>JAOYFF010000081.1:20622961-20640241 GCA_025773925.1 Cryptomyrus ogoouensis
TTGGCAGCTCCTTATGTTTCAGTGGGACTTTGGCAAACAGGGGTAATAGCAGAGTTCAGGAATGTGTCAGATTTTGAGGTCATTAATTATGGTGCCTTCTGTAAATGAGAGTGGGTTGGAGTCACTCCCAGCTGCCACACGTCATCCTCAATGCTGTCCACGGACCTGCAATGAACTAACACACCTGCCAGCCTGGAGAAAAGAAAAAAACATTTGTTGAATCACACGTTTGTTACTCACACATTCAATCAATCAGGCATTCATTTAATCACTTTTTTATATTGCATGCTTGTTTAGTCATATGTTCATTTGCTGGCATGTTTGTCTAACCATACGTTCATGTAACCACACATTTTCTTTCATTCAACCCCAGACAAACTATCAGCACTCGGTCGGTCACGATGCCTCATATGTTCCAATGTTTACCATCTCCTCTTCAGCCTTGCTTCTGCTGACCCTCCCTCCTTTTACGGTCATTTTATGACCCCCTATCTTCTTCCCCTTTATCCACACTCAGGTCACTCTCATTTACTCTCCACTTGACTCTGGTGTTATTCCCCATCATATGTCTTGCTTTATTTTCACCCCGGGGTGGGGGCATGCAGGTTAAGGACACAATCTTGTAACACTGCGACTATCGGTACGGATCTTGGCGTCCCCGCGTCAGTAACCCTGGACAGCGCACTTAACCCCAACTGCTACACAATCCGCCCATGTAAACATAAACAGTGTAAGGCACACAAGATAAAAGCCTCAGCTACAGTAAGTGCATTGACCAGCTAAGGTGACCCCCCCTGAGCCGTCACAGTGCCTGTTCCTCCTACCTTCGCTACTGCCCAGCTGCTTTCTCTATTTCTTAAAGTTATTATTCCCTTGATAACACTTCCTCTACATGTTATACAGCCAGATTTTCAGACAGGCAGCATTTCAGCCATGTCCAGAGTCCTCAGGATGGAGACGACGACATTCTGCTAGATGACGAGTCAGCCCTGCACTTTACGTCATCTTGCTCTATGGTGTGGGGCAGCTCATGCCGACGGTTCTGCTGACCAGACTGGCTGTAAATAAACCTGTTAATTCTCTTGTGCAACATCTATTTTTAAACATTTGTTGTTTACCAAAATAAAAATACCAAAGCATGCTTAGGGCTAATTAGGGTTTAAAGAACAAATTCTCCCTAACGAAGCCTCAGATCTGTACTCAACTAAAATAATTATGCCTGGAACGGACACGTCATCAATCACCATGACAAACAAACAATATAACAATTAATTGGAAAGCCATCCTCTCATACTAGTTATGCTTCAAAAGGCATAGGTTTTAACGCAGTTGTTTTACTCTTTTCAGTATCCAGCAACTTGGCCAAAGCTGGTAACATTCATTAATGAGCAATTCTTCAAAAGAATTCTTAACACTCTAAATAATACAACTTGTCATGCGAGTGCATGGTGAACAGACAATCCCAGTGAGGCTTGCAAACACAAGACACTTTAAACTGAAACTCAAACGTACGTGAAACAAACAAAACCACAAGGGGTCGAAACAACGGCAGATAAGTTAGAAAGGGATAAAGCAGGTAACGCATACAAACAACAACACTATGGCTAGGACTGACAAAGTTCAGGTGTGGGTCACAATCACGAAGGACTCAAACATTAGGAAAGGGATGTCCAGCAGAAACTATCAGGCAGGGACTGATCCTGACACAACCAGTAAATCTTTCTGTTTGGTTCAGACCAAAGTGAGCCGGAATTTCCTATTAGTTGTACAATTATATTTTTCTTTTGTTTTTATTGCTGGGGATATTAGCTGTATCGGTCATGGTTTGATGTTTTCTAAAGAAAATAATAAAACAGAGTTTTAAACTCCACGGATGAAACTGCTGTCCGATCTGTTACAGGGTTTTGTTTCTGGACAATTTCAGGACAGAATGTTGAGTTAATCTGGCAATTTATCATGATTTTTCCCAGCATCCGTGTAACGGGGGGGGGGCAACCTGAACGCAATCCACACTGTGTATCCATAAAGCATGTCTGATGGCCTCCCCTCAGATGGCACCCTCCCCCCTCTCCAGACCAGCCCTCCCTGAATTGCCAGGGAAACAATCCAGCATAAACGGCCCTGGTCATGCTAACATTACACTGTAAAATTGTGAGATTTACCAGGTAACCCTAATGACCTGAATCAGCTTGACCAAAAATCTATTGAACAGACTAATTCCTGCCTTGCTGAGCAGGGCCTGGCCCGGGAGTGAACCCAAAACAAAGGGGGACTCCCCACATGGCAGGAACGATTGGGGATTGCGATGCTGAGTGTAGGTCTAATGCAGAACGTGTGTCCTTGTCGTCTAATAGTGGCTGAAACTACCGCTGTCATCAGTTAAATTCAGTCCCATGTCCTCCTTTAACTGACTACTTTTATAATATGTTCAGGTAGTCCAAGATGTATTTTTTAGGGACACTTCCCCTATTTAAATTAATTGGAGCGGGGCCTGTTGCTAAGATATGTTTGATTATGTGACATGTAAACATTTTTCCCCATGGCTCAAGGTCCAGTAACAGCAGATGTGGGGTGAAGCTGGGAGATAGCTCCACCCACCGGTACCAGTCCCCCTCGCTGTTGCAGGGATTTGTCTCCCTCACTGGGGGTGTCACAAGATGCGTGCGGACTAAACAGAATCCTTTTTCCTCATACTGGGTCAGCAGAACGCAGGCCTGCAAGTATACCTTCAATCAGCGTTGTTTCAGCCTTTTGTACAGTATAAAATCCTTGGGACTTTGGAACAAAAAAAAGCAAATAAAAGAAAGGTGAATTCCGTCTGATCTGTTCGAATGTGATCCGCAAAGACACTTTTCATGTTTTCCTCCATCAAGCACCCAAAGGTGTGACGCTTCAGGTTTCTGGGACATTCAGGTTTCCCTTGTCATGCTCATGAATATTCATGAACGGGGTGGGGCCGCAAGTGTATTACTATTACTATGTGACTTTCAATAAGCTCACCCCCCAGTTGGGAAAATGCATTTAATTAAGTGGTTTACAATTAATTGGAAAAAGAAACACTTCACCTCACCAGCCCCCAACTTCCTTGTTTACGCATTGTTACAGCTTTATGATTCCATTCACATGCATTGAGGGATTAATACAATCACCCCCCCCCCCCACCTCCGCCCCCATTACACCACTGAATTCCAAAAACAAGTAGACTCTGATCTTGCAGAGTGAAGAGAGAGGTAACGTGGTTTCTGGGTCGAGTCAGAACCACGTGACATTTTGTTTTATTACAGCCTGGAGTTTACAAGACCTGGAAAGAGATGGGGTGCCGACAGAGGAGTGGGAGGGGGGGCTGGAGGAGGTAAAACATGTTTCCATTTTAGCAGGAAGTGGGCCACCAGCACTAATGTATTTGCCGCTTTGAAAATCCGCCGTTTGCAGCTTGTACACTTCCAGCTGCTCCTCCTGGCACAGAAGCAGGTAAAGAACAAGCCTGCGATTCTCTTTTTTATTATTTTTCTGCTGCCTGTGCCCTTAGCCCCCATTTTCCCACCTTTTATTAAGGCTGAACCTCCAGAGTTAGTGACACGAAACAGTTCATTGTGCTCAAGCACTCAGCTGCGTTGCTGGTCTGAATTACGCATCCTGACCCTAACCTTTTCAAATAGGAGTCTGGAGATCAAATATAATAATGATGATAATAATAATAATAATAATAATAACAATAATAATGATGATGATGATGAGATATAGAGGGGCATCTACTTTGACCTCACAGGTGAATTGGAATCCCAGTAGGAAATCCCCGACCCTCCTGGCAGAGAGACCCCACCTTCATCTCCTTCATCAGATTGAATATGACCCATTTCGCCAGATCCATCTTTGATTGTTTATTTAATCGCGTTCATCACGGCATCTTAGATTTCAGCTGTGATTGTAGTAAATGGCCTTAAACTGTATTCAGATTCTTAGACCCAACCCCCTTTTTACAGGGGGCCAATGAACACTAGGTATGCCTGTAATAACTCGTTTTCCATAACTCATTTGTGAGTGTTGTAATTTATCGAAGCTACAATTCCGAGCAGAGATGACATTTAATCTTATAATCAGGTTTCAGCGCCTCTACTTCATCACAGCAAACGGGCACTGAAATCCCAAACAGGACCCAAGTCTGACTCATCGTATACCCTGTGAACATGTGACATAAACATAAAACTCTTTACTCAACTTTTGTCCGGCCGTTCTGTTGCTGTCACCCTGGTCACCTGCCTCCAGTTTCATCTTTGGCTTTCCTGCTGTTCTGCTGGATGGAGGCGCTTAATCAGACCCTGAGAAGTTCCACGTTGCAAAAAGGACTAAATATTAAATAAAAAGGGTTTACGTTTGTGTGGGGGCTTTTCTGTGTTACATGTAGGGACGTTTCATCTTTTCATTAGGTGTATAAAGAACACAAAATCCTTCCTCTTCCACGTGCATTCGGGTTTGAAACAGAGCCCTAAAAGCAGCTGCCTTTGATCTGCGCAGAGAGCATCGTGTTCCTCAGAAAACCATACTTACTTTTTCCCAGTGCTGAACAATTTCTACGTGTACCAAGAAAACAAACATGATAAAACCCAAGACCTCAGGGGCAGATGGATTCCTGTAGAAAAAAACACTTCTGTGTTCTGCAGGATCTTAAAATCCGAGCAAATGAAATTCCGAGGCATCCAGGAGAAGCAGGGATTAGTAGCTGGATGCGGTAACCGTAGTAACATGACTGTGTCCGCCGTGTTGTCCTCTTATATAGGGTTGCCGTCCTGGACGTTCTGCTCAGCAATTGTTTCCATAGTCATGACCAGGGGTGCGGATGTTGTGAAATCGACTCGGTACATGGCCATGGGTCACACCTGAAGCTCACGGACACCATGCAATGTCATGGGTTCTCCTGCTTTGATGCAGCCCCGTTAACCCTGTAACGATGGCCCACACTGCTACCACATGAGCAGCAAGATGGAATTGCTGCTTAAAATGTAAACATTTGGATTTCTGTAACTACCATGATGTCTCTTATAGCTCATTTCAGAAGAAGTGTCAGTCCAGAACATGTATGGCTCCCCTGTGGTGGACTGAACTGCTGAACAACATCCGAACATCAGACTCCCTCTTCACTTTGATGAAACACCTCAAGACCCATCTGTTGCAGGAACTGCTCCACTAGCCTGATACCGCTCAATGTTCCCATGAAACCATATCTCATTAGGGTGCTTTTCCACCACACCACTTTTTGCGCTTTGCTTTTTCTGTTGACTTCTGGTCGAGTATCAGTAGCAAAAATTCTAGTACCAAAAATGCCAAACCAGCTGGGGTCATTTTTTGGTACTTTGGGGGTGGTACTTGAAATGCTTTCTTTGTCTATTGGTTATGGGAATAGCCTGCCACTGAAACACAAAAAACCGCCATCTTGAAAAAAAGCTATGAATTCATAGCAACGATAAACAAAGTAAAAAACTAAATGAATAAATAATAATAATGGATGCATGGACAAATGAAGAGATCCAGGCTAGAATCGCGATCTGGTTCGGAGGAAGATCAGGATGGCATGACAATAAAGCATTTTGTATAAGAGGTACTAGGACAGCACTTCAATTATCCTTTTCAAACATGTGCAATGTGATTTGTGCAATGTGTTATAATAAATATTGGAGTGTTTATAAAGCATAAAAAAGTTTTACATAAATTTCTCACCAACATGTCTAGGACTGATTTAAACAACATGGATCAAAATGATTATGACTGTCTCGAAGAACACATGCAGCGTTCATGAAAAAGCAGTGGAGCTAAATGTTAAATTGATTTTTAAAGATATACTACATGATCTTGAAAAAGAATAATCATTAAAATGTAAAACTTGCTAAGTTGTTTTCCTGTGACAGAACAAATATGTTTTAGTGAAACTCAAACTCCCTGCCTGTACAGAAGAGAAGGTAAGAAAAAGCATGATCTAGCTGGCTATCGGTGTGAAAATGACAGGGGATGTAGGTATTAATATTGTGCATTGTCCAGCCCTACATGCTTAGTTTCATGCTTTGGGAGAGTTAGCCTGGGGCAGATTAACTTCTAATGGGGCCTTAGGCTTTTGTCTACTCCTCTAGGAGGATGGTGTGAAAGAAATGGGCGATGTTTAGTCTTGTATCTTTGTGCTGTTTGCTTCTTGCTAGGCTACTTTGTGCTGATTCGCTTGACAGTAAAACAACTGGCACCACTAGCTTCCAGCATGAAAAGAGAGATGGGTATTGTGAATTTTCAAAGTAGGAATATACCATTACAGCGGGGATGGGGGGAATATCAGGGCTCCAGACTACGGCCATTTAGTAGGATTTTGCAGCCATTTTTGTACACAATGCAACTAAATTTTATAACTAGGCACATCAGTGCGGTGTATAAATATGCCCCCCCCCCATTTTTTTTAAGCTATTGTCGTATATCAGGTGAAACACCCAGAGGGAGCAAGAACTGATGTGTATGTGTGTGTGGATTTTGTTTATATTACATTGTGGGGACCAAATTTTCCCCACAATGTAATAAGAACCTGGGTCCAGTTGCACAAAAAACCTTAAGTTAAGATTTCCGTCAAAGTCTGAGGTTTCCTTAAAATAAAGTTGATTGCACAAAACTCCCTTAAGTCTTCTCCTTAAGGTTTCCTTAAAATGTTCACTTAAGTATTTCAGTTTTTCTCCTTATCTTGGTCTTACACTTAAGGAATCCCTTAACGGTTGTACAAAAGACCTTAGCAACCAAACTAAGGAAAAAACTAAGGTACGGACTGTACCTTAACTGCAACATGGCCAAGATTATGATAATAAATAACGAAAATGAACGAATCCCAAAAAGAGTGTTCCCCAACCAGGAGAACCTAGTGGATACACTTAATGATGAGAAACTGATTTTGCTTTATTAATTTAACTGGCAGTCAGTCAATGAGTTGTCTGACTGTTGGATCACTCCACATTCTGCTATTGTGCTCTTCCAACCGTGTTGCAATTAATGCTCTGTGGTTTTATGCTATGGGCTCGTTCTAGATGTAATAATCGATGCATTTCATGCCCACATGTCAACGGTGTGCCGTGTCATTCATCATGTTTCAAACACCCTTGCCCATCTGTTGAACACCGTGGTGAAGTTCCTGTCAAAACAAAAAAAGGATGAGATAACGGCACACTTCTTTAATGTAGCCAACTTCCCAAGAGTGTGTGAGGTAATAGATAGGACCCACATCAAGATTCAAGCTGCCATACAATATGAAGATCAGTTTATCAACAGGAAAAAAATCAATGTTGAATCAATATCCAATTTGTTTGCAATCATGAAAATAAAATAACTCACGTTGTAACACAATGGGGTACCTATGACGCTTGGATACTGGATGAGAGCATCCCTGCGAGGCAATTTGAGGAGGGGAGATACAAAGGCATCCTTCTTGGGGACAATGGTTATTCGTGTTGTTCATGGCTAATGACACCATTCAAAAATCCTGCCAACAGATCTCAGGCAAGTGGTCTAATTATCCAAATTGTAATACAGACCTACCTGGTTCAACCGCATGTTTGACCTTTATTTAGAATTTGTTAAACGTGATTGATAATAATCAATAGTACCAACTGGCTAACTAACCATAGGCTATATAATGTTACCCACTGTTGCAGTCTACTATATATCTTTAGCTTAAAAACCTCATCCTGCGTTCGATTATCTCTCTCCAAGTTGGATAAAAATGTCATGAAAAACGTCACTTTCTGTCAGAAACACACCTCCTTTCCAACGTTGATGTCAAACATAATTTTGTTGTCTGAGATTCCCCTGTGATATCATTTCATCATGGCGGCTTACAGAGTCAACAGTAATTGTATTTTATAAATATTTAAAAATGTTTGTTACATGCATTAATAGTTATAAATGATTGCATGTCGTTGATTTAGACAATACCGTATTGTGACCGTAAACAGTATCATAGTGTCACGTAAAGGCAATAAGGAGATCGGAGATCCAGAATTGCAGGGATCAAGGAGGTTTATTGAGGAAAAAGGTTCCTCTTCCCAGATGACGAGGGACAGGGCAGGTGTCCCGAGTGGGACCTCCCGCTCGGGGAAGCGGGGTAGAGGAGTAGAAGCGGCGTGCTGGAATCGGAGTCTGGGTGCGTTATCTGGGGTCGTTGCCAAGGGGATCCGTCCGACAAAGAGAGACTGGAACAGGAAACAAGGGGCTGGAGACGAAGGACGTGGCGGGACAGGTAAGTCACGGACGGGAGCGGGTCTGAGGAAGGAAGGTAAGGAGGTAAGGACGACAGGCAAGGTAGGGAGAAGCGGGTAAAAGGGAGACAGGTAAGTTGCTTGGTAAGGCACGAAATCATCGGTTCAATACTTCGCAAGGAGCACTAGCGCTAGTTCTGCTTTTCAACTGGGTCAATCAGCTGTAGATGAGGTGCACCTGTCTGACCCCGCCCCCGTGGGCGTGACATATAGCATGCAAAATCAGATTTTTACCAGACTTGTTAGTGTCTTTCGTTTGTTTTAAGTTTGTTTGCCGCTCAAAAAAAGAATATCACTATGGATCTACTAAAATATTATAAAGCTTTTAATGTGGTTTGACTAGTTTGTGTTTTTTGTTTGTCTCTTGGAAAAAAGAATCTTACTCCAAATCTGCTGAAATATAAAGCAACAACACACAACAGCGTGTTCTTGGAGGCAGCAATGTTTGTTACGAGATGTGTAGCTCGAACAGGAGATTGGTCGGATGTGACGTCATGCACCTCGGAATTTATAACTATTATGACTATTTACTTATGATTATTGTGTAATGGTAACTCATTGGAAAAAGAACAGCTCATGTACTTATGTATTATTTCACTGTCAGCAACCTAGACTAACTGGCTTTGGCTTGGCAGTTGCCTGTGGGTCCTCCAGGTCCTGCTCAGAGGTTGCCTGCAGCCCCTCTGGCTCCTGCTCGTCAGTCGCCTACGGTTCTGGATCCGATGCCTCGTCAGTCACCTGCAGGTCCCTCAGCTCCTACTCGTCGGTCACCTGTGCCGGCTGTGGCGGTGCCTTCGACTGCCACGGCTTCTGCTCTCTCCTCGGCAGGGAGAAATGCACTGAAGGATGCAGAAATGTTTATATGTTGGTGTTTATATATATAAAAAAACATTTAACAATGAATACTGAAGTATTACCTTATTTTGTGACTTTTTTTCTATAAATAAAACAGTGCATCATTTTTGTAAATAATACTTGGTAATATGAGTAATACAGTTAAAATATGAATGTTTTGCATTGCATATCCATTTAAGTGGTTTGCCTAAATTTTGTGCTGTTGCTTCTAACATGTTCAGTAAGGAGCTCCAGTGCTATTAGTGGAAAAAGTTAGTCTGGAGTTGTTATGCGGCGAATGGGTACAGAGTGGGGACAGAGGAGCGGGAGTCCAGAGAGTCGGGGAAATGAGGGATTTATTGGGGGGGAACGGGGGTTTTATTGGGGACACAGAAAGGCACACAGGGGCAACGTCAATGACCGGACTGGGGGAAGATAAACAGGGAAGTAACGTAAAAACACCAGACTACATTGAACAAGACTAGACACAGCTGGTAACACAGGGATTCCACACGAGGTAGCGAGGGGGATGTGGCACACGTGAGAATTGGACAAGCTGGGCATGACAGAACACCCCGCCCTCCCCCAAAGGCGGGCACTCCGGGCGTGCCTAAGGGGAGCGAAGGACGAGACCGGGGACACGACAACATCTGGGAAACAATGGCAAGAACATCAACGAGGTGCTGGACCGACACACAGAACAGGCACAAGGGCAACAACCAAGACACCAACTGACATACTACAGGGAATGCAGACAGACACAGAGGCACTAATAACGGAAACACAGAGCCCAAAGAGGCGGACAATGATGGGACAACACCAGTGAATAAACCAACAGGAGGAACAAAGGGAGCAAGAGGGAACCCTGGCAGATGGAAGGCGGGAGCCACAGAGGCAATAGGCGACCGCGAGGCAGGAGCGGGAGGGACCCTCGGCGACCGTGATCCAGGAGCCAGAGGGGAAGCCGAAGGGGGCGAGGACACCCTAAAACAGAATGGGGACAGAGTGACAAGACCTGGGGAACAAAAAGCATGACCATGGGGGTTGGATAAGACAAGACCACAACTCAGAATAGTACACGGGGATCAGGACGGGGCACAGTACTGGACATGAACACAGGGCAGACACATGGAGGGACATCAGGGCCAGGGAGAGACAGACTAAGGGGAACCATGAACTGGGACAGGAGGTGAGGCTGGGGAGGATGAAGGGACCAAAACAGGGACAGTATGGGAGGAATCAGGGGCTGAAATGGACCAGGGGAGACTAATGGTGGGGCAGGATGCTGGAGCAGAAACGGAACACAGGACTGGTGAATACTGGGCTAGGGGATCGATGGACCTTGGATGACCATGGCCAGGGCTCCAGGGAGTAGCCTCTTCTGAAAGACGGGGAGAAGCCAATGAGCCAATGAGGTGCAAGGTGGTCTAAAAGTGGTTCTGGGACTGGTGCGGGGAAGTACGGGACTGCAGGTTCAGGCGACGGTGCTGAGGCAGCAGGGCGAGGGTACTTCGCTGGAACTGTGGGATTAGGGCCGGAGACCATGGGAGCACCTGTAGGGGGAGAACGAGAACGGGGACAGACACTGGGACCGGAAGGGCCTAAGCGATGGCCACGGATGTGACCCCGTCTCCCCCTACGGGAGATTGAGACACAGCAGACCCCCCTTCTGGATCTCTGAGGGGCATGGAGGCCCTTTCTGGACTGGGAACCAGGGGCATCAATGGCTGGGGCAGGAACCAGGGCCAAACTGAGGGGGTCCCACTTGAGGTCGACAGGGGGTCATCCTCTGAGTACCCTTCTGCAAAACCAGCAGAAGCCAGATGGGTCAGTTGGGAGCTGGAGCTGGGGCCTACAGGAGGGCTGGGAATGGAGCTGGGGCCCACAGGAGGGCTGGGACTGGAGCTGGGGCCTACAGGAGGGCTGGGAATGGAGCTGGGGCCCACAGGAGGGTTGGGACTGGGGCTGGGGCCCACAGGAGGGCTGGGAATGGAGCTGGGGCCCACAGGAGGGCTGGGACTGGACTGCGGAGGCCGCAGGCAGGTGAGCCGGAGCAGGGGCCCGCGAGGCAGAGTAGGGCAGAACTGGACCCTTTAGGGGTAGTGGTTGAAATGTATAGTTCAGAATTCCAAAATCACTCCAAAATCACTGACTCACTATATAATGGACAAGTGGACATTTCAAACACAGCCATCGTCTGATTGGTCACCTAGTCACCCTGCTTTGAGGAAAACATTATTTCAACATGGAGAATATGGAGAAGCTGCTCTCAATGGCCCAGTTGCTGACATATATGCGGCTAAACAACGTGATACACAGATTGACTTTTGCACATTTACGCAAAAAGAAACAAATTACTAATAGTTACATTATATACATTTTCACTCATTTTACTGTGGATGGAAATGCTTTCATAAATGGTTTGAACAGTCCTGTGTGGATAGAGATCGTTTTCGTTTGAAAACGTACCACTGCAGACATAATTAAAGTCTTGAGGACTCCTGAATATCAATAATCAAATAAAATCATGCAAAAAAACTGTGCAGGTTTGATCTGAAATTGATCTGAAAGCTACCTGTTTGCACAGAATGGCATTAGAGGACTGATTTTATCACATACATGAGAATAATGTTAAATGTGTAAAGTAAAATAACAACATGTTGTTATTGTTTTTATTGTGTTACTTTACATAGAGTTGAATGAAAATTATTGATGCACTTTGAATTATTGTGCAGTGTAATGTTGACTGTTGATGTATCAAATGCCTTTGAATGTAAAATAAATTTGAAATGAATTTAACTTCTTTCATATGCATTATATGTATGTTCAAGTTTGGAATGTCATCCATTTTAGATTACATTACTAACCTATAACATAACTTATCATAGTCAGCTGTCCAATGCTGCCCACCTCCTTCCACCAATACACACAAATACAATCAACAAATAACCTTGAGCTTGATTAATTGTCGAAAGACACTGGCCCTCATGCAACAGACACAATCATTTGTAGGTTGCTTGTACAAGTGATTGAGGAGAACTTGTCACATTCACCAATATTCTCATATTTTGAATGTTCTATTAGGCACAAACAAAATTTACGAGTGGCCCGGACCAGTCATAGGAGTCATGCACATTTAGGTTGTTGCTATCTAAACCTAGGGTTCTGACTAATGGATTGTGTACTTCATTACTTTGAAGCAATTTTGACTTCAGAAATGTATATATGCAGTGTACTTCATAATTATGTTGACAATATTCTGCTTGACTGTGAATTTGAATAATAATTTAAATTTATTCGTGTAGCATAATTATATCATTAATATTAATCTGCTATGGATTCTATTGTGTAAGTGTTCATTATCAATATGAATATCTCAAACTGCATAATGACTTTGGTCATGAACTAAACTTGATTCCAAGGATGATTCTGCTAAAAAGTACAGACTTTCCTGTATGAAAGTAGGAATTCGCTCCCTGAACCAGGAAAGTTCTTTTTTTGTCTTTAGGCCATTTTTGTGAATGACCACATCCTGACATGCCTTATATGGTATTGTTTGGAATGGTAGTTATGCTAATTTGCCATTCTTGTACACGTGTGCTGTATTATGCACGGATGGAATTCATGATGTTTACCTAGGGTATTTACATGGGTTTATGAAATTAGGAGCATTTGCTGAATCTGACGTGGCACACTCGTACGAGCCCATCGTACAAAAAAAGTTAGAGGGATTTAAGATCAGAATACAACAATGTTCTTGCATGAGGCCTATTGTAAGGCCAATTTCTCTCATTTCAAGCAAGGCTGTGTCATGGCAACAAATCAAAACCAATTAAGGCCTCCTTCTGCTGTTAAGAAGTTCACAGAATCTTCCACTGACATTCGACTGGATTGTTTTGCTGGGAACGTTTGGTTGTGAGAATAAGAAGCAGCTTTAATATGGCAAGTATCAAATACTTGCAAGGGTCACTGTTTGCTACCCTAGCATGGCATGAAGTAAAATATGGCTGAAAACAGTGGGCATTTGTAATTTCTGAGTAGGTAAGGTGCAGAGTACAGGTGCTAACAACGTACCAGTTGGACATTTGTCTGATTGACTAATACGAATAAAAAGGTATTGGAGACACATATGGGTATTTAAGTCTCACAATTTATGACCCATCTTTCTGACCTCTGCTGCTGTGTTAAATTTAGCTAAATTAATGACTTCCATTGTTATTTTCCCCTTTCTCTTCCCCTTGTGGTTCTGTACTGCATGGCATTTTAGCAAAGACTTATTTAGTCCAAGCGGTATATAGGCATTAGATCAATAAAAAGGCTGTTATAAATCCCATATATGTGCGATCATCTCCAGCAGAAACTGCACAGAAACAGTTGGATAAAACTGCGTTTCCTCTGGCCTTTCATGCCAAAGTGATTTGACTTAAGGGTGTGAAAAAGCCAGACAAGCTGGCTGAGGTCATTACTGTATAAGGCCCTCAATGATGAATAACAAAAGATCCAGTTAGCACCAGTGCTGTTGGGCTAGGCTGGGCTGTACTGGGCCAACCTGTATCCTCCTGGGCTGACCCAATGTGACTGCATTAAATGAAACGTTGTTCACTTTCATTATGTCCCATGGGACTCTCCCACACACACTGTATACACTGCCATTCCTACACTGTCTACCACGCGTACGGTATATACTGCCATTCACACACTGCAGCACGGCACATTGGATGGCAATAATACTTTGCATCGGACATTTGGGCGAACCAGGTTTTAAAGACCAGCATGGGAAGGATTACTGATTTTCTTCTGTTCACACAGTCTCTACCAAACACACTGTATATACTGCCATTCACGCACTGTCTACCAAAAACTTTGTATATACTACCAGACACTTCTATTCACACACTGCCTAGCAAGCGCACTGTATATACTGCCATTTGTACACTTCCTACCAAGCACACTGTATATACTGCCATTTGTACACTTCCTACCAAGCACACTGTGTATACTGCCACACACTACTATTCACACACTGCTTACCAAGCACACTGATTAATATTTTTACACGTCCTTTTATCTTCTATTGAGCATTTTTTTATTCTACTAGTAGTCCTTGTACTTTTTTTCTTAATCTAATTTAACCTTTATTTCTCTATACTATATACTTTTTGTATAGTCACAGGAGTGAGCCAGGTTTACATTTCACTCCAAGTTGTGCCAATATAACTGTGCAAGTGATAAAATCTGAAGTCTTGTTAGTAACATAGTAACACAAACTGACTGACAGCGTTGGCGATATCACACCACCAGTCACTGGGTGCTCAGGAGCAAGACAATAAAATGAGTCACTGATGACTTGTTGACACTGCAAAGAAAGCATTATAGAAATCACAGTGAGACATGCATCAGTGACAGACGATTTACACAGAATGTCAGTATTCTGTCAGATTCGGTCATATGTCTGTTACAGAAACATCAAAAGGATTGTTTGGTGAAGATGGGCATCCTTTAATTAATATACTCATAATGATGTCGTTAGCATAACTACAGCCCTACCTCTCTTCATAATTAGCTCCCGATTTCTTGACCCAAATCTACATCATTCCCAGAATAACCCCTGAATTCAGACACAGTACTAGGATAGAATCCCACATTTTTGTTCATTAACAAGTTTGTTGGTTTTCTTTTTAGATTGTGTGTCTTTTTCTATTTATAGAGGTCTGTAATTGGTATGTGGGTGTGGGAAAATGCGTACATAAAAAGATGAAATGAAAATCGAGTTGTTGACTGAGTAACAGGCAGTATTGTATTTGGTAATATTGAAGGTTCAGAGTTTTACCTTGTTGTAAAGCTGCCACGCAGTTCAGAGGAATACATGATCAAACGATTCGTCTGCACATTTTTTTCCTTTTTCGTCCCACAACAAATACAGTCTATCCTTTGTGAAATTCGTCCACCCCAAGGGGAGGACTGGAATAATACAGTCTCAGCACAAATCTGTACTGTAATGAATATGGTAATGCAGGCAGTCTTATCCTAAATCTCAATACGAGAGCGGCATTATACATTTTTCAAAGTACACACATTGGGATAATTAATCGAGGCCTTTTATTCTTTGCTCATAAATTTTAATGCAAGCTGCTTTCTTCTTTGCATGACATTTTAATGAGGTGCAATCTGGCTTCATTTCTCTTCTGACTTAAGCCTGTTGCCCTGAGTCTGTTTTCATGATGTTATGAGGTGTGAATTGGCTACTTCAGACCCATTATCTCAAAGCCACATCCCATAGTCAGCATCTCATTTTGACTGAAACTACGCCGGTCTGATCCTGGAGCCGGTTCTGGTTCTGACTCTGCAGCCCGCATCGTCTGCTTGCCAGCTGTGCTTTTTGTGTCATGAAGTTGGTTTGTAGGTGTGATCGTAATGGCGAGAGGGTCCACTGGTAGGTGGTAGTCTTGGTAGAGCCTTGGGCAAAACGAAGGCTGTATTTTTATATCATTACATCAGGCTGGCATGAACTCTGACGTCCTTCTTACATTTGCTTTTCTTAGACATACACATAATATTTAATCCAAAGATTTGGATCCAGCTTCATCTTTACGATGGCCCCAAGTTGTCTTAGAACAGGGGGCCCGAACCCCTCCGTGTTCTGGTTTTGGCTGAGGGGTTTTCTGTCAAATAAAATCCTAATATCCAGCCGGTAATTATGTCGCACCTTAACATGATCACTTTTGAGGCATCCTCTCTGCACTCCATGGAATTTGCCGGAATAGACAAACCTCCACACCGGGCCGGGTGAGACCCACTTAGCGGTTCAGATGCCTTGTAAGGGATCCTCCTTGCGGATTACTCGAAAAAAGTCCATAATCCTTCAATTTAACATTTCTAGTTACAAGCAGCATCTCTCAGACCCTTAACAAGTTGAAAACGAATCAGTGACACTCATAATTTTTAGGTTTAAGTGCTTTAATCCACAATAAATCGTATGGCTGTCGTTTTTCATTGGTGAACTTTAGGATAACTGATTGAATGAGATGCTGCAGACCCCCTCTTTGTGTCTGACAACCATGCCACACTGCCCTCTGCTGTCCGCCGTCACTCATTGCACCCCATCTTTTCCCTTCCTTGCAGCACAGTGGCGGATACATCTTGTGGCCATATTAAGTGACCCCAAATGATCTCCATGGCGACTGCAGAAACCTCCATCAATCACTAACTGGCTGCAGAATACTCCCGAAATGTGACCCTAATTTGCCTGCCTGTTGTTCGTTATGGATAAGTAACTGGCGGCTCTTTTCAAAAGTCCGTTAGTCATTGGCAAAATGATTCCTCGCCAATGCACCCTTGTTTTTGTCCTATGAAGAAAGCTTAAATGTTCACAATCCTCTTGTCTCAACGTATGGATGGGGTTCAGCCTTATTGATGAGCACTAATTGCAGCGCACCACTAATCCTCCTTGGTATACACCCCCTTGATGATGTGGTCACCTTGTCAAAAGTTAGTCGCCAGTAGCCGACTGATACGAATTTTTGCACGTTATTGCACAGAGCTATTAAGTGCTTTTGCCTAAACATGAGCTCACAGTATCACCTGTTGATAAACATTGGACGGTGACGCGTTCAGCAACGGCCGCCTTGATCTTATCAGATGTCAGTTTGATCTCACATTCATTCTCTGCATGTCCCAGTGGTCTTTAAAGCCCATATCAAAGACAAAGGAGTTAAACAGATGTACGTTTGGCGAGAAGGTCTTTCGTATCTGTAAGGTCATGTGTAGATGTTCTCCAAGGTCATTGCTGCTGTAGACATATGCCTCGCTAATAAGATCAGTATTTCAGGAAGCATAACAGGAGCACAAAACTACCCTGTATTAATTCATTTATTGTCAGGAAACTATCAACTATTTGTTTGGCACAATGTTTTTTTCTTTCTCATGCTATGAGCTCTTTTTCTCCAAAGAGTGCTTCAGTGGTGGCTTTTGATGAATTGATCCCTAGCCGCAACTTGTCAGGAGAAGCCCAGCTGTCCGGAGCAGCAGAACCCGTGTCCATTTGACCGGCCCGGTGTGTGACTTGCCCCGGAGAGATTCACACCCCATGGAATGCATGTCATTTAGTCAGCTAAAGGCCGGCCTGCTGCCTCCATCACTATGGAACGATTACAGGCCGTCGTCGGGGCCC
>JAOYFF010000081.1:20691703-20703633 GCA_025773925.1 Cryptomyrus ogoouensis
TAGTACTCAACTGGTTGGTTGAAACAAAATCCTGGTTTGGATTTTTACTTTCTGGACCTGAAATGTCCACCTCTGCCGACTGGAGCCTCATCCTGCCGCAGCGTGCCCTGAAGTGACTCTTGCCAGCCTGCCAGGCTCTCACCAGAGACTGCGATGTCATCGAGCAAGGAAGGCAGGCCCCGCTGCAGACTCTTGCTGCTCACCAGGCATCGAGTGGTCCCCGCATGTCAGCCATGAGGAGCCGCAGCATGACCCCAGCTGTGCGCATGAGCAGGCAGAGGCTGCTCTGCATGAGCAAGAGGAGGCATGTCACAGTTGGGAGGCCCGGCTAGCTCAAGAGCACTGTGAGATGGACGAGTAGCGGGAGCAGGACCAGCAGGACCGGGAGTGGCTGCGGGAGTCCGCGGAGCAGGAGCGGCAGGAGGTGGAGCGCCTGCGTGGTGAGCCGGCCAGCTGGGAGCAGGAGCATGACTGCCAGGCACGTTTGGCCGTGGTAGCGGAGGTGGGATTATGAGAAGAAGTGGCTGTGCAGAGCCGCCCGACCCGGCGAGCAGGAGACCCTGCGGCAGGACCAGCCTCGCGTACAACATCAGGGCCCCACAATGCAGGGAAAAAAGAAGTGCCAAGGCCAGGAGGAGGCCGCACCGCATGCAGTCCTCAGCTGCTCCTTGCACTAGCTGTCCCCTCGTCATTTGCCGACCACCACAATGCTAAAATATTACATTGTGGTGACCAAATGTGCGCATTTTTCGTCCCCACAAGGGGAAGCTCAATTGCATGCACTACAATCAAAAAAACAAAAAATTTTAGACGACTTGTATTTCATTTGGTTAAGGTTAAGTTTAATTAAATGATTAAGTTTGTAACCTAGAAAATAAGTGCTCATGAAGACATGAATACGTAAACCGTGCCTTGGTGTGTGTGTGTGTGTGTGTGTGTGTGTGTGCAGAGAGCATCCTGGGAAGGTGTGCTCATGTTAAAGTGCATGACCCCAGGCCATACCATCAGCATGAGCATGTGTGTGTGTGATGCATTTCTATCCATGTGTTTCTGTGCAGTCCCGGGGAGGGGGGGGCGGGACCAGTATAGGGCTGCCATCAGAGGTATACAGACAAAAACCCTGGCTGGCTGTGGTCTGCTACTGTGCAAGCTGGGAAAAGGGAGAGGATTGGGGGGGCAGCTGGTCTCCCTGGGCAACAGTGCCCCCTTGTGGAGGAGCAGGCAAGAGTGGAGTTGAGGAGGAGTCACACTCGCTACCCTCAACAGCCTGTCATGGCCGCCCCCCCCCCACTTAAGATGACATAGTCAGCCAGGCGCTGCTCTGCCCCCAACCCCCCATTAAACCCCGACTTCAGTTACACGGAGCCTTTTCTTCCTGGTCCTCGATCCAGTTCTCAGACCGTGACGTCCCGCCTGTGTCAGTCTCTAGCAGAACTCGGCTGTTTCACGCAGCAGTAAATAGAGGCGCCGGCTTCCTGCGTTTGGCCTTTAGCGTGTTTGTAATATTCAGAACTCATCACCGATTTATTCGCACTAAATCTCCACACATAGTAGGTTCCAGCGAGTTCTGTCTGAGCATGTGACCAACGACGGCAGCTAGGTGAGGGAAACACACTTAAAACCAGCCATCCACCAGCCCCCCCCCCCCAGAAGGCTGTGGCTGAGAGCGCCCCCTTTTGATTTGCTGTTTAAGTCCTTCTCTGTAGACTGCTAGGTGTGATAGTCCTGGCTATTCGGATTGTTATAAATGACCTTCGAAGGCAGGAGGGACCTAGACCTGGTTTTCAAAATCAAAGCAGGTCAAGTAGGTCGGTGTCGCCACAGCAACCCTAACCCTCGACCCTGTCCACCAACAGGGAATCCCGCTGGAAAAAAATGAATGTTACAGGGCCCGCCAGATCACCACAGGCTGTCCTGACATTTATGGATGGTGCCTGGCACCAGCATCATATATCAAAAGGAGGGCCCCCCCAGAGGAGAGGCGCGTACATTACAGTGTACTTACGGCGCCAGTAAACACTGATGATGCAAGCCTAGCTCCGGAAAATTGGTCTGCCACTCACGCACCTACACCCAAGCACGCCGTCCAGGTCGTGTGCTGTAATCCTCCCGGCTGGCCTACATTACTCAGGTGGGTGTACGTCACATAGTTGACCCTTGGGAAATGTGCCCCACCCCCCTCGGTCACCTAGTAACCAGATTTTGCTTGAGACAATTGACTGATTTTGACAGCCCAGATGGTTGTCTGGGCTGGCAAAACTTATCATGGGAGATCCCTAAGTCTAGAACCGATTTTTAATCCCTTGCCATGATGACTGTTTTGTAATTGGGTTTATTTCCGAAATCACTCTGGTTAAGATACTGGGCCTCCCTTGTCAGACAGGCCTGTGTTTTCCAGGAATTTCTCCCAATGTCGGTCATGGTGTCATGTTCGGGGGTGGCAGTCCATGGAGTCATGGAGGTCTTTCTGGTGACATAGACTGTCATGGAGGTCTCTCTGGTGGCTCAGAGGGTGGTTTGGGTGGCTGCCATTTTAAGGCAAAACAATTGGAAATCTTGGAACATGTCATGGCCTGGATATTGGACCCAGTGGGTGGGGTTGGCATGATGAGAAGGAAGCCAGACAGACAGTACTGTTGCCTAGATGTGTGCCAGTTAAAGGATTCTGAGAAGAGAGGCTCGGCCCAACCCCGCCTCCCCAACCCCCTCGATAATGGAGTCCTAAAACCCAACACACCAATTTTCCAGAGTTTATCTGCTGCCACTTGTGACAGGAAAGCGAGAGGCGGAGAGACATAGAGCTTGGGGACAGTGAGAGTCTAACAACCTGATTCGGCCTAAGACTGTTAAATGGCAGTAGCTGGGAGACGCACAGAAACTTCCAGAAAAGCACCTGGATCCAAAAAGGGAAGAGACCAAAAAGATAACGGTCACCCAAGTAACTCTGATTAGACAACCACTGGAATGAGATGTATAGAACCTTCCAGAACTTTCTGGAAAGAATGTAAAGAGCTGTCCGCCGTATGTAGTACATGTCCCACAGGGTGTCGGCGTTACTGAGCTGAAACAGGAACAAAGCTGACAACTGTTCATATTTGTACCCATATTTGTTTTTCAGCATTTATTTATTTAGTCAGGTGACTTTTGTCATGCACAGAAAAATTAGCAAGTGTAATCACACTGACATTTGGCTCAGATTATTCTATTTATTTGCACACTTGCACATGTGCTGTGTTATGTAAAGATTTGTTTTCTGCATCAAACCCAGCTCTTGGAAAAGTGGCAATCAGGGATCAGGATCGTTTTCTGATTGTTTCATTGTTGAATTGCTAATGCCAGTCGTGTAATTAGCTCCTACACGTGTGGGCTTGATTAAATTCTAAAGTGAGTGGGAGCTGAAACACTTTGTTTCTCCTTTACGTTTTTACTCTTCCATTCTGTGCTTAATGTTTAGTTTTCCAGATACGAGTCTAAGTTTTCATATCTGCACATTTCATTAGTTACGGGAGTAGCGGTTGGCTTTTCAAATTTATTTTTCAAAGACTCTGTGCAAGTTTTGCAGTCCTGTGGTTTGGCTTCCCCAAAGACAAAACCTTGACTCCTTTTCTCTTCTTTTTTAACTCCGCAAACATTTTAGCCTTCAGTGAATCTCCTGCACAGTTAGCAATTGAGAGACTCAAGGGAAGGTGCGATAGTGTTTGATTTGGAAAGTTATTTAACTCTCAGGGTTCACGCTGCTTATCCTGCATGGGTGTGCTGATGTAAAGCACCAGCTCGATCTTATTCAGCCCTATATAGGCACATCTGTTATTGGGCATCCAAGTGCTTCAAGGTTTCAAATTAATCATAGAGCACATTATCAAGGTGGTACATTGTGTATGCCATCCATCCATCCATCCATCCATCTTCCAGCCACTTATTTTGGAAAGGAACGTGGGAGGCTGAAGTCTATCCCAGGCAGCATAAGGCAGGGGTATGTCCTGGATGGGATGCCAGTCTAACACGAGATTGTGTGTAACATCCGCATTTATACAAACAACAACTCAACACTGAGGTCAAAACTAGATGAAATACTTTGCCAACTGATTTCACATGGTGCCCCTGAGGATGCTGTGGACACAAACCTCTGCTCTTCACCCTCGAGTCACTCTACGTGAGACAGACGCTTCACACGGCTTTAAAAGTCACCTCCTCTGAGGGGGGTCAGTATTCAGGCCTGTCCGCAGTCCTGAAGAACATCTCAGTGGGCTTAGATGTAATACACTCGTCTGATCAGAGCAGCTGGGAGAAGAGAGAAGAGGTAGAACAAGAAGAAAATGGTCACCAATTCAACTCTGATTAGACAATCACTGGAAGGAGACGCATAGGATCTTCCGGAACTTTCCGGATGGAACATAAGCTCCATATAAAAAGCCGGCTGCTGTACTGTATGTAGCACGTATCCCTCAGGACATCCTCATCACTAAGCCGACACAGCGACATCTCAACGTACTTCTACATTGACAAGCTGTGCGTTGAGATCTCTTGCCAGTTGGAGATCTTAGAGGGCGGCTCCTACAGCTGGTGAGCAGGGTGGCCGTCCTTTGGCATGAACAATCAGCATGCTAAGCGGAGTAGGCAGCAACAGGCAAACAGGAGAAGTGATGAAGCAGGAGGAGGAGGAGTAACTGGGTCAGGGACTTTCTTCAGGAGGCCGAGGCTGGTGTAATGAGGCTTCTCACTAGGTCAGCTGGGCGTCTGTGGGCCTGGGGGGGTGGGCTTCAGCCAGAGCCCCCCCACTACCAGTACTGCTCCTCCCCAGCGTCTCTGACCTTCCCTGTCTGTCCTTGGTGGGCAATCAATTCATCTTCCACTGCTACATCCCCAAGCAGGACTTTGTTAAAGGGACTGAATGGTGTCAAGAATCTCTGTCGCTCCTCATCCTGGATGCACACACACACACACATTTCACCTTCCTTACTTTTAGGATTGTCTAAAAGTAGCTCCCCTCCCCGCAAAAAAAACTGTTGCATTCAAATAAAGATAATGCAAGCTAAAAACAAATAGATAAATACATGTTTGCGGTTTCTGTTACAGAGCAAATCTGCTTGGTTTATATGTGCCGGAGACTCTAAGTGTGTCACAGGAAAAGAAAGTATAACATTTTAAAACCAGTCTGGCCTTCAGCTGTCGCTGTCATTGTATGAATTACAGCTGTTAGTTGGCCGCTTCTTGCGTTAGCGGTGGCTAACAGAACTGTGCTAGCCTCTTTCACAAGCCGTTATCAGCAGGGCTGCGCTCCCCCCCACAATGGAGGCCTGATAAGGGCCATTCAAAGCCGGCCAGCTGACTCGCGACGCCACCAAGGGGTTGGCCTGCAGATATACCGGTCTGCACCATCTCAGCAAATTATGCATTGTGTCCTTTTCTGATCGTTTGATTTGTGCAAAAGAAAATGTGATATGCATTTATTGTTATCCTGTGACATGTGCCATCCTTCTTTATGAATGCTCCAGATAAATGTTAAGGAAAAGGTGTAAGGCATAAGGAGAAATCCTCACAGCTCACTGAACATCTGTACTGTGTTGCAGGTTACTGAAGGTCAAACCGACAGCCTCTGAGGCGAATTCTAAATCTTTCGCCCTTCATTATTAGGGATCAATGCTCAAGCAGTGAATTCTGGGACTTTGCCTGATTTCTTCCTTGAACGGAACATTCCTCTACGACCCTGAGCAGAAGGGTGACGCCAACAAACACAAGGTCCCTGTCGTGAAAAGGCACTTTAGCAAAGGGTTAACTAGGTCTTCCGGAACTGTCCGTTCCAGCAATTAATCTTTATCATGTTAGAAATTCTATCCTTCACAGCCACCTGCCTAATGGCCCTTATCTGCCATTTGATTACTCGGCGTTCCTGTCCTCTGTTGTTAATTAATATTCAGTGGGGGGGGGGCCTTGGCTCCGTGGAAGTCAAGGCCACGGCCGGGGGAGGTGGCGGCTGGCGTGAGCAGATGCCCTGCGACAGGATGGCGGGAGGCCCCGTGGCCACACGGCGGTATGACAGGTGGCACAGGGTACGGCAGGCGATTGCGCATTTGAGAGAGCTGACCGCGGGGCGGAAAGGTCGCCGATCCGAAAGCCCATGAGGGGACCCCCAGCACCCCTTTGATCAAGCTCTTTAGTTCCTGCCGCTCCGGCAGAACGTTCCCTTGTTTCTGTGTATAAACACGCAGATGCGACGGAGGAAGTTCGTGGAACACCGATCCCTGCGAGAGCCTCTGTCACGTCAATGCCACACGAGTGACTTATCCGCTAACACATCTGCGATTGTTCAGCAGATCCGCCGCCTTCAAAGCCTACCCATAAGCCTTACATCCCGTCCCCGATGTCACCCCCATGAATCTCATGTTTATATTACACTGCTGCGTCGTTATGGAGATTTAAAATTAAGCCCCTTCTTCCTCGAATCGAGTTAGAGTCAGGTAATCAGGGTATATTCCGAATCAGCACAGCCCGGGAGATGTCTGTACATCAGTCACTGATGACCAAAATGATTCCTCTCTTCATGCTGATTATCATAGCAGAGTGCTGCATCTGGCCCAATCCCACGCCCCTGAAAGCAAAAGCGGAGCTATAGTTTATCAATGCAATACATCAGCACCTTTAAATGTGAATCTAGGTCATGTGGGGTTAAGGGAGAACGATGAACATGATGATCATGGCTGCTTGTGTCACCTGGACCTCGGTGCAGAAAGCTGGAAGAACAGGAGATAAATTTCAAGGCCCAGTGTCCTGCTGCTCTGGACCTGTGAAGGCTTATCTCCTTTTCATATGTGTGCACGTGTGTGCATTTGTGTCATTATTTCATTGTTGGAACCAGATTTCCCTGTAATGTGATAAAAGCCTGTAACTTTTTAGGAGATTCACTGAAGACATTTTTTTTTGGTGCCTTACAAGGATGACCTCAATTTTATGAAAATCTGTGAATGCCATCCTAAAACTTAAAATGCCAAAAGTCTTGTAATTTGTTTGGTTATTTATAATTATTATTAGGGTTGGGTAGGGGTTAAGGTTGTCATGGTTGGGATTAGAGTTATGTCCATAAAAATTAATGGACACTCCCCATAAATATATGTATATGTACACTGTACATGTGTGTGTGTGCGCATGTGTGTGTGTCTGTGTGCGTGCATGTGCATGTGTGTGATTCCTGCCTGGCTCCAGAATTGCCACTTGCCACCAGACTGGATCACTGGATTCGGAGATTCCCTCCCACAGGCTGTCAAGAGGCACACTGAAGTGACACTGATGGATGGAGAGTAAGCCATATATATGTCCAGTGCAGGAAAGTCCAAAGACATGCAGCAGAACCTCTCAGCTTCTGAATTTTGCAACATCTATACATTCATTTGTGATATTTCCTCCAAGCCGGCATAAGATTTGCTTAGATAAAATTTGTATGACAGGTAGAGAAGTACAGAGAGTCCTTCAAACCCAACCTGGTCAAAGTAGTACAGAGGAGCATCAGCAATGTGCATCTCATTCAGGAGGGACAGGAGGGCTGCTGTCTAGCTGGATTAAATGGGACACAGTCTGAAACGGATGTGGATGGATAAGATGGAATCATCTGCGGCAGAGGAAAAATTCTAAGGTCCTTTTCACATGCAGTGACGGGCAAGTGGAGTAGATCAGCAATTAAGGGGGTCTGAGAAAGTTTGAGGAAGAATTGCAGGCACCGGCTTTCTGAGAGGTCCTGTGATTGTTCCTCCTTCCTGAAAGATTCTGTTTTGGATTACTCAAATTCACAGAATGGATTTGATATTTCAGATAATTGTCATCCAACTTATAAAATTTATGCGACGAGGAGGAATTTGCAATCATGGGAACAATTGTTAAAAGGCTTTGAATTGGTCCTATTTGCCCAGGAGAAATCAGAGTCTGCATAGGCACGCCCCTCGGACATGGGCTGGCCGGCCAGGGCAATGATGCTGGACCCCTGAGGATGATACTTAAGCTCCACTAATGAGTATGATGCTGTAATAGAAGCAGGGAATGACCGTGGGTTTGGTTGGGTCACAGGATCATGAACAAGGTAAAATTAGTGATGAGGACATGCCCAGCCAGAGAAACAGCCTGAGTCTTCATGCTTCTCCTCATTTTAGCTGGTTAACTAATAAACTAACCTATTAACCAGCTTACTCTCCCATCCTTGGTGGCCAAGAAATAAGTGAAGTCCCCTTTGGTTTCCTGGCAACACCCAGTGGCGGTGTGTACCACCACTAAAACCACACATTTGCATGGAACCCCGGAGGTTTAATGCCCCCTGTTGGCGACAGACAGTAGCTACACTAAACATTAAAGAAATGTGCTCCTTACTTCGGAGTTGCTGAAGCAGTGTGTTCGGCTAACCAGCTGGCTAACTAAGATCTTCTGATTGTACTCACTAGCTACTTATTTAGTTTTTGAAACATTTGGCTGGAAGAAGCACATTTTCAGTGGAGCCACAGAAACACCAAACCGTACATGCACTGGTCAGTGTTCTCTTCTCCCCAGTGTCAGAGTAATGCGACAGAAACGTGTTCATCACTGTTGCACTCATCCTCATTTTGTCTGGTATTTATGCAGTGACTCTGTGTCTCAGATATAATGCTTTCGCCTGAGAATAAAAGCTACGGCACCCAAACACGGTAGGTGGAGGTTCAGCGGCTGGGCCCCGCGTTGATAATCCACATCAGCTTCAGATGCAAAACAGCTTCACAAAGCATCAGCGTTTCCCAAGTTCAGCAAGAGATGAAACATAATTCAGGGTCACTGTCTGTTTGTCTTTATAATCTGTTTAGCACAGAAACACACACACACACATACTGTGCCTATTATTACGAATATTCTCTATATCCCTAACAACAAAACATATTTGCACCCTATCTATAGTCCCCATATCTCTATGGATGTCTACTTTCTTTCCTGTAGTGCCACATAAATTTAATACATTTTTCTTTTATAAAAAAAGGAAAATCATGCACCCAGGGAAATTAGAGACATACTTTTATTTCACAAGCAATGTTGCAGGTTACTGGTTGGGCCTTGAATAACATCAGCTGATAATCCAATTTCCGATTTCACATCTGGCATAAAGGGGCTGACAGGCATCGATCGTGCTGGTAAGATGTGAGACTTCAGGGCACGTTGGGTATTGGGAATTCTGCCGGATTATGCCTTTAACCAGGGATGCTGCGCATTCCCAATTCAGGCAAACGAGTCCGCCGTGGGTTATGGTAAAAGCTGAGATGCAGGGCGGCCATGCGGAGGACTCTCCCTGATGTCCTCTCTCTTGACACCAGCCGGGGTGTCCTGTCCCTTTGAGGTTACCTTTCCTCTCTGCTTTTTTCAGTTGGGTGACACTGATGCTTCAGGCATCCATGTCGGGGGGAGCAATGTGATCTCCATCCAAATTCACAACCTTGGCCCTGAATTCGTGATTTCTTTGATGTGCATGTGCTCCCTTTGGGACTGATTTTCGATTTAAAGATAACTGGGAACTTAATACTGGCTGAATGGCTGGGTTCACCCCCACCCAAAACACACACGCACACACACACACAGGCTTGTAATTATGTCTTATAATTTCAATTTCTGTGTTGAAGTTTCTCATCCCAACATGAGAACCTTAGCCCCTACTCAGTTCTAACCTTAACCATAAGTAACCAAACAAAATGACAAAAGACTTTTGTCATGTTTAGTTTTTGACTGCACTCAAAGATTTTTATAAAATTGAGGTTATCTTTGTGGAGACTGAAAAAATGTCTCCACAAGGTGAAACGGAATTCTGGTCCCCACAATGTAATAATTAAAAAAGGCACACACATGCCTATACACTGACTGTCACGTTAATCTGGTTAATAAGCAACCCGTAAACAAAATCCCACTCCAACAACAGATGGAATTCATTATTTTAATTCTTTTTGTTTTAGCTTTGAGTTTTTGAAATATGATGAAAAAGTTTTTTTTTCCTTTTCTTGTTTTGTATTTCACTTTTTCTGTGGGCTTGATATTGCAGCAATGTTTCCTCTGTGCAGATATTTCTCCAAATCACCCTGCAACATAGCAGTGCGTAGACACACACAGACACACACACACATTACCTTTACCCCCACCCAGCCTTAACCTTAACCATAAGTAACCAAACAAAATATGAGACTTTAGGCTTTTTTAGTTTTTTGATTGCATTCACAGATCTTTGTGGGGACCTGAAAAACGGTCCCTACAAAATCAAAATAACAGGTTTTTATTATATTGTGGGGGACATTTCGTTCACACAATGTAATATAAATATAATCCACACACACACACACCTACACACACATATACACACACTGGTATGAAGCGGTAACAGATAATTCCTCGTCTATATAAATCTCACAGTTCATCCACAGATTGGACACATGGCAATAGGTTCTGCTTTTGCTGGAGGTCACACTACCTTGTTTTCTCGGCCCTTTGCCGTATCATAAACTTTGCGGCCGGCTTAACATCCATCACCAGCTTCAGAGGCACTGGTGAACAGACACATCCACTTGTGACTCAGCTTTGAGTGTGGGATGCATTAATAGCAGCGTGAATAACAGATGCTTTCTTTCTGCACCATCTTTCGTTCTGCCCCGCTCACTTTCGCTCCGTATGATTGGAGGACGACATAAATATGCTTTTGTGGGCAAATTTCAAAAGTCTCCAGAAGATCAGTTTCTCCCTCTTTTTCTTAGCTGTGGGTGTGAGTGTGTATTCATATGAAGTCTGGAATATCAGACATGGGGGATGTTACATTAAAGGAGGTTCATCACGTAAATAAAAAAGCCTATATAATGAAGAAGTGCATGTGTAAAGTCTCAATGAGATAAATCACTCATCTTAAGGCTGCATCTCTGAACTACCCCTGATCCCTTTTCCCAGTTATGGAATAATATCTTTGTATCAAAAGTCCTGTTTGCTCAGGGATAACAAAATCTGCATGGTAATACATTGGACTTCCTGTGCACATTATACGTAACGAGCTGCAGAAATATATTATGATGTAATATCATTTGTCCTCCTGCTGACTCGCTTGTCTTCAAATTACTTTAATGCAAACATCATGATATGCCTTCTGTGCTGCTTTAGTTTCAATCGTAAGAGGAAGCAGCATAAATAAAGGCAAATGGATGTATATATGAAAAGACATTTCATTTTGTGGCTTCCCCAGTAACTAAATGTCCCCCCATGAGGGTCGTTATGCAGGGAAGGCTAATGTATGCTAATCAGTGGAACTTGTAATTCAGTTCGGGGGTGGTGGGGGCGGGGGAGAGGGTGATGCACATTATGTTTGAGGGCACAAGGGTCATTCAGCAGAGTAGAGGGGCCTCATTGTCAGGGTAGGCTGTCTTTCGGCAAGTGGACCCCTCCCCACTCTCCAAAGTCCCAATAGCATGTTTCCTGGTGGACTAAGCCTCTGTACCCGTGAATGGAAGGTCACTGGCTTTGGCAGAATCATCTGTGGGCCCTAACCCCCCTGCTCCACAGGTACTACTGCTGCCCTCTGCTGCCAAACTTGCTGGTACCTACATGTTTGTCTGTGTGTCATGGAGGACAAGTAGCTGAAAAGAGGACCCCCCCCCCAGCCGCTTCTGTCACTTCCACCTGTCCTCCCGGCACAACTGTGTCCAGACAACAATATAAACCAGCCCTCAGTGTGAGTCTGAATCCGAACCCGGGGCCCTTTGTGAGATTCTGATGCAGCTGCTGACACACACAATCAAATCTCAAGACTCACTTACCCAGCTCTGCTGAAAAGGTATCCACAGAAAAAAAGACTGATGAAGTCCACATATATGCATGACTGTATGAATTTCCATTTCAGACAGAATCTGCCCTACCTGTGTTTCTGTGTCGTGTCTCTGGGAGCACACAGGCCGCAGGATGTC
>JAOYFF010000081.1:20774668-20801963 GCA_025773925.1 Cryptomyrus ogoouensis
AATAATAAAAAAGTCTGAAAATGAAAATGGGCTACCCTTGGGGCAGCGAGGCAAGTTGAGGTGGTACTGGTTAAAGTAATGTAAATAACTGTGATATACGTAATATAAAAAGTAAATATATGAAATATACATAAAGCAGGGGTTAGCAACCTGTAGCTTTTTGACCATGTGGCTGTGGCTCTTCTGAGAATGATAGAAGCATTCACATTTTCATATCTTAACATTTTATTTGATAATACTTTCCTAAAGATAAATTATTTATTTATGGGTTAGTATTATTATTTCACATTTAGATATTTATTTAGCTTCTTCAAATCTCTCACAGCTCTTCACTAGACTACAGAAGTTAGCAAATTATTTACAAATTCAACGTGACTCTTGGGAGTTCAGCTTTAGAAGCCATTATACGTGTGAGAGTTGCCTTTACGCATAAAATTTTACAATAGAGAAAAAGGACAATATCCCATTTCACATACTTAGAACTTTAAAATTGAGTTTGTACATGCTAGGAACATGGACATGTTCTGTAGCCTGTGGATTATGGAACGCAATTGGGATCAAAATCCTCTGAATCAACACGTCAAAGACATCGAATTGAATGTGGTAGTTGTAGGCAATACCTATGCCTACAGAAATGGTTTAACTCTAGTTCTTAGCAGCCAATGAGGCTCACGCATTCAAACTGGACAAGTGGCTGATTGGCTCAAAAACACGTTTTTAGCACATAGAATACATGTAAAATACACGTCAACAATATGCAGTTAACGTGTTGTCAATATGTATTCTGTGTGTGAAAAATTAACACATAGAATACACATCAACAGCACATTAACTACGTGTTTTTAACCTGTATTCTATGTGTATTCTACACATATCTTATGCGTTAAAATTCATGTTTTTGACCTGTTTGGCATTCAATAGTAATCGAGGCACCTGCACTGTTTGAAAAAAAGTCCACCCTTCAAAACATGCAGACAGCGATAGCGGTCAGTTCCAATGACCGGCATTGTCAGGTTGCCAGGGAATGATTGACAGCGCTCTGATCCAATAGCAAGCATTGTCAGGTTGCCCGGGAATGAATGACAAGGCTCTGATCAAATGATGCTGGATACAAATCCCATTGCGGCTTAAATCCCGTTCTCCACCCATTGCGGCTTTTTTTAAACTCCGGGTCAAACATCTAGGATAAAATGGCTCTTTGCCTTAAAAAGGTTGCCAACCCCTGACATAAATTATGAAATAAATGAATTATAATTATATATGTATAAATATATTCTCCATAAATACACATACTCTGTAAAATATTTAAACTTCTACTGCTGCACTACTGAAAGCATACTAACCAGCTGCATCTCAGTGTGGTACGGCAACTGCACATCTGCTGACCAGAAGACGACCCAGCATATCATCGGTACCCAGCTCCCTGCAATAAAAGACATCTATCTGTTCCCCCTCCTGCCCTCTGGGAGGCGCTACAGGAGTCTCAGCACCTATACTTCCAGGCTCAGGAACAGCTTCTTCACTCAAGCTGTTTACCTACTAAATTGTCTACCCACTGAACTTTTTTCATTCATCGACACCCCCCCACCCCCCAACAATTGCACAATTTTATCCGCACCTTGTACATGGTTAACTCTGTTTACCATGTACTGTTCAGCTGCATTTCAGTACCTCAGTGAGACACTACCTCATCTATGGGGACATGCTGATGTATATATCTCTATGTATATGTTAATATGCATATCTGTATCTAGGCTGTACATTTCATTTCTGTACGTCTGCATAACGTATAATGTTGGTAATGTATGTTTAATGTACGTATGTATCATTTCTATATTATGCATGTCTGTATGTCTAATTTATGTATGTATGTATAATTTTTATATAATATACATTATGTATAATGTACATAACATATGTCCAATCTACATATATCCCCCACTCCACCTCCCCTGTCCCCCTACATCTTCATGTTCTGGTGAAGCTGCAACTCTCTTTTCATTTACACATGTCCCCGCACACTGTGGTAATGACAAAAAAAATTGAATTGAATCTGAATTGATTTTTTATTTTACATCTATTACCAACACAGACGGGCCCTAGAATGTGAAGTAATTTGCAAAAACAACACGAAAAACTGGCGATCATACCGCATATCGCAGTATCGAACCACCTAAACTCACTGTAGAGGAATTTCCTTCACTACGACCTGCCTGTCTGCTTTATCTATGACGGTGCTGATTAGGTGCGACGTATCATGCGTCTTGTGTAGGATCCCGATCTTCACTTAATTGTCTCTCTGTGATGCCAGTAATGGACATCATGGCTGGAAAATTGAATGAGGCAGCTTCAGATTCTCCTCCTGGAAGAATTATGAAAGAGGGTGAAGAACATATGAGATGTTCTCAGAGACTAAAGAATTGAGATCTCCCTGTCAGTGAGTCTGCACTGTCAGTAGAAACGCTAACTGCACGCAGTGTTTATTTGTTAATTTTTCTTTTTCGTCGTATTTCCTGTTGTCATAACAGTAATACTTACACACCATACAGTTGTTTATAGGAGTCCATCGTCGGCACTTTTTAAAGTTGTGATCAAAGCATGACACTTAACATTATATAGAGACAAGAAATGGAGGATAACGCTTGTCAGCAATTCCAGCCAATTCTTTTGAAGTCAGTCTCTGCTGGCTTTATGCGGTTAGATCAGGAGAATGTTATCCAATCTCGGTGGAATCATTCATGGTCAAGAGTCTTTCATCAGATTAATCACTCGTTCAGATTTTGTTTTGTATTGTTCTGTGGATTTTACAAGGAATAGAATATGTTTAAAAAGACAGTCTAGTTTAAACCTAATCTAAACCTTTCTGAGTCTGTGTACACATCACAGAGAAAGTTTGCGGAGAATCCGCACATCTCTGATAGTAGCTGAGGGCTTAGCGGCGATGGCTGCAAGATGACTGAATCAGCAGACCGAATCTGCCAGCATGTGGTGCCGTCAGCAGTTGATTACGGAGATACTGGTACTGATACTGGTCCCGGTGCTGGTGGGCAGATGGCTCAGGGATGGGAGGAACAGCAAATGATTTCATTCTGGGCGAGTACAGATGGGCGAGTGAGACTCAGAATATCTCTGCCAGACTAAGCCGGTGCATTGGCACATAAAGACAAGAACAAAAGGATAAAGGAAAAGCGCTGAGGGAGACCAGAGACCTTCACTCTCGAGTCACAGCGTTGCAGAGACTCATAGGGGAAATCATGCAATGGTTGGTGTTTTTTAGTTATGGTAGGAAACGAAAAGTATTGTTGCAACACGAATGGGCAATCACTGCCACAAGGCTGTATTCCCCGTACACAGACCTGTATTATATAAACTTGCAAGTAACCTGTGCTTCCATTTACTGTATCTGTGCAGATATAATGCAATCGTGCATGCAAGATCCTCTCTCTCTTATCTCTTCTATCTCTGCAGTCTTACAAAGATTTACTTCTCTCAATCACTGATATTTTCCCCATTACCTTGGTGCTACATTCAACAAGAACACACAGCCCAATTCTAGAACAAACAAACGTGTGAATATAACTTTATGAGGTGACTATACTGTAACTCTTGCATAGTTGCACACCACTGAGCCCAGATCCCTAGAACCAACGATTCCTTTGTTCCCAACTTGGCACACGTGGTGAACCCTCCCCTCAGGGTAGCCACAGGCATTCTACTCACACAGATTTACACACACCTCTCCCTCCACATCGCTGTCTGCACATCCTCATCCTTGCATTCCTTCCATTCCATTTACAAAGACACTCACATCCATACAACCACACCTGTTCTCCAGACTGTTGTATAAGTGTTGTATTGTGTGTTTATTGTCTCCATGTTTAGTCTGTTTAATCATCCGTAGTTAATGTTTACTATTGCTATTCATGCTGTTCATGTTTTTAGTTATTTTGTATATAGAGAGTTGAATTAAAATTATTGATGCGCATTGAAGTATTGTATTGTGAGGCTGTGTATGTACTTCAATGTGCATCAATAATTTTCATATATGTGTGTGTGTGTGTGTGTGTGTGTGTGTGTGTGTGTGCACTTTGGACAAATTATTCATTGGTGCTGCTTGAGGGCCTTGAGAGGTCTGTACAAAGCTTCGAGACACTTTCCAACTTGCTGAAATAACTTGGACACCATGCTGTCACAAAATTTTCAGCATTTGCGAAACCATTCATCATCTGTGTTAGGCAGTCAGTCATCTCGGTGTGCAGGTGAGAGTCAGCCTGCCACAAGATGTGGGGGGGGGGAGGGGGAATAAGGACGGTTGGGGAACAGACAGACTTTTTGCAAGATTTGAATGGGGGGGGGGGGGGCTTTGAGCTTCTGAGTCATGGGGTCGATATGACTGGAGAACTTTCTCAGGGTTCTTAGCTCAGCAGTCCTGACCAGCGACAAACAGCCAGAGAAGTTTCCCTGCCCTGGAATTTTGCTGAATGTCACCAGAATGTTCATATCTATTCAAAAAGTAATAAATAATGACAATGACATAGGAAGGGCACTTTGACCAAGTAAGCCAGTAAACATCACAGTCACCATCGGTCTACAGAACAGCAGGGTGCTGTTGAGATTCTGAAGCTTTAGTTTAGGTGGGGTTTGTAACCCTAAATCGATCCAGGCCTTCCTCCTAAAGCATTTTGTTCGCAGCTCACAGAAATCGAGGCTGGTGTAATCAGTGTCACCTTCCAAGTTTCAGCTGGGTTTTACAACGTGACTGAGGCATGACCTTAGGTGTCTGGTCAGAGCGTGGGGGGCAGGGGGGCGGGGGACTTAAGTGTCACATGACTCGAATGGCTTGAATGTGGCAACGTAATATGCCCACGTGAGAAACCGCCAGGAAAATAATCTCCAACTTATTACTACAAAGACTATAAGAAAAATACCTGCTCTTTTCTCTGAAAGTGGCCATATTCTCTCTGCCAAGGTGAAGGGGGAACCTGTTCCGTTCTTCTGGCACCTGGAAAACGACCCGAAGTTTACAAACTTGGGATCCCCCCTAGACGCCGAGAATGCCGGCCAGTGTCCTTGTAAAATCACCCAGATGCAGCTCACCAGCTAATTAGATTAATTAAACTCGTCTGCTGGCTCGTTACAGCCATAGAGGAGCGGCACCCCACTGCTGCGGAGGACCACCCAACTGTGTCATGCTCCGTCTCGTCCGGTTTGTACATTTCCATATACGATATGGGGGTACGATGTCTGTCAGAAGCAATGTCGGGCCTGAATGACAACAAAGAGGGACTGCAGGGTAAAGATGATGTTTGACGCTGGAGAGGAACGGCGTTTTGTGGTGCGAGCTCTCTGTCTCATTTCTCATGTCTCACTTCCTGTCATTCTGCATTTATCTGCTGAGCCAGCCTGGCATTTGTTTAACTGCAGCTAGACGGCCCACAGCTGGCCAATCAGGGCTGATGTTAGCCAACTCCCCTCCACTCGAACCTCAGGCGTACTGCCGTTTGAATTTGCTCATTATAAAAACTCTTCCCAGAGCTTGATAAACCCTGCCAATGCAAGGGGGTTGACTTATAGTTTTTTTTTTTTTTTGCTGAATTTCGTCACGAGTTATGAACAGCCTGATGTGACAGCCCTTCCTGGGATCCCTCAGCATTACACGAGTCGTTGTGCCATGTTTCGGCGTAGCAATGCCAATGTATGACTGAAAGAAGGTAATTAAATATGTCTGCCTTCTGGTTAGTCAAGTCTGATTTGTATAATGCCTGCAGTTTGGAATGAAAGCCATTTGTGGTTCATTCATCATAGGTAATCTGTTGCTTTGGGGCTAAAATAAAATTTGTGCACCAATTTGGAGCAAAATCAATGCTTGAAGTAATCAAAGACACAAAACTATTCAAGCAGTTTCAAACTATGAAAAGTTGCCGAGGGAAAGTTCCTTGCTTTCTTTGTGTAACATAACAGAAAATCCCAGTCATGAAAATGCATATATCCGTCCATTTCAATGTAATGTTATTTTACCATGAAAGGTAAATTTGGATTAGCTGATCCCAGGGAGCATATTAAAAGGTCAGGAAAGGGCAACCTTGCAAGAAAGTGCATGATCCAAGTGCACGTTTAAAAATATACAAAATAAACCGTTATTTGTTGCTTCTGCTTATTTTCTAACCTTCTTGCTCCTCTACGTACATCCAGGAAAGGTGCTAACGGTATTGAAGATTCATGTATTAATTCCCAAGTGTTACATAGTGTGCCTGTTCATTGTTTGTCTAATGTGAAATTTATGTTATGTTACGTTTTGTTACGTGTTATACTATGACATGTTATGCTATGGTGTGTAACATTTTGTTATGTTACATTATATCATGACTTTTTGTGAAATGCTATGTTATATTATGACGAGATGTTTGTTATATAATTTGGAGTTATGTCATGTCGCATGTTATATTTTGATCTTATTTTTAATTTTGTTATGTTCTGTTGTACTATGTCATGTTATGCTACATTATGACATGTTATTGTATATTATATTATGTCATATTATGTATTCCTTCTTTCTCCACTCGCTTAAAATTTTTGAAAATTGTACAATCATTGTGAAACTGTCTTCAGCACTGTAATGTCTTTCCTGTCATGTATGTTGCACTGTGGGCTTGGGGGAACATTATTACTTGGCAATAACGCTTGACTTGACTTGCCTTGTACTGCATCGTTGAGTAACACAAAGCCCCCACCAACTTAGCATTTCAGCATGTTTATATTCTGAACACGGATCATTACGGTCTCGTCCTGAAACCAAGCATGTAGCTTTACAACTTTTCTGGTTTTCATTTCTCATGGGATTGATGAGAGAGGATAAGATTGCATTATTGGACTCAGATGGGCGTAGCGAAAGGATGTTTAAGTAGAGCGGCCGGGTGATCGATTCTTTGGAATGAAACATCAGTGAAGGAGTAACTACAGGAAAATCTTTATTAGCGTAAAATGACACAATGACATTCAGGTCGTCACTGTCTTGTGGTTCAAAGCCGACTTCAAACGATACATCATTACTATTACAACAAAGGGTGGCATGCGGACTCAAGCCATATCGACGGACCCGAACCACAAAGCCTTTGGTGGAAGTCCTTCCACAGGAGAAGCCTTGTGTTTACATATTCAAAGACAGAAAAATAAATAAATGAAAATATCGATTGGGGGAAAAAACACAGAGAGGGCTACGTGCATGTAAATGAGCGGCAACTGAGTTTACGAAGGACCTTGAAAAGGATACAAAATTATCCTGAAGGATAAGCAGTCACATTAAGAATGGGCAGTGTGTAGTTCAGTAGGTAATGGATTTGAATCCCTTGGCAGAGTAGCTATATCACCTTTGGGCCACTGAGCAAGGCCTTTAACCCCAAATGCTGTGCTGGATGCTGGCTGACCCTGCCCTTTGACCCTGCCCTTTGACCTTGCCCCTTAACCCTGCCCTCTTACCCTAATACTTCACCTGTATATACATATCTGTATCTCTCATCTAGAGCATAACGGGATATGTGATAAAGTACCTTTTTGCTTAAAGTCAAAGTGCCTTACTTGATTGCTTCAGTATGTGCTCAGTACTTTCCAGAAAAGTTCCCCACTTACAGGATCACATATATTTGTGTCTGGACCGGAAAAAATTAATCTCCCTTACTGACTCCACCTTTAGCAGTATTCACCTTATCATCACTGCTACACAGTCCTTCATAATGTCTGCTTTGTGCAAATGTATTCTTCAGAGCAAGATTAATGCCAAATGTAGCTAAATTCATATTTAGGAATTTAGAATTTGTTTTGTTAAACTAAGAAAAAAGACTTAAAACTTTTTCTCATTCACTTGCATTATTTCAAAATCAGACATTATGATGAAAATACGAAATACAAATTTAAAACTTCTTATTATGAAATTTTCAAATTCCGATTCTCATGTTAATTTCGCCGCCGTATAATTTGAATTTTCGAATATGAAATGCAAATGAAGCGCATTAGCTAAAGCCGTGCGCCTCTTGCATCACGCACACATGCTCTATTTTCCTCCTCATTGTTAAAAACCACGTATCTGGGGCACCCAAATGAGAAGGTTAAACTGCAGATAACTCCTGCAAGCACATTTGCTTTCTACACGCTGAGGACTGTGTTTCTAATCTGCTTATTCTCTGGACATATTTGAACTTAGAATAGAGCATCGCTGCCTGATTTTTAAGGGAAAAAAAACTTTCATCCTTTTCACACTACAGAGAAATGTCCTTAAAGTGCCTTAAAGCTTCTATTCTTTTTTTTTTATTTTTATTTTCTTCACTGGGCTAGTCTGCACATCAGTGGTGGTTGTTGTCCCATATCAAGTATTGTGTTGATTTAATCTGAGGTTTCGGAAGGGTCCGGAACTTCTGGAGTATTAACAAAGGGATGTCGGATGTAGGGATCATGGTGGGACTTTCCTATCAGAGGCAGCCTGGTCTATAGAGGTAGGAAGGTATTCATGAGATTAAATTATGAAACAAGTAACTTTCAAATAAGTCTTCTTTGGAAAAATTCACTATTGTGATATTGTAAAATGTATTATCTTCTGACTTCCTCAGTTGTTTTAGCCATCAGCTGCCACTGTTGTCTATATATGTGTGAAGTGCATCCAATCTGCTGAAACGAGCTTAGTTAAGCCAGGAGTTTGGTTGTGTCTCTTTTCAAGATGCTGCTAAGCAACCAGCATATAATTTTCTTTACTCCTTCGGCACGCAAAGCTATGTTTTCGGCATAACCCCTTTGGAGTCTGCCCTGTTTACAGCTTCAATAAGTTCCCTTCCAATGGGTTCCTCAATCTTTTGTTGGCCGTCCGTCTTTGCAGTGGATCAACCAAGGTGGACTCTGACCAGAATGGGAGCGCCGTAAATGAAACTTTGAGTTGTGTTTGAGTTTGAGTTGAGTTTGTGCCTGATAAGGTATTAGCCATGAGGTGATCTACTTCTTTTTCTTGTGTTCTCCACCTTGAACCATTTAAATGATGGTGAGGACATCACATTGATCTTAGCAGCCACAGAGAAGCACATAAAGCCAACATATCATGTAGGAAATCCCTGCCTTTCCAGTGCTTTTGCAAATATACGTAGATTATCATAAGAAAAAAATGTGCAAATAAACCCAAGACCTATTTCCAAGTAACCAGACGCTCCTGAGGTCCAGATACTCTTGGAACAGCCATCTTTGTAACCTTCCACCCATCTCCCCTGTGCATGAGACATCTGCAGAAAATATACGCATGTACAGTGGTTCTTGCGGTTCGCGAACGCATTAGCCTACGAACAATTTGCTTTGCGACCAAAAAGTTTGTGAAAAAAATGCATTGGTTCATGTACAAAATTTGGTCGAGGAACAGATTACTTTTTTATACTCCAGCATGCCCTGCGTGCAATTGTAAATAGCCCTTGTATTATTGTTGTTGCTAAAGGTAATGGTTGCATTTCCTTATTGTCACGCGTGTGTTTGCCCGTGTCTCGTGTGTACCTGGTCCGATCTTAGTGTGTACTTAGCGTGTGTAAAATCTTCCACCGTGTGCATCTTGCAGTTCGGCGTCTGACAACCTAGTGTTGCCCGTCTGTGTTTTTGGGTTCGGTGCTCGTTGGGTGCCTGTTGTGGTCCTTTTAAGGACTGTTAATAAAGAGCGCGATTTCTCCGGCAAGCAAGCCTTTATATCTCTCTCTGCTCTCGTGATGCCTCGATCTGCCCATTGCCACACTGTATTGTGTTTTTCATTAAAGTTTTTACTATAAAAACTAGGAAATTACTTAACAAAAAATATTATTCGTTGTGAACGAAGTAATCGAATCTCAATGCTTTTGTATGGGAAAAACTTCCGTGGTTCGCGACCACTTTCCTGGAATGGATTGTGTTCGTGAACCACAGACACCACTGTATTAAAAAAGCCGTAACAATGAAAAAAATGGTCGTTTGGTTATGGTGGACCTTCCAGTGTCAGTCTGCTGTGGACTCACCTTCAAATGCTTCAATCTGTGCCAATTAAAAGTTGTTTTATTTTATCCCAGGAACTCAAAAGTGAGTCTGGACTAATAAGGTGGCTCTTCCCCTGGGTGCAGTAATTACCCAGAACCCCTTGAATATACACCCTCATATTTCTATCCCTTTATCCCAGTGTTGACTGTCGCTGGGTTTTTTTCTCCTTTCCTGTCTTTGGTCGGTAACTGTTGAATACATTTATCATTTAAGAAGAATTAGAAGGATGTCCTTTTGCCAAATTGGATATTGTGTGCTACAGTGCAGAGTCTATGAAACTGTATTTAAAAATATTGTCTTTCAGGTGTTGCTAAGAGCTTGCAGAAATGCCTGTATAGATCAAAAATGTAAATAGGCATTTCCTTAAGTTGTGGTAAACCCAGACTTATACACACAGGCATCTGATCCACCGAGCGGCACTTTGAAATGCAATCCGCAAGCTGGGAGATTTTTCCTCGACAAGTACCAGGCTTTTAATCCCATCCTGTATCTGCCAAATGCTTGTAAAACCTGTGATCTTTTCCATTAGGTACAAATGGCTTTAAAAATGTTCTCTGAAAGGGTATGCCTGTCAATCTGTTCGCCCCTGCTAAGAGTTGACAGCTGGGTAATAAAATGTGATTGTCGTATTGACTGCTTTTTTTGTTTTTAAACAAACTCATCTTTTAAAATTCTAAACATAGACCAGCATCCTGTCCACAATTTTTTGCCTCTCTTGCTTGGGGAAAAAAGTTTAGGAGTTATGGACCCTGAATAACAGAACGTAAAGCTTGTCTTGGGAGCTAAGTAACTTAGTAGTTCAGTTACTACTCAAGTATAAATAATGAAGAAATATAGTAACTGCATGGAATACACCCTCCCTATTCAAATCTGGACTAAAACCAGGCCTTGATTTCAAGTCTCCCAGGTAGTTAGCTTAATAATTTCTGGCTCTAATTGGCCAGAGGCTTCACAACTGGCTCTCAGGTAAAGGAAAACTGGAAAAACAGCAGTGCTCGGCCCTTGAGGACCGTGATTTGAATAGCCCTGGAATACACAAACTATTATGAATGATTAATGATGAATGAATCAATACGTAACTAACACTTAGTTTCTGGTTAATTAATGCATTTAAGCAAGAGTGTACTATAACATTATTTGTGTCCCTCAAGTAAAGTGTTTCACTTGTATTTGATGTTCATTTTCAGCTCATTTCGTATAAAAGCTGTTGGCTCTGTGTTTTCTCCTGTTTAATGACTGCCCTTAATACGGCGAGGAATGCAGCCAAAAGCACATAGACCAACAGTTAACGAAACCCTAATGAAAAGTAATTCACCGCTAAGTAATCTGGTTGTCCTGAATTGTTAAAGTGAGCTGGTGGTGAGGAAGGGGGGGGGGTCACTGTTGTTTCCCTGGACAATTTTTGTATTTCCTTTGACCCCACCCAGAAATGCTGTTTATCTGACTCTCAACCACTAGAAAGAGTCACTGGAAAGAGCCTTCAGCAGATATCCTTTCCAGTTATGCATGGGTATGACCCTCCCACTTTTCACATGAGATAGGACAATAACCAATCAGAGCCCATTGCTGCTCATGCTATGGCCCTTTGCTGGCACACTAATGAACAGCATCCTCAGCAGAGATTGCTGACTGAATTTCACTACCTCTTCCATATGTTTTCTGATATCGACTGTCAGTGTGCCATCATCATGGCGATCATTAGACAATAAGGAAATACACATGTAGGGGGCATCATGTCCTGCATGTGACCCCTGTATGGTTGGCAGGGGCTCTCAGCTCTGACCCATCTCATAACCGGCAGTTGCTTGAAGAATTATGTAAACTGACTCTGTGCCGCTGAAAAATTTGACATTTTCATACTTTGCCGCATCTGCTTCTCTGAGCAGTTTACTTTCCCCCATCTGGACAGTGGAATTCTTTATTTGTTAATCCAATTACGTCTCAATTAAATGCTTGGTTCCATGGCTCCACAGCTGTCTCTGACTCCAGGGATTCGAACCGTGAACCTTCCAATAACAAATCCATGGGGTGTGCAGCCAGACTCAGATCACAAGTCATTCTTCATCAGGCCTGTGAGGCACTGTCAAATCACTATGCAGCAGTCGTGCAGGAAATCACAGTAATGCTGCTCAGCTAATTGGTGCAGTGTCAAGACCAGTAGGGGGCAAGGTGGTGAAGGACACATTATTGTAACCTAAATGGTGCCGTCAGTAAACCTGGATTCACAGGGATCTCTGCTTGTAAAAGCAGATAACGTTGTATAGGGTGTTATGAAAACTGACAGCACTGTGAAATACCGTACTTGCTGTGAATTTATATTTCTCTGCGGCCCCTTGTACCAGCCTGGAGGAGGCAGAGAACCCTTTACAAGCTGAACATTGGCTTCGCAAAACTGCAGCAGGGATTCATCAACCCACACTGATCGAAATCTGGCAAAATCGGGGTCATGGGACAGAATGAGTAGTTGGAATGGAGTCTATACCCTGTCCTTCAAACAACAGCTCTGCGAGCCTCGAGTAGTATTATCCATAAATATTAGTAAACATTAAATATTTTTTTAGGAGGGAGTGATTTATACTTGCAAAATGGGTTGCATTCATCAGATAAAGCTGAAAATCTACTTGTCATTGAGATGGGAAAATTACTGACTGTAAGAACCAAAATGTGCTGTTTGTTAAATAACTTTTCTGGGTACAAAGTTACACCTTCATTCATAGTGCACAAATCTAAAAGGTCATAATGACCCATATCCACTCCAAATACTATAGGCATTTGTTGCAGAAGTGCTTCAGTGTCACACCCATTAGTGGTAAATTTGTTCTCAGAAACAAAGTGGGTATGAAGTGTATGTGTGGGGGGGGGGGGGGGGTGGTGCCGACTTGTGATTGGGGGGGTTTCTACAGTGACCACTGGGGGGTTTGTATACCCTTTGGATTACCACTGATTTATTAAGGTTACCCAGCAACTCCTAAAAGCCCCCCTCCCCCCAAAAAAACAAGTCAGCAGTGTGTAATGAATGAAGGATATGGTGGATAATTGGATGAATGACTGTGAATGAGTGAGTCGGTGAGTGAGTGAAAATGAGTGTGTGATCATGAATTGGCCAGGACTATTAACAATATTTGGTTGTCAGAAACATGTTTACATGTAAAATCCATGTTGACACACAAAGGTGCTTGCAACTGTCTAGCTTCCTGTTTACCTGAAACTGACATTTTCTCAGGATATCATGCTGCTTGTCCAATGTGAGACTTTTTCAAAATGAATAATGAATCAGATAGTCATGCATGAAATAGTAGAAGCATGATTCGGTGCTGTCGTGTTTGTGCGATGACGTTTCAGGTCTCACACTTATCGGATGGGGACAGAATGTCAGGTTTGTTGTTTCATAAAACTTAACGCCATGACATGTTGACTTGGGCTGCACCCCTGCCTGGAGCTTCATGAAGCCGGAAGATTGTGAAATCACAAAAATTAGTTTGAGAATTTCAGCGTGAGGGAGTTACAGCCTGAAATTGTCACGGGTGGTTGATAGTTTCCCGTCTATCAGCGGGAATGGAGATTAACGTGGAACGGAATAATCTCCTTATCAAAAATTACAAATCTGTGACTGGCAACGATGTTCCCCATCCATGCCGACGGATCTCAGGGAGCCTGGTAACACAGCGGGGTTCTGTGGTGTGCGATGGGTCTTCAGATCCCTGACAAACCCTGTTGAAGCCAGCGAAAGCTGTGAGGCAGAATGTCTAGCACTATCAGAACCTGATATCTGATTCTGGTAAGACCCTGTGATGGTTAAAAGGTTCTGGTTTTGCTCTGGACAGTCATCCATCCATTTATTTTTAAGAACTGCTTACCAATGAAGGTCACATCAATCAGGGGTCTGCTGGGGGAGAGGGGCATGGTCATCAGCAGTACACACACATTAATCAAAATATCCAGTTCAGTGGGGTTATGGGTACTTCTACATTTTTAGAAGAGAAATAGAGTACTTTGAGGAAGTGTGAAGAAAGAAACTGTGAAGTTCACAAAAGCTGCAGACTGTAGGGGTGTGCTTCTTCCTGATAAAAAATGAGAATATAAATATGTAATATACCGTGGTAATTTGAATTGTAACTTTTTCCATTTTTATCATATTTATCTGTTTTGCTGAAATGAAGATACAATATTTGTTCGCTCAATAGACAAGTGATCATTTTCCCTGAGAGAGGACTTGGCATTTGTTACAACAGTCGCCATCCTTTGTGGTAACTGAAGGTAACAACTGGCACAAAGCAGTAGGCACTGAAACAAGCTGGAAGTGAGTCTTGCTGAACCAGTCGAGGTCAAAAATGACCTGAAAACCCAAAGGTTGCTCCCGGACATTTTTATATTTGAAAGTTAAAGGCATCATGCCTTTATCATGGAGCTACAGGAATGATGATATGTGTCATGCCCCGATCGACCAATCCCTCCGTGTGCCACGCCCCCTCATTAACCCTGTGTGGATTCCACGTGTTTATCAGCTGTTCCTGATCGTTGTCATTAGTCCATTGTATTTAGTCCGCGTTTCCGTTTGTTTCCCCAGTCCGGTCATTGTAATGTCAGCCCGTTTGTTACTCGCTCCTTTTGTGTTGCTGCATCCAATAAACCCTGTATTCGCTCCGACTTTTTTGCGTCCTGTGCCTTGTCTACGCTCTGTGCATCGTCCCAGCATGACAGTATGGTAGAAAAGTATGCATGGAATAATGAATATTCCAAGCAAGGACTGGATCAGGATATATATATATATATATATATATGTTTCAATCTTTCAATCAAGTGCTTTTCTTTATACCTACCTGTATTCTGTCAGGGACAATTCTAGGGTTTTTTTAAGGTGGGGGGCATAATACTCAGAGAGGTAGGGCTGGATATTGGCACAGATGCCCGGATTCGATTCCAATTCACAAAACAATGATTTAATTCACTTTGATTCGATTCCTATTTAATATCAGTTCAACAAAAATGAGATAAGAATACTATATAGGGCCTTTCCCTATTTGGAGAGATGTTTGAAAAGCTTAAATGGATCAAAATTGTGAAAATCACTGAAGAAAAAGTCAAAGGCTTGTAAACCAAAATATTTGTATTTTAGGAGCATATGGGTTATAGTTCTTTAACAACAAAACCAAGTCATCTCTTTCAAAGTGCATAAAAAGATTAAAAATTGTAGTTCAAAATAGAAATGTGGAAGTCTAAAATGTACATGCCATGTTTCAGAAGGACTTTAACTTAATTAAAGGTATGTGTCAAAACATACTGTAAATTGGAGTTTGTAGATTTTTTGCATTAAGAGAAGCTCCCCATGCATGTTCTGGCAGAAGGATTTACTATACTGTTGTCATGACCTGCTCGTACAATCCTCGTGTGTGCCACGCCCCCTCCTTACCTACGCGTGCTACCCCGATCGTGATCACCTGTTGCCTGTTATTTTCTGCTTGTCTTGTGTATTTATTCCGCGTTCAAGTCTGTTTCCCCAGGTCTGTCATTGTCATTGTTTCCCCGCTCACCCCCACACAGTCATCACAACTGTTATATTTACTATACTGTTAAGTATATCTTAACACCTTAACCCTTCTGTACATGAGAGTTTCAGGAAAACTCTTACATACCTACAAGTCAATCCTGCTACAATGCATGATATCACACCACAAATCTGTTCTAACGTGATTCATATATTAGTACCTAAGACCAATACAACGTGGAAGTGCATTTGTATTTGAGTGATTTTCAGTCTGAGAGAAAAGCACTACACAAACTAAAACTCAATTTGATCTTAGAGACAAACACTACTTGCATGCAAAAGTACCTATCCAAGATGACTATAGTAATGTAGTATAGTATAGTAATTCAGCACGTTCGGAAGCAAATACTAGGCAATTCTTATGAGACTCATAAGACCCATAGGAGATCTTTATGATACAACTCATTAATGTACTAATCTTGTTTCTTATTTACAATCCATATTTTTACGCTATTGGCCACTGGTATCACTTTTTTGTTATTTAATTTGTGTTTGGTGTAAATTACTATTACAGTCGAATTCCCCTAATTATATTTTTCCCATTGGATATGTGTATTTTACGGTACGATTTTAGTGAACGTGTAATTTTTCAGGAACACATTTGTGTTGCAACAGAACTGACTGCATATAAAATTCAAACCACAAATAACCGTAAATGTACAAACTTTATTGAATACCTCTTCCCAATGTAACTTTTTATATCATTTAAAATAATTTTAACTTTATAAAAATATAGCATTTTATATCCATTTCAAATCATTTTACAATTGAACATACAAATAATGTTTAATAATCGCTGCCTGGCAAAATGTCCCTTCCTGTTGAAATACATGTATAGCAAAGCACCCACCATTCAAAATATGCTGACATTGGTGATCTCCGTAAAGGTCCAGTGATCAAAATGCATTTTCGTTCATTATCCATAAAACAAGCTACATTGGGCTAACATTCCAAAAACTGCCACTAAATAATGTCCCATTTACACATCACCGATTAGAGACAGTAAGAGTGGTAATGGGGGTACTAAGGATAAAAAAGATCAATATGAGCAAACTTCTCACATTTTTACTTGGTTTTTGTGACATTTTAATTAAGTAATTCTGAATCAGGGAAATGAAACAATGAAAAAATCATGTTTTTGTTTGAGTTCACAGCACATTAATAGCACACGTTAAAATACAGCCACTTTACCTTGTTTGGGTTGCTAGTAACTTTTTGGAAAAATAAATGGCCACAAAACAATAATTTAAAGCTATTTTGCCATCCATTTAGTGGTAAACTGTTGTGGATCAAAAGTTACGTGGCTGTCACATCCCGACCACGCCCCCGACGAACGGAGCGCAATAACCTAATTGGCAGAACCACTTCCACCTGGACAAGCAGCTTTAAAAGGAGTCACCCCACACTCTTCTGCACGAGGTATTGTTGATCTCCATGTGACATACTGAGCGTTTATCTCCCTGTCTTCTTTGCGGTCCTAGCCCAGTCCTCCCGTGTTGGTCCCATTCCTCCCCGGCTTCTCTGACCTCTTGCTTCTTGCCCTGTTTACGCCTCTGGATCGCCCCCTCCAACTCAGTTTGCCTGGTTCTAAAATAAAGTCTCTTCCCACAAAAGCCCCCGACCTCCCGAGTGCTCTGTCCCACGACAGAATACCTTGCCGACTGACATGGACCCGGCGGAAGTCTGACAGCAACTGCAAGACACCCTGGATCAGGTCGACCAGCTGAACGCACTGGTGGGACAGCTCCAGCAAGGTGTCGCCGCAGCCGCTCCCCTACCTGTAACACCAGCAGAGCACGTGACTGGACGACCGCACTGTGGATGGAGAGGAGTCCAGTTTTGGACTCCACCACGGCCTTTCAGCATATCTTCAGTGCCGTGTGTGACCACCTCACCGTAGGGAGTAACCTGGGAGACCGGCTCCTGGACCTTCGCCAGGGAAACAAGTCCGCCATGGACTTTGCCTTGGGAGTTCCGGACCCTAGCAGCTGGGCTCGACTGGACAGTTTCAGCCCTCCAGGTGCTCTATAGGAGAGCCCTCAATCCAGAGCTGCAAGCCGAGCTGGCATGTCGAGGCGAAGCAAGGGCATTTGATGACTACATGCAGCTGTCAATTGCCTTGGACAACGTGGTTCATGAGCGATGTCGGAGCCCCTTACGTATGGAGGCTCCCCGTGCTCCGCCCACACCCAACTCCACAGAGGTGCAGCCCATGCAGTTAGCTCGAGCCCCACTCACCCCGGTGGAGAGACAACGGCGGCTGCAGCAAATGCTATAATATTTCCCATAGTATTACCCCAGCAATACTATAGTAAAGTTTGCGGATGACACCACAGTGGTTGGACTTATCTCCAAGGGGGAGGAGTCGGCTTACAGGGATGAGGTGGAGCGGCTGTCCAGGTGGTGCAGGGACAACAGCCTGGTCCTTAACACCGCAAAGACCAAGGAGCTGATCGTGGACTTCAGGAGGAACAAAACAGACATCCAACCACTCTACATCAAAGGAGAACGGGTGGAGAGGGTCTCAAATTTCCGGTTTCTTTTAGATTGAGGAGGACCTGACCTGGAGCGCCAACACTATGGAGCTCATAAAGAAGGCACAGCAGAGACTCTACTTCTACTTCTTAGGAAGAGCCACCTCTCCCAGAAGCTGCTGGTAACCTTCTATCACTGCTCCATTGAAAGCGTACTAACTTACTACATGTGTGTGTGGTATAACAGCTGCACAGTTGCAGAGAAGAAGCCGCTCCAGAGAGTCATCACTACAGCTAAAACTACTGGTTGTACTCTCCCCACCCTAGAAGAACTTTATGCTTCTCGCTGCTCTGAAAAGGCAAAAAAAAATCCTTAACGACCCAACACAACCAAGACACTGTCTGTTTCAGCTGCTGCGCTCGGCCAGGAGATTTAGAGCAATAAAAACAAGGACAAACCAGTTTAAAACCAGTGAATGCTGAAATGAAATGATATAATTTCTGGTGTAATCGAATCATCATACTTCCCTGAGTTCCGGTAACCCGGGGATCGCCTCCACCACCCGCCTGACCGCTTGACACTACTGGTGGCCGAACTGGAGAGAGGAGGGAGAGGAATTCGTGCTTTCCTGCCCAACACTATGTCCTCGGGGATTCCGTAATAATGGAACACCCAAGTAAATAAGAGCTCGGCAAGTTCTGTAGCGGAGGGCAATTTTGGCAGTGGGAGAAGTCAACACATTCTGTGCCCAACACAAGGCGGATCGGTATCCCCCCGCTGGTCTGCTCCAACCCCTGCCGACCCCACTGCGCCCGTGGTCCCACATCACCCTTGACTTCATAACCAATCTGCCCCGATCACGAGGCCATTCTGTGATCTTAACTATTGTCGATCGTTTTTCCAGAATGTGTTGACTTCTCCCATTTCCAAAATTGCCCTCCGCTACAGAACTCGCCGAGCTCTTATTCTTGGGTGTTCCATTATTACGGAATCCCCGAGGACACAGTGTCCGATAGAGATCCACAGTTTACTTCCCGAGTCTTCCGCGCTTTCTGTAAGCTTCTTAATGTATCCCTGAGTTTATCATCCACCTATCACCCACAGACTAACGGCTTGACAGAACGCACCCATCAGGCGATCACCAAGATCCTCCGAAGTCTCTGCTCCGACCATCCGATGCATTGGGCATGCTATCTCCCGTGGGCTGAATAGGCCCACACTTCCCACCCTCTGTCAGAGACTGGGTTGACTTCTTTCCAATGTGTTTTAGGGTTCCAGCTCCCCTTGTTTCCCTGGGACCCTCTGCAGAGTGAGATCCCAGCTGTAGATAACTGCTTCCAACACAGCTGAAGGCTTTGGCACCACACTCGCTGATTCCTGGAGGCAGGAGCACAGCGACAGAAATGACAGACACTGACGCCCCGGGCCCCCACTTTGTCCCGGTCAGAGGGTCTGGGTGGCTACACGGAACCTCTGCCTTGTGCGATATCTAGAAATCATTTTTGTTTATTGAAATGTATTTTCATCATGGCCTGGTGGCGATGTGGTGATGATACGGTGTTGTCACTGCAGGTCTGAGTCCCCGCCAGCCTCCGCAATGGTAAATCAGGGTCCCTCAATTGGCTGTACTGAGTATGTGTAGTTCGGGAGGGTCACTGTGACCTCATGTCCAAACAGCATATCGGGATCAAACTGAGTCACTTTGATTAATTCCTTATAAAAAAATTTAAAAAAACCTGCAGTGCTGTACTAAGGAGAAATTGATTGACACACCTGTCCGTATTTTATGATAATTATGCTTCACATTCCAATGTGTTCCTTTTAACTGGTTTTACTTTATCTGTTAGCTATAAGGTTAAATGCAGTCACACATGCAATCACCTTTATATTTGTTTCCTCGATGTTCTTCTATTGATTACAGTTTGGTATAGGCACTATTCACAGGGCCTTAGGGGCACTGTTTAAAGTCGGAGAGGTTTTTAATTAGCTGTTTACTGGTATAACATTGATTAATTTCTAATTACAGCACTCAATTCAATGGTGCTGCATCTAATTACGTCCACACCCTAACGTTTATACATAATTGGCTTAACGGTTTGGACCGATTATCCCATTTCCAAAGTAGTCCCACCTTCTTAATAGCAACGACCGGCTTTTTATACGCATCTATATTGTAAAAAATCCACATTTTTACTTTGTGAATGTCAGCAACGAATTAGATATTAAAGTTTTAGAAGACACTTTTTTGCTGATGTGAAATATTTCTGATCTCATAATTGTAATTATATACATTTTTTTTGAAAGGCGTTTCTCTGAAAACCATTTTGACGCAGAGACAGATCAGTAGATCTTGGGGAATTCAGACGATAGTGATCGAGGGACAGAGCTTATTTAACAGGAGCCCCGGGATTTGAACTCAAAGTGCTGACGTGATCATTAAGCTGGAAAACACCAGTGGCTGTGTGTTAGATAGACAGGCAGTGCTCCTGTTCATCTCCTACCAGTGTAATACATTTTGGGGGGGATCTTTAGTTCAGTATTCTGGCCTTGCAGAATGCATCCAATGCATGGCATGTCCATGTGACACTTCTGGGGGATTGGATCGGCATGCAGTACACATGCTTCAGGCATCCCGGATCGCTGGCAGAGATTGCTTTCAGGGAGATTATTATTGAGATCCAAGGAATGGGCAGGACAGGTGCTCCGGGTGGTATGCGCTCTGCCTGAAAGGCTTTGAGCTGCATCCCTGGCCTGTAGCTGTAGCTTATGTCTATAAACACTCAAGCGCCCGCTGGGGCAGCAGCACGGACAGCTCAAAGCCGGCAGCTGCACCCCGAACCTATAGCTTATGTGTATAAACATTCAAGCGCCCGCCCGGGCTGCAGAATGGACAGCTCAAAGCCGTTTTCAATATATATTCAATATATTTTGCTTAACAACATTGGACATTTACTAACAATTTAAACATTTCCGTGCAACTAAAATTATGGAATTATTTTCAGAAATTGCATTATTTATGCCACAAATTGAAATATTTCAATAAAATAAAAAATATGCATACTCGTGTAATATATGGAAAAATGTATTAAATACATATATGTTTTCAAATATTATAATATTTTGCAAAATACATAAACAATTGCAAGCACCTTTATATTTGTTTCCTCAATGTTCTTCTATTGATTGCAGTTTGGTATAGGCACTATTCACAGGGCCTTACGGGCACTGTTTAAAATCGGAGAGGTTTTTAATTAGCTGTTTACTATGCAAGTTCAAATCCATCTCAGCAAGGCAGAAGAAAGCTGGTCTTTCCACCAACTGATTTTACGTAAATTCAGTTGAGCAGAATCTAATAGTTAAGAAGAATCTAAAAAATGCAGTGCAAACCTTTTGGTCTTAATTCCCTGCACAATTCCATTTGTTTTAAATTTAAAAATTACTACAAAAAACTACGTAAGATTACAACTTTCCAAACTTTTGACAAGCACCAAACTCAAAGTATCATCAGTCCATCACTATGCATTATATACACAATTTACCTTTTTAATGTTGCTAGAAAACAAATGGGGAGCTTCACCTTTATCTTGTTCACAAGTAGCTGATTGTGTGTCAGTGTACAAATTGGAAAGAATCTCTTCTGCAGGTCTTACCTGAGCTTCATGTGTGGCCTTCTTCTGTTTGAACAAATATTTTACTTTAATTTCATGTACAGTACATTACATATGTACATGGCTGACTTAATGTATTGTTAAATAAACTTATATGTGTTTCAATTACATTTACATGTTCATAAAATTTTCTTATGAAACACTCTCATTCGCTAAACCTACAGTAAATTGTGTGTATCTCCCTATCAAGGTCAAGAGAGAGGAACTGACATTGTGACGTACAACCAGAACAAAAAGTTGGCTTTTCCACCAATCAGAAATTCTTGACCATTTAGTTAAGCAGAATCTAAAAGTTAAGAAGAATCTATTAAAATATGAAAACTGAATTTCCAAACCTTTGACTGGTACCGAGCACGTGACTCAGAAGATAGCGAAACATTGATTTTTCAGTTATTTGTTCACTGTAAATGTGTTCCACAAACTTTACATGTTGAAACCGGCACAGCCAATAGTTTATTTACCTTAAATTACCTTTTTAATGTTGTGAGAAAATGAACAGCCTCCTATTTCCATGTGCTCTTCAAAATCCAGCCGTTTTGGCTTCCTAATTCGTCTGATGTTCATAACTGGAGAGGGTTCTTTAGTCATTTCCCACTCAACTGATCTGAGAGCACTTTCTTTATCTGAAACATATAAATGAGTTACAAGTTATATATTATATTTATCATCGTACTAAATGTCTAAAGACCACAATACAACGACAGGGAAAGCAGAGAAAAAGTAGATTTCGGCGTAGCTAAATTTGCCTAACTCTGACTTAGCAACGTGCTAGCATTCGTGTTGCATTGCAAGTAATTCACAAAAGATACTTTGAAGCACTGTATTACTAAGCTGCTATAAAGTTAGCGTCTAAAATAGCATCCAAATTATCAGTTTAGCTAACAATTTGGGATTAAATAATGAGCTACCAAACAACCTACCTGACAATTTCAGCACCTTTGCTTCCTCTACAAGCCACCCAATGGCTATTGGGTCGTCTTTGTCTGGGCCAGCGTTCCAGGAAACCTATGTGTATTTCTGCATCTCTGTTTGTCACTGTATTTTCTGCACACCAAAAAGTACTAACAACGATTTGTCTGCACATGCCTGCGTAGGAAACCGCGTCTTGCGTCCATAAACGGAGAAATTTTATGTCTCAAAAGAGAAATAAAGGGAGAAAAGTTGGCTTTCGATGTAAAAGTTTTCAAAAGCAAATGCGTGCTTATTAGCATAAAACAGTATGCAAGTCTTCATGCGTGCATTCCACCAAGATATTTCTTTGAAGATTAAACTGCTCATGTCCATGCAATATTCATATATGAGTTAATGTCCTAACAATGATAGTGTTATTATTGATGCCTCCACATGCTGTCATAGCTATCTGCAGCTTTTTGTGTGTTGCTCAACCAGCTGTTGTACAAGTCTATTGTCTTTATTGTCATGGTGTGAAAGACAAAAATGTCTAAATTGTATTATGTCATTTTGACCTTTTTAAATACATTTGCACAATTAAAACTGCATAACTTTCGTCTTCGTCTAATTATTGTGAATGATTTTTCTTGTATTTTTGTGTAATAATTTATTTATGAATATTTTCAAATTGCAAATTCATGGCCCACATAATCTGTCATGCAGTAATCGAGCAGTAATTGAATTAGATTCGAGTATTACCCACTTATCTGTACTTAATATAAATATAATATAAAAAACAATATATTCATCAAATCATATATTTGAAAATACATCATGTATCTCTCAAGTCATTTAATGTATTACAATATATATTACAGTACATTTTTCAGTACATTACAATATATTTTTGTTTCATAAGGGTGGGTTTGAATCCCTGGCAGCATTGATTCCCTTTTTCCTACTGTAAGTCGTTAAAGATAAGAGCTTCCGATAGATATATGTATATGTTTAAAGTTTAAGGGCCATCAGGAGCTGGTCTGGTTGGAAACCGCCTGTTTGGCTGCTAGTTGAAGGGAGATCTGTGAAAGAGTTTCATGCCAGCTTAGCCTCCATAATCATTTGTTTGACTATGATTAGATGGAAGAAGATTGAAGATTAGTGTTACAAGGAAACCGTTGAGTATCTACTGAGTTTATTTCTGTTCCCCCTATTGTCAAGTGAGCAGAGCTCAGTGTCCTGATCCAGGTCCGATTGTGGGACCAGGCACATTGAAAACATTGAAAGGTACTACAGAATACAACCTTAGCGACAGTGAAAACAGGGCAAAATGTGACTGTAAACTTAGCTCATATAATATTGATTATATTGGCTAGACTGAGCACTAAAATGTTGCAAACTACACTAAAAACTATTCTAAACATAACCTGACCATGTCATTGCTAAGGCTGCCTAGGTTGAGGCCAACAGAATTAGCTTACCTGGGATGGCCAGAATGAGAGTAAAGGGATGGGAAAAGCACATGTGTCTGAGGTAACACTCATATAACACGCATACCCCCCCCCCACCAGCAGTCAGCTGCTGAAATTATTGCGATACCCTCCACAGCCTGTGAATGATAGGTGTCAGGCCGAGGTCTGAATTTCCCGTGATGGGTGTCAGACCCGCTTATCGCTGTATCTCAGTACACTGAAGATACGGAGCGTGTTTGCTGTTACTGCAGGCACATGGAAATGTGCCAAATCCCATCGCATTTCAGCTGAGCTGTCGATATGTATGTGTGTTTTACCCCAGAGCTATAAATGTGTTTCTGGCGTGTTTTGAGTGCTCAGGCTCTAATTTATGTGGATTGTCCATCTCCCAGGTATGCAGATGGACATTCATAGACTGTTCTGAGAGCCATGTGTAGTGATTATGCTGTAGCTCCAGGTTCCTGGCCATGGTCGAGACCTCCCCTGGCCCAGCTCCTCTATTGAGGCTCATCAATAATCTTGCATGTAGCGTCTCGTTATGGAAAGGTCAGGGCTGGGCTGAGTAGGGGCACCTTCCCATTTATCCTTCACTGCTACAAAGGAGAGACTCGTGTGTCCAGGGGTAACCTTGAGCACAGCACACAGGCAAAGGATTCATGGAAACTGTCCATGAGAGATTTACTCTGTCTTTTCCAATGCCACCTCAGTTTTGCTTGGAATGCGTTACAGCTACAGTGTTTGGAACGTTTTTATTTCTGAAACAGAAACTCTCTTCTCAGCAGCAATTGCCTTCCCAGCATGCCACGGCCTGAGTGCAGTTCCTTACAGACCCCCAGAAGATGCCAGCAAAAAGGCTGCCTCCTTTAATGGACCTCGGAGGAGATTGGGGTGCCGTTTTGATCAAAGGAGCAGAGTCTAGGCTGCACAAATGCAGAAAGGGGCCTTGTTCATCTGCAATGGACCCTTCACTGAAATTAAACATGTTTGGCTGCTTCCAAACAGTTGACTAAAATGACTGAGATGTCAGAAGTTCATGTAAACATTCCACAGCGTGAAATAGCCTTGAGTAAAGGTGCTGCTTAGGCAGCTGGGTGATGTGATGAATAATGTTTAAAAACTGCCTACGCGCCTCAGAGAACAAGCTTTGTTTCAAGGCGAAAAGCGCCAGTGTGAATATGAATGCAGCCTCATTTGTATGGCCTGTCAGTCATCATCCCGTGCTAATTTCATTTGGGATTGGGAATGGTGTTAAATTGGATCTGGCCCTGCAAGCAGTCCTCCAACTTGCAGGGAAAAATTTCGGGGTTGGTTTATGGGATTAGCACTCTAGTCATTGTAAAAATTTCACCTAGCCCCAAAATGGCAGACAGGATTTTTTTTTGCTCTCCTGCAAGAAGCTTGCACGCATCATGAAGGGGATGGAGGAAAGCCCTCGGGAGCTTCATCCCTGGAGGTGTCGAGACTGCCAAAGGGCCAGTGGGGTCAGGCCTATTGGGAATTAGAATTGGTGTGGTGCCGAGGCCTCACCTGCTGCATGGTAGTACTTGGGTCCTTGAAGTGACTGAAAAGGTCAGGGTCTGTGGGTCACTAAATCCCTCTGACCATAGACTTGTTGTTGCTACTCTGAAGATTCATCTTAGCTCCAGTAGGCTACCACCTATAGCAAAATAAGGCTGGACTTGGCCAGACTCTAAGATGGGGCTATTTCTTTTGAGCTTGCACACTGTTTCTGTGAGGAATGTGCAGACTAGTTGCGACTGCTGACTCTAATGTGATGTGGGAGACCTTCCGTGGTAAGACCCTGAAGGTTGCTGAGGGTTGTATTGGTGTTGCTGGTGTTCCCAGAAGGGGGTGCTTCATCTCGCAGGGCACCCTGGATATTATCAAGAGGAGTCACAGTGCATGGCTTAATGGCAACTCTAGCATTACTCATCTGTAAGAGGGACTGAGAAAGATGGCTGTGGGGGCTCAATGAGGGCAGATAAGGAGGCATTAGTTAGAGGGATCTGTGACCAAGTGACACACTATCTATGGTCTGGTGACCCATGTACTGCTTACAGAGGAATCAAAGCATTACGCACATCCAAATATGTTCCTCAGAGAGCTGCAGTCAGAGCAGGTGATGGAACAGTCCTTACGTATGACCCTGAAGTTGTGCCCTGCTGGGCCAGCTACTTTCAGCAGCTGGTTGAAGCTGAATCTCTGGCTAGGACATTGGACATATCTGGATCCATGGGTTCTTAAGGCTGATCTTCCGATTAGGTGTAAACCACCCAATCTCACTGAGACTGCACAGGTGGTGAACCATTTGGGAGTATAGAAGGCCACAGGGATCTGTCTACCATCAAACACATCCTGGAACTGAGGGTTCTCATCAAGAGCAAACATGAGTATTGGCAGGGTTTCTTTGCAGCATTTGTCAATTTTCATAAAGTATTCAACTCATTCAACCAACCTGCTGTGTGAACGTCATAGCCGGGCTGATCACTGGTGATGTGTTCTTCCGAGTGGATTCTGGGATTTGTCGGGGTATGTTCTTGCTCCTACTCTGTTCAATGCTTACATGGATTTGGTGTTGGGCAGGGTCGTAGGGTCAGATGGCTGTTGGTGAGGAAAATTCACTGATCTTGACTTTGCTGATGATGCTGTGATCTTTGCAGAATCAATAGAGGCTTTGATCGGTGTTCTCGAGGGACTGGGTGAGGAATTTTAGTGTCTGGATTTTCGATTGTCCTGGATCAAAACTAAGATCCAGACCTTTAATGGCATCTTAGGCACAGCCATCAGCAGTGTGTTTCTCTGTGGAGAGACTGTCGACCTCGTCAAGAGGTTCACTTACCTCGCAGCAACATGTGGTAGGTGCAACAACACTCTGTACCAGTGCATGCTCCCCAATATGACCTGACATGACCTGATTGGGAAGTGAGGAGCGAGCTTGTAATAGCTGAGCTTTTCCTCTAGGGAGGATTATGATTCAGATATGTCCCTATAGTCATGGATCTGAGGTTTCCCCTGGGGAGGATTACAATTCGGATCCATCCCTACCAGGGCTGGACTGGGACAAAAAAAGGGCCCTGGCATTTTTGCTCAGACCGACCCACCACAATCGGTCGGACACAAGCAACAAGTACACCATCCTCTAGATTTTTTTTTTTTTGGCCCGCAACTTCTCCGCACCCCCCTTGCCCTTGCGCTTTTGCTTCTCCATCCTAAATCCACTG
>JAOYFF010000081.1:20812283-20823786 GCA_025773925.1 Cryptomyrus ogoouensis
CAACCAACCAGTTGAGCATAAAGAGTCACAGTCACAGAGTACTCAACTGGTTGGTTGAAACAAAATCCCGGTCTGGATTTGTACTTTCTGGACCTGAAATTTCCACCTCTGCCAATAATTGGCTGGTGGCCACTTCTTAATCTTCTTTACCTTAGCAGCTCAGTGTCCCTGCTTCTGTAGGTGCCTTCAGACTCGATTTTAACAGATACAAGCTCTTTACTGATGTAAGTAGTTGGTCCCACAACTTATGTAAATCAGACTTTACATAAATAGGACTGAACCCCCCCCATACCATTCAAGACACCTTTTAGCAAAAAACACTGGTCAGTGGGCTTCCAGTGCATGGGGATGATGTGATATTCACTGACTCTGCAGACATTTGCCCTAAAGAACAATTTTGTCTGTGACACTTTGCACTGAGTATCAGCAAGTCAATCCTGTGTTTCTTCTGTACCCACAGATCAAAATGCTATTTAATTACCTTTTTCTCATCCAAATGAGTAGCAGCTTCATTTAGACTTTGATGCTAAATGAAAGTTGACAGCATTTTGGGTTGAGGGTTTAGTTTTTGTTCTGAAGTTTTATTTTTCTTGCAGCGAGAAAACACTCCACATTTTACTGTGAAATGATCTCACTTTTAATGAGGTAAATTACTTGGAATTTAGTCATAGTTTTTGCCGTCAAACCTTCAGAAATCCAAAGGAGTGCAGGCTTTGATGTTCCCCTGGAAATCCTTTCTCTTGAGATATAGGAAACATGATAGAATTAGGTTTGGGTATGTAAAAGCAAACTCTGTAAACTGAAAAGGATTCAATTCAAGATGAGAAACTTCAGGGTACAGTAGTGGTTCCTGCAGAACAAGGTAATACATGGTTTTGTGTCAGCTATTCCATCTAACCATAGAGGGGCAGTTTCCCAGGGTTTAAATTAGGCCTTGAGTAGGCCTTTATTTAGAATAGTAATCACGTCTTAATAAATGGATTTCTGAAACAGACTAATTAGAGATTACTAACACCTGGGCTATGGAGTCTTGAACTAAAGTAAACAAGATTAATTAAAAATCAAATGTGCTAGTCTGAATTAGCTGGACTGAGGTTGCCTATAAAACATGGAATGGACCCAGAAAAGCCTAAAACTGTATGGGACTGGAGGAGCAAATTCAAGGAAAACAATGGCAAAACTGTGATCAAAAAACATTACTTAGCATGAGAAAACTCTTTTAAAGATAATAGTCTCAAGACACCCTATCATTGAAGATAAGCAGCACACATCTGCTGTGGAATCAAAGAAAATGGCTGAATAGAAATATATCTGCAATGAATTCAATGCAGATGAACAAACATCTACAAGAACCAGACAACAAATTCAGGTAAGAATGGCCAGCCATTACAATATTTATTCAATCGAGGTTTTGTGGAAGAATATAAAAATAAACCTAAAGGAACTGTTTCAAAAACCCAAAGAGAAAGTTTTAAAACTGGTGGAGGTCCTACAATGAAGATAATGACCAGTTGGATGAGTTGCTGACTGGAATAATAGAGAGCGAGCAACCTTTGGAGAAGGTACCAGACGATGAATTTAAGGAGATGCTGTAGGTTGGTGGGAAAGCACCTCTGGACAGCAGCTTTCAAATAGTGCCACAGATTCTCAATAGAGTTAAGACTTTGACTTGAAATACACACAGCCGAAACACAAGGTTGTCAGATGCCGACCTGTAAGGTGCACACAGGGTGGGAGATCTACACAAGCTAAATGCACACGAGGATCAGACAGGGTACACACAAGACACGGGCAAACACGTTCGCAACAATAGGCAAATGCAACCACTAACAGCAACAACAGTACAACAAGGGCAATTTACAATTACAGACAGGGGCTATTTACAATTGCACACAGGGCATGCTGGGATATGCACCCCACCAGCACTATGTAGACTTTCAAGGGGGTTGAATACTTTTGCAAGCAGAGGTGGAGATTTCAGGTCCAGAGAGTAAAAATCCAGACCAAGATTTTGTTTCAACCAACCAGTTGAGTATAAAGAGTCACAGTGACAGAGTACTCAACCGGTTGGTTGAAACAAAATCTTAGTCTGGATTTGTACTTTCTGGGCCTGAAATCTCCAACTCCGTTTGCCAGCCACTGTATCTAACGGAGGAGCATGAAATGAAAATAAAAATACTCCCAGTAGAACTTGAAATGAAGATAAAGGAGAGAGAGAGATACAGATGTCTCAAATATCATATCAATGCATGAATCTGAAATAAAAACTTTTATTAATTTATGTTGGATGTTTTTGGTGTTTCTTTAATGTACCAGAAAAAAATATACTTTTACTCTCCGAATATATTAATAAAATGTATCTGATCCCAGCAGTATGAAAAGGTAAATAATGTCAAAAATAACTAAAGTGGCAGAATGAAAAAGAATCTCTGTATGCAAGTCCTTCTCGTTGCTGTTGTAAATAGTGGTACATCTGCATCATTGTCCTCCTATTGAAGGATCTTGGCATCCAAGCTGTTTCAGGTGGTTGTGAAGAACAGCTGTTGCAATAATGACAATGCAGCATGTTCTTGATTTGAATCGAAGTGTTTTCCAAAGGTACCGAAAAACATTCTTCCAAACAACATGTGCTCCACTTGACCCCTAGTGCGCGTATGAGCCTGATTGTACCGCCTTTGTTCAGTTGTTAGTGGGTGTAAGTAGGATGTAAACAAAAATGGAGATGAGTTAAGGAAGATCTGGGAATCATGGGTTGCACCTTTCGGACATGCAACGATGTTTGAAAACTGCAATTGTGCATACACCTTGGACAATAATGGTAACAAAACCAGTTCTTGCAGGTCCTATATTCCTGTTCTGTCTATGCAACCTATCATAACTAGGAAGTTCCCATGTTCATAGGATTGAACCTTGTAGTTAGCTTGGGTTGCAGCATCAGGGAAGTTAATGCAGTGTCTTCTCATTTCATAAATAGCCGTGCATATTCTGTAAATTACGTTGCATACTGTTGGTTCACTGGCAGCACATAAATCCTCAGTTTCTCTCTGAAAGGTGCCACATGCCTAAAACTGTAAAGTTATGAGCAGCTGCAGACAAATTTATACTGGCCGTCTTCTTTGGATACCAGATGAAAGCCTGGACTCCAAAAGTGAAATCATTTTCACAGCATTTATTTTATGCATTTGAAAATGATCTTGAAAACTAATTTCATCAAAACGTTGCAATGGGTCACTTCTGTCAGCAAGAACTTGTCTAGCTGGCCGTATTCATTGATCTTCATTGACAAACTCCAAGTAATCTACGTGTCTTCTTTAACAAACATTAATCTGTGGTTAAACCTGCCTTCTGGGAGGCTTAATTTAAACCTCAATTTAATCCTGGAGTTGCTCTAATCTTCCTTCAGGAAATCATCTTAGTTTATTCAGGACTAGGCTAAGTCTAGGACAATTTTACACCATGACCGAGAAAGCCGATTTTTGATTGTCTGCATTAAAAGACCATTTAAGTCTAAGACTAGCCTTAATATCTGTCTTGGAAACCCCAGTGTAGTTGTTTCAGTTTTACTTCACTCTGCCTTTACATCTACAATTTATTTTTTATGTGAAATATGACAACATCTAATGACATGTTAGATCTGAAAAAAAGGCATGCACTGAAGGAAGGGGGTTTTCTGATCTCTTACAGGTTACATTTGCTTATTAATTGAATACTTTTGTTTTCATTTCAATCTCTTATGTTTATTCTATTTATTGGTTTATACTTTTGTCCTGATTCTGTGTTATAATTATATTTTTTGTGCCACCACCTGCACCAAAAACTAATCTGATTCTGACCTACGTGTTTGGTCCTAAAGAAAACAGCAACGGCCACCATATGCAGCAGACTGGATGAACCCACCTTCTCGGGATCATCTGGTTGATGTGTGAAGTCCCCCAACCACAGAATGCTTACACGGTGTCAGAGGACCTTTGAAAAGCAGAGCGGTTGCGGACAGTGTGGATTAAAGCGAGCTTGTTGCCTTCCTCTAGTGATGCTATATGCAACCGTTGAAATTATGCATTTGTGTGGGGTCCCTGAGGTTGTGTGATCTTCCAGCAGCAGGGCCAGGGCCACATAGCAGACACTCATTATTTCCATGTCCAGTTCTGTGTTCCGACTGGGCCCAACAGAGCTGACTCGAGAGCAGTACAGAGGTGAGACCTCACTGGCTCATTCTGCTCTGTGAAGTGATGAAAGGTCCAGAACACTCTGGACCAAATGGCTTCTCACCTCACTAGCTGTGCCACAAGTGAACAGAATATCTTACAATATCTCCATTAATGTCAGAGATCCAAAAGGGGGAGCTGGCATTGAAGGAGCCGAATGCAGCAGCGACCGACACCTGGAGTAATGACACTCTAACAGGCAAAGTGGACTGTGGCAAAGGACAGGAGTTGGCAACCGTTTTAAAGCAAAGAGCCATTTTATCTTAAATGTTTGACCCAAGATTTACAAAGAGCCGCAATGAGTAGAAAAGGGGGTTTGAGATGTGATTTTTTAAAATGTGATATCGGTGTATACGCATTTAGCATAATAAGGGTGCTTCAAGGAAGGACGTCAAAGTTTTAAATCGCTCTGATGCGTAACAGTACAAAGGTGACTGATATTTTAACATTGTTCAGCTTTGTAGCGATAGTCTTCACCCTCACCCCTCCTTTCTGAGTAAAGTTTGTTTGGCTCTGCAGTTGTCTGCCCTTCACTCCCTACTTCACTACTGTAACTGTGCTGACTGGGCAGTGCAAAATGTCCTCACCACTCCAAACTCAGCTGGTTATAGTATGTAAATGAGACTAATTGTAGTAATTTTTACGAAGACCTGGGAAGGCGTGGTGATGATTTACCACAAAAAGTATATTGAAGCATATGGTCAACCCTAGAAAAATTGGCAAAACTGAAAAAACTGATAACAGCAGTGTTTAATTGAATCTTCTCACTGTTTAAAAATTAAGTGAGGCATCACCTTCATGACCAGAAGCTTTTTGGATGAGTTCCACAAAAGAAGCCCTTCCTGAGACCAAGACATAAATCCCAGTGTCTGAACTTTGCCGATCAATATTAGAGTTACAACTGGAATCGTGCATCGTGATCAGATGAGACAGAAATTGAGCTTCTTGGCCACAAACATCTTCATCATGTTTGGTTAAAAAAGGGGACTGCAAACAAAGATTTACGCACGGTAAATTATGTTGGTGGCTCTTTGATGCTTTGGGGCTGTTTTGCTGTCCAGGGCCTCTTTGAAGATCAGTGGCATAATGGATTTAATTTAATACCAGATCATTTTAGCCCGAAATCTGGTGGCCTCTGCCAGAAGGCTGAAACTGGGCTGTGGCTTGGTCTTCCAAAGCAGCAACTACTCAAAGCACACATCAAAATTGACGAAAAAATGGTTGCAGCAACACAAAATCAAAGTTTTGTAACGGCCCTCTCAATCTCCAGACTTGAACCCAACTGAAAATCTGTGGTTGCAGTTTTAGAAGACAATTCCCAAGAAAAAACACAAGAATATCAATGAGTTGGAAATGTTCTGCATTGAAGAGTGGTCCAAGGTCCCTCCACATGTGTTCTCCAACCTTGTTAAACACTACAGAAAATGGTAGAGTTGTGTCATTCTCACCAGAGGAGACTCTACCAAAATAATGAATTTGTGTGCCAATATTTTTAGAATCTGCATTTTTAATAAAAAGTTGTTTTACTAAAGAAAAACTTAATTTTGTTCCAAAAATCTGTTTGAAAATAAAAGCATGAGGCTTACCAATTTGTTTAACCCCAACAAATAATCTATTGCACGTGTATAGTTCTTTTTATGTTTTAATTTTAGCTCATTTTCATGAATGGTGCCAATAATTCTCGTGTTGACTGTACGTCCAATCTTATGTACTGAGGAAAACTCCAGAGGGCATATCATCTGACTGTATTTGATTTAATGTTGTCTAAGAGAATGACTTTGAGGAAGATGTAAATGATGCAGTTAAGAGGTCACAGATGTGCACGACCGACAGCGTAATTCACATATAGCTAAAGAAATATCTAAATGAAAAATAATAATATTAACCCATAAATTAATTATTTATCTTATCATAGCAAATAATGTGTTAAGACATGATATGTGAATGTATCTTTGTGAGAAGAGGTTGCCATTCTGTGCCTATGGGGTGCTGTTTCCCTCCCACAAACATGGCATGCGGCAGAAAACCACTGCCTTCATTCCCAGTGGTTTTATCACTGAACGCAAATGTGACGTCCACTTATGGAGGTGCATTGCGGACCTTAATAGAAAGACTTTTCCTTATGGTATGTGTCCTGGTTAAAAGCCGACATGTCGACTCATAGGTGAATTTTTAAAGAAAAAAATAACAAACCTATTGCAAGGTGGTACGATTTAGCTGTGTGACGACTATAGGCAGCGGTCCCCTGGATCACAAGTGAGGCTTTTAATGAGACAGAAAACAGCATGTTCTATAGTGGGCCTGGAGTCTCTCAGAATTGGCCCCGAACCAGGGGCAGCATGAATCTGCAGGTGTGCAATTATTTGAGAAGAATTTGCCACACCTCTGGGCAATAGCTCTCGTTAAATGAAGACGAATTCCACTGCGCCTCCAAGGATGAGCTGTGTTGGCCAGGAATCTCTGATGTGAGGCATCAGCCACTTGCAGTAGTCGACGCGTCTATCAGGCGGTACAGCGCTCATGCTATCACCACTTGGGCTGCAGGGGGGGCGTGGGGAACTCGTATGTCGACATTAGCTCTGCGATTTGAGCTCTTCTCACTGCTTTTGTTTTCAATGAGCACTAACGCTAACAGAACATTGTGGGAAGAGGAGTAGGCAGCCATCGGGACTTAAGGGCTTTTGATGCTCATACACGCCGCATGACTGGAACAAAAACATGTAAAAGAAACGGGAAGCATAAAAGAACAAAACGTGAAAAAGCTGGTGGTGACTCAGCTTCCAGTGACCCTGGACAGCTAAACACATCAAACGTCATGATGTTGCCACCGTCGTCTTTGGCTGCGTCAGCCATATGGCCGACTTTGACAGGATGCCAATGCCATTGAAATGCATCACTGCCCCTGAGAAGTGGCCCCCGTGGGCCAGGGATCTTGGCCACCATCATGTGACACCACAGAGAATTTGGAATTTTTTGGCCTGAGAACAGCTAACACAGGCGGGCTTTTCGTGCAGCTGGGCCTTGGGAGATAAGTGTGCGGACACTGCACAGCACTCACTGCATCATGGTGCGTAGTCAGCCAGCACAGCCCTCTATTTTCCCACCCCCCCTCACAAAAATTCCCCAGTTCATCTTTTTTTTTTTTTTTCCCCTAATCTCCTATGTCCTAAGATTACCAAACATGCTTGGTATTATTATAACATGGGACTATAAGGGACAAAGCACAGGATCTGCATGATTTAAGATTTAAAAATCCCGTAAAAAAAAGCCAGACATCTTTTTTTTTGCGGGGGGAGGGTCATTATGGCAACGTGAAATTAATTTATGGAGATCTTGCTTGGGGGGGGGGTTTTCTGCACGCTGCCAGTATGAAGCGTATCTGATCCCAAGATATGACCATCCTCAGACATGGGGCTTCTTGGGGGCCCCATGTGTGGTTGTGGACTGGCCCCCCTGCCGGGATTTCATTAGGGGGAGGGGGGGTGGGGAGGGATATCAATGTTGCCACCTCTTTCCTCTGAAAAGTGCTCTATTAAATAAAAAAGAATCGAGAAATCCATCCAAAAATGGCCAGTGTGTGCCAGCTTCAGAATGTGCCTCTGCTGTGCCTCTGATGTGCCTCTGCATGGATCTGTGTGAAGAGAAAAAACAAAACTTCAGCCTGCATGTCTAAATGTGTGTATATGTGTGTGTGTAACTGTGTTTGTGGGTGTGATTATAATCACTGTGAAGTCAGCTGATAGTCTGACAGCTCATAAAAAAGTAGGACTTCAGAGGTGTGGGTATGTGTAAATGTGTTGTATGTGTAACGACAGTCACACACATACACGCAGAAGCTTGGCTTTTGGGCTCGGCTGCAGCTCTCGCAGTTCACGGGTTCCTGAAAGCATCAGTATCCCATAATATTCCAAGTTTAATGGTGGATTTATCATTATGGTTTTTTGGTCTACTTGGGAATCATCATCAAAGTGACCAACTCCCTGGTTTTACTCCTAGCAGTACTGATGCTGCATTTTTCATTGAGTTATTTCACCAATTTCAGATGAAAATCTGGATGTATTTATTTACATATTGCTTAATTAAACTATTAAATATTGTATATGCGATATGTGGATATCATTCTGTGTTCTGCTCCCCAGTGACTAGAGTTTTTGAGGAGCAGGTGCTCAGATGGGGGTTTGTACTTTTTGTCAGCCAGGGTGCGGGGGCGGGCAAAATTTTCAGATAATTTGTGTGACATTGGGGGCTGCACTCAATAAATATTTACCCATCTCAAAATAACACTTAGAGTCCCTCAGCATCATTTGCCCGGAAGTGATCCACCTGTCATATGGAAAATAGGACCTGATGGCACACAGACCAGGGGTGAAGTAACAACCCTGCTGCTGAGAGCCTAACTTCCCGTTTTGATGGAGAGCATCCCCTGATGGTAAGGTTGTGCAACTGCACCCACAAAACTTACAAAGCGCCAGCCTAGGAAGCAGGACAAAGTCGGGTTAACGGCACCCACTGGGCATCTCCTGAAAACACATGGGAGGGAAACTCCAGGGAGAGCATCACTGTCTGCCATCAGGATGGTTCAAGATTCTTCTTTCCAAAGAGTGAGGTCCGTCAAGTGGAGCAGCGATACATAAAGGCCTGGAAAGAGTGAGATAATTGACTATTTTTTTTTCATCGTCCTTTTCCCATTCGTCACTATGCCACATTCATTGTCAGGGTAACTGCTTCTGTGAGGGAGTCACTGATGCGGTTTGCATCTTCCCATAATTGGTCTGTCCTGACAGGCCGTGATGTGATGGCAAAGGAGCTGGACCCGAAAAAAGGCTCGCGCTGGGCATCCAGTATATATGCCAGTAGCCAGGAGTGGTTATTAATGCACACGCCGCTGTTATCTGTTAACAAGAGGCATGAAAATCAGTGTAAAAAAGAGCAAAATTTGTGGCCAGAATACCTCGACAGCCTTTGACTAATGGGAGCCCTAGAGTGGATCGGTGCAGTAGCAGCACCATAGGCAATGAGGCGTATATGTCTCGGGAGGTAGCACTCGCTAATGTATGCCGTTTTGATCCTCAAGTAGTCTTTAGCTTTTGCATAGACCACCCCACAAGCATCCAGAATTAACTCCTCCACCCCAAGTCGTACCAAGCCTGCCTCGAAGGCTGGGCAGCATGTTTAAGGCAAGAGAAGCGAGATAGATTGGAAAACAAATACAGGCTGAGCCACAGAGGATCGAGAGAGGCCCGGTTTCCCGCTCGCTCCGGGGAGAGGGGAAGTCATTGATTTTTTTTGGCCATCTCATCTCAATCTAACCCTAATGTGGCAGTACTAGAAACCTGATCGGGCCTCCATGGCGCTGATCAAAAAGCTTATTTACCCATCCCGTCCACCAAAAAATAAAGGAAGAAGATCAAAACAAATAAACACAGAAGAGAAATGGAGTGAGAGGAGCTGGCCAGTAGTGGACTCTCTAAAAAATGTGTTATGTGTGAATTAAATTCAAAGTGTCAGATGAAGGCTATGCTTCTAGGAAGCAATGTGTAGGATATTTAGTAATAAATCATATCCCACCTCAAAGTAAAAGAAGTAAATGCAGCTGGAATAGCATGACAAGGTGGCCAGGGAGGTCTGTCTGATTTGTCTGATGACTTAAGAGAGTGATGTCTGCCTGGCTGTGAGTATCCTGCTTGCCACGTATATTTGTGGTTTGTTGCTCAGTGGTTTGGGACTCTGTATCCATGATCGGAAGCTGCTGTTGGGCCCTTCAGCGAGACCCTCAAGCCCCTGAAACATGCTCCAGAGGAGCAGGATAAGTGACAGACCCTGCAAATGGACCCCAAGCTTCACTCTCCGGGACATAAGTGTGTGAGTCTCAATGGAGAACATGATGGGATACGTTGAAAAGAAGCTTTCCAATGCACCTGTACTCATACATATGGAAATAAAGTAGCATTTAATTCATTATTACCCTATAAATATCTTCAAAGAAAATAGTTCTAACCTGGAGATGTACCATCCCGGATTTATCCTTGTTGGATTTTCTGTGGAGCGGAAGGTGAGGTAGGATTCTCTGGTGCTGACAGCGGTTTTGATGTTTACGTATCCAACACAACAAAACCATCCTACTCGCAGCAGACATACTTATTAGACATATATATATATTAGACATATAACCATTGAGTATTTTCTAAGCAAACAAGTCTAACCTGGAGTTGTACCCTCCCTGCATTTCCCCTGTTGGATTTTTGAGGAGCTGAACGTGAGGTAGTATTCTGTGGTGCTGACGGAGGATTCGGCAGTCGGGTTTGCCACCCAGAGAGAGACCGTGCTTCCATTAAAGCCACCTCGGATCGCCTCTACGCCATACTGCACGAGTTAAATGGGCACATCCATAACAGCGTGTGACATGGCAGCTGCAAGGATGAAATGACAAAGTCTATTAAGACGTGGCTGATGGCCTGTAGCGTCTTTGACCGTGTGAACCCTTCGTAACCGGTGGAGACAGCTACATTATCATTACAATAACCCGCCTGCCACTTAAACCCATTACGTCTGTGGCTAATGGTCCTGGGAGGAAATAGTTTGATTACACTGTTCTAACCGGCAGAAAATAAGGACCGGGACATTGAGCATTTTACTTTGAGGGACTAAGAAGGGACTAAGAAGCCTGAGTTTCACATTCAAGATTTTTATTTAATTGAAACTTTTTTTCTTCATGGTTCTTTCGAGTTACTCAGAATACGGTAATGTTTGATATAATTGCCCACGCTGAAAAATGGAATTAGAAATTAGAGAATGCAGGCTGAATACGTAGGTCTGGTTTCAGTCTTTTGGTGCAAACTTCCTTTTGGGTTTTTATCCCATTTGAGTGATGTAAATAATATGGAGACGATGAGTTAAAAACAAAGAAACAGATGACTCAGTCTTTTGGTAGTGGCAGGGGTTATTTCAATGGAAATGACAAAGGAGACAAAAGAACTGAACAATCTGGTGCTGGTACCCCACTGATAAAATCCAAAAGATAGGAAAATAACAATTAGTGTCAGAAAATATAAATAAAACAAATAAAACTAAGCTCCACAGCCTTCACTTCCAGATAATGAAGCTGACATGTTAGCATCCCACCAGTAATGAGGAATGTTTGGAATGTTGGTTATGTGTGTGTGTGTGTGTGTGCACATGTGAGCACCACAGAACAGGGGCCTGTTTCACAAAGCAGGATTACTTGCTTAGCCAGATAACTTGCCAGATTTAAGGTAGTCTGGGATAAATAGACCTTATTTTCATCAACTTACATTTAG
>JAOYFF010000081.1:20823886-20862542 GCA_025773925.1 Cryptomyrus ogoouensis
TAACTCCATCCAGTTTACAGTTTCTAGTTTCAGTCTCATACCATTAAAGTTAGCCTTCCTAACATTGTATACTTTTATTTTGGACTTTGCTCTTCAGACACTTAAATTAACCTCGAATTTAACCATGTTATGATCACTACCGTCTACAGGTACAGCATAGAAGTTAAAAAAAAAAAAACGCACTGGTGACCAAAGGCTAGCTAATTCAAATCCCACAAGGGAGCCACTTGTCTGCTTTAGCAGGGTGTTTAACCTGATTTGCTTGAGTAAAACAGTAGGCAGTACAATTGCATGCATGGGGTTGTATGTATGTTAATTTTGGTAAAAAGCTTATCCTAAAATGTTAAGTGCCTTGACCATGTTCTGCAAGAGTGGTTATAAAAAATGGTTGGATGGAAATCCTAAACTGGGGCTTATTTGTATTATTTTATCAGTTCCCACCAAATCTTCATCTAGCTGTGTGGTTTTATGAGTTACTATTTCTTTAGTACTCCAGTAGCAGCTAAATTCATGCTAGCATTTTTCTGTTCCCCAACTGAACAAGAGTAAGTTTTTACTGAAATACTGCAAATGCTGCAAAATGACTTGAAATTGATTTCCATGTATCGTGTTGCCATCCCTTGATTTTGTTGGTTTTAAAGATTACTGCAGATTTCTTAACGATTAAAAACAGTAGTTTAATTTTAATACTGTTTTAGCCTGTGAAAGCTAGTCAATTTTGTTTATTTTTTTGACATCTGTGTCAAGTTGCAGCTGCACCTATATTCATCATAAATGTGTTTTATCATAGCAGCACTAAATCATTCATATAACAAACAACAGGACTAATACCCCCCCCCTTCCCCCCCCTTTAGTAATACAATAAGCAAGATCTGCTTGCTCTGGAATGAGGAACTAATAACAGTAAGCATGTTGTTTTTTTTGTAAGTAGTAACACTTCCTTGTTTTTTATATGGTTTTTGTTATCATTGTGCAGTAATTTACTGACATTCTGTCCAGTATGTCAATTCTTACTCAGTTCCTTCTTTAGGCATTTTTACCTGGTGACAAAACACATTTTCTCATACACATACGTCTTACAGCATTGCCTCATGGATCTTGGAATATCCCCGTCTGTGTTCTTCTGGAGTGATGCAGTTTTGTTGCACATGCTTCAGTTACTTTCCTTATTCTTAAAATATATTGTTTGGCCCAGATGGTGTTTGTAAGAGAGAACATGAATGACTGCAATTACCTGGCGTACCACCCAGAACGTGTGTTTTCTGGAATTTTCTTTGCGTCACAGCAACTAACTGCCATTATATTTGTGACCATGCACCTTTTGTCACTAAATAAAAGTCATTGTTTCTTAAATATCATCAAATGTGGTTCTTAACATATTGGCTGTAATATTTTGTTTGCTGTGAAACCCATGGTTTCAATACTCCTGTAATGGAGTTTAGTTTACTCCACACACCTGGACAGAGACTTCAGCAAATTAATTCTTATTCTGAATGGGTGTTATTCTCTGAGATTCTATATATGAAAAAATAAGCTGTTGGGTTCTTATAATTTAAAAAAATAGTAATAGCACTTTTTACTTTACATTGGTAAGAGGTTTTTTCTTACTGTCCTGGGGCAACTGTAATCACATACTTTATTAATCCCTGAGGAAATTATTTTGATTGATTGATTGATTAAAACACCACCAGTTACCACAGTGAAGAAAATCATTGGTATTGTGATGTTTCTTTGTTTCTAATTCAGAGAGATGGATACGTAATCATGCGAAATGGATTGGCAGATATAAGGTTACTGTAATCTTAAATATATTTTACAATAAATATTTTTCATGGGAATTTTTTGTTTTTGCCTTCCCCAACTTGCTCTATGTAGGTGAGAGTAAGCTGCCTGTCATGGGCAGGGAGTCAAGGGCCTTGTTCAAAGACTTGTAGATATGCCAAGGAAGGCCAGACTCAAACCAGTGACCTTCTGATCATAGGTAGATAGGTTTAAATCACAGAGCCACACACTGGTATTACTATTGTGGTAGCTAATTATTTGTCACAGTCTGATGACACTGGGATTTGTAACAAACATCTAGTCCTTCATCAATGTGGGCATGATGCAGCAAAGCAGAATCAGTGTATATCCTGACATTGCTGGAAAATAACAGAAGGTATTCTCCTATGTCATGGGATATTTCTCTGCTGGAAAATACTGGAATAACCTGTTCATCTCCTCCGACAAACACCGGCTGAGCAGTCCATCTTAACCTCATTTCTCACCTGAGGTGATCGCAGTTCGTGTGAGCAGCCATGGGGAACGCAGGGAGGAAATCGCTGAGTAACCTTTGGACTTCACGTAAGAAAAATGGGACCCTCGTATCGTCATACCGTTACGTCCCACCTACAATGGAAGACTGGAGGCTACAGAAAGGTGATCTGCTGGAAGTGATCGGAGAGACCGAGCAGTGGTTCTATGTCAGGAAGCTGTCTCTGAGGAGCAGTAAGAGCAGGCGTCATAGAGAGAAAAGAGGCTATATTCCTGTGGAGTTCGTGAAGCGGGTGACAAATTTGGAGGCTCAGCCGTAAGTGTTTGAATCTTGCCCGTTGGAACATGCTGGCTAGACTGAGATTTTCAATCTGAGACAAGTCTGCTTATGCCTTTACATGTATTGAAGAGTTTCATTACCTTGCAAATAATCTGTAGGGTTTGCAAAATGCCCCAACCCTTTCGATGTAGCCAGCGTTGCCAACTCTCACGCTTTAAGACTCTCACGCTAATGCAAGAAATCTTACGGCAAATCAGTATTATTCCAATATAAACCTAAAATTAGCTACATCAAAAGCATTGCCAGTTTGCAAACCTGCAGACTATTTACAAGTTAGTAAAACTCTTACATGCATGTAAATGCATGTGTATATGTGTGCATGTGCAGTCGGCAGCCCTGTGTTTTGCCATAAGATTTCTTGCATGAGCATTACAGTCTGAGAGTATGTCATGGCAGATGCGTGAGAGTTGGCAACCCTGTTCAAGTCCTGTTTGCCATTCAGCTAAGTCTTTAGTACCATCCAAGAACTTTTATAGTGTGCATAGATGTATGTTTTAGTGCTATTTGAAAAAAACTTGAAGGTATAAGCCTATGTTTAAAAAACGGGGCGAATTTAATAGCCTTTACTAAAGAAGGCTACTATTGAATCTGATCACAATTTACGACAATAAAAAGCAATGGTCATTGAAAATAAGAAGTTTAACTTATTTTTAAATTGGTTTTGAAATGAAATAAAAAATTTCTAAAAAAATTTAAATATATTTTTTGTGAAATTTATGAATTATCATACTGGCATCCTCTTTCTCGAGTGCTTCCTATCGTATGATCTGACTGCGCCCTGTGGCAATAAACTGGAAGCATAAATGACCAAACTGTCCCACAAAGTAATTTCCTCAGTTTTCTGGTCCAGCACATCCCTAATAATGATACTCTTTTGACATTCATTTTTTTTTGCTTGTGAATGAAACTAAATGTGCAGGTGCATGCATGTGTTCTGTTTACTCATACAGATGGTACTTTGGAAATGTTACCAAACGCCTGCGAGCCAAACGACATCTGCTAAAAAAGGAAAACAATGAAGGAGCCTTTCTCGTGTGGAAGTGTGCCAAGGAAAATCAGTATTATTTATCAGGTATGAAATTATTGTTACTCCCTTGCTTCAATTACATCTGAAAAAAAATGTTTCTGCTTTGATCTTGGTGTCTTTGGTAAATTGGATATGATGTGTCACTGTGATGCTAAATGCAGACATTTGTCGGATGCTTACAGCAGAGCTTTAAGCGTGATAATAAAAACTGCCAGTTCACCCTTGTTATTCATTACTGGGAGATTATGAGAGGTGCCTGTACGCAAGACACTCTTTCTATGAAGAGAGTAAAAGAGGCACTGGTACTTAAAGCACTGGACCTAAGTAATCATAATTTAAATGGAATAAATTTGAATTCATACATTAGAATTCCACAAAACAGTTTTAAATTCTTAGTTGAATTAAGTCCTCTGTAGAAGAGGTTCTCATTTGGCGTAGGATCTATATTTCTTGGTCATTTAGTTACAATCCACAGTAAATGTTGTCGACACACACTCCGCAATCTACCCGGCATAGTAAAATTTATGACCATTATTTTAGCATGAAGACTAAATTAATAATATCAACAAAGATAATTTAATAGACACAATTCCTTCATTTTCACTTTACTGTGAGAAACAGAATACACAATTAAAGCAGATTTGTCGTTGCATTGTGCTACGTAATCGGGCCAGCTCGGGGACCCAGGCAATTGCCTGCCTTTCCTGTCCTGCCCCTACACCTCTGCCTCTGTAGTGGGGGGAGTCATTTATGTTGTTTAAAAATAATTACAGTTGTGATTTTACAGTATACTTGAAGGTTCATTAACAGCGTGCTACTAAAATAATAACAACTTTGACTTCTCTTTGCAGTAAGATGTGGCGGAAATGTGAAGCACTACAAAATTAAAGAAGTCAATGGATCATTCTTCCTCGTGTCAAGCAAGACATTTCCAACCATCTGTGCATTGGTTGAATCATACTCCAGGGACCCAGGCGTACTTTGTCGAAAGCTTAACAAGCCTTGCCTGAAAGTAAGTGCGATATCGCCTGATAGTGATCTGCTGACCATCGCATCTTAAGATATGTATATGTATGTATATGTATGTATATATATAAAAGTTGAGCTCATCCACTCAATATGCTATATGCCGTAACTGCATGTTATCATTTGTAATTTGCAGTATAAATCAGATGTGTTTATGGTCAATGCTAAGGTGCTGTTACTCATTAGGTGAAGAAGCAGCCTTCTTCAGTGGGGCGTAAAGATAAGGACTGGGAGGTGGACAGAGGATCTTTTGTGAAAGTGGAAAAACTGGGCAGTGGGGAGTTTGGAGAAGTGTGGCAAGGTGTCTTGAATGGCACAGAGGTGGCTGTAAAGGAGTTCAAAGGTAGGATGAACAACATCTCCAACCTTCGCTTGTTGAATGCGACTTTGTGTCCGGTTCCCTTTCATGTGCCGGAGATACGCCCTAAAAGCTTTCTCTGTGATTCTCTTGCGTCGTTTCCTAGCAAAGAACCCAGATATCCTGAACGAGATTGAAATCATGAAGCAGTTGCACCATGAACGGCTCCTCAAGCTCCATGCTGTCTGCACCAGGGACGAGCCGGTCTGCTTAATCACCGAGTTCATGAAAAATGGCACCCTGCACCGATACCTCAGAGGTATTTATAAACATTTTATAGCCGGTTCTCCAAATATGAGTCACAATGTTAACACCTTAAACATTTTTAAACCTATTACCTGAGCTACCTTGTTCAAACATGCTTAGTACTATATATTATATTATACAGTGTTCCCTCAGAACTCGAACTTAATCCGTTCAAAACTAAAAAGATTGAGTTCTGATCGAATTTTCCCCATAAGAAATAATGGAAAACCAATTAATTGGTTCCTGGCCCCAAAAAATTACACCGAAATATGTTTTTTTAGCATTTAAACACAAAATTAACCGGACAAAACAAGAAAAGCATATACTGTACTAAACACATCTAAGCACATTTATCAAAACAGTAATTTTAAAGTAAGAAAATAAATGTATCCAAACAATGTGTCCTGCCCCGATCATCCGTGCCTTCCGTGTGCCACGCCCCCTCCTTAACCCCGTGTGGAATACCCGTGTGATCAGCTGTTTCTGGTTGTTGTCATTAGTCCTCTGTATTTAGTCAGCGTTTCAGTTTGTTTCCCCAGTCCCGTCATTGTATTGTCCGTCTGCATTTTAATTACCTGTAATTAAACCCCGTATTCCCCGATACCTTGACGTCTGCGCCTTTGTCTCCGTTCCGTCCCACTGGGCATGACAATATTATTATAGTTAAATGTATTAATGATTTATTATTAATATTAAAATAATTAATAATTTTTAAATGTATTTTATTATATAATAATAATTACTGTTACTGTCTATCATTGTCTAAATGTATTTTTTACTGTCTAAATACATGTATTCAGCTAGTGTAAACATGCACGATTCTATCACAGCGAATGCGAGGCTGAGACTGAAGCATTACCCTTTGTTTCCGCTGAGAGACGTGCCGCGTGACTCATTTCCCTGCCTGTACAAGTTATCTTAGGTCGGCGTTCACGGTTTGACTTCTGAGATTCAGATCGAGCTCTAAGTAATTTTTTTCCCCCAAACTGGTTGGTTCGAGTTCTAATGAGTTCAAGAACTGAGGTACCACTGTATTTCTTTGTTACTTTCAGAGCATAACGAAATGAAAGACATAGAATTCCCCAGAATGGTGAACTTTGCTATTCAGGTATGGAACACCTTTGTACCATAATACTATACAACTGACCCTTATTATTTACATTTATGAATCGTATACAGTAATTTATAATTCCACAAAAAATAGGTATGAAAACTTATGCGAAAAGTTCTGTATGTATGTAGATAACTGTGCTAATATTCAACGAATATGCTGCTTAAACAAGTTTAAAAGCATGCAGAATAAGAAGTAATGATCTTTAATATTTCTGGAACATTCGTACTTATTGTTTTTATTGGTTGACAGATTGCAGAAGGAATGGCTTTTCTAGAGGCTAAGAAAATTGTGCATCGAGACTTACGGGCAGAAAACGTCCTGCTGGATGATTCTGGGTGCTGTAAAATTGGAGATTTTGGCCTGGCACAGAGCACAAGTTCAGGAGAACAGGAAATTTTAATGAGTAAGTGTTATGGGCAGAGCATTATTTTACTAAAATACCAAAAAGCTCTTTGAAATTATTTTTACTTAATGTGTATCAGTAAATTATGTTAACTTGTTCTATTTTTAGAATGCAAAAAATAACATGAAAAGAACAGACATTTTCTTTGAATTTGTACTTCAGGTACAAAGCTTCCTGTGAAATGGATGGCCCCAGAAATTTTTAGAGGAAGCAAATACACAATAAAGTGCGATGTGTGGTCATTTGGGATCCTATTACATGAAATTGTCACCTTTGGAGAGGAGCCATACTTAGGTATTTTAAAGAGAGTTTTACTAAATATACCTATGAATGTTTGTATATTATTACATTCATGACAAAGGTTACATGTTAATAAGTTGAGCTTTATCCATCACCTTTTTTCCCATTTTTGTCAAGCAGATCAAAATAAGGCATTTTGTGTGAAGGCAGTACAGAAAGGATACCGAATGCCCAAGGCACCCAACTGCTCCCAGTTCCTATATGATGTAATGCTTCTTTGCTGGAGGTCGAACAGTGTGGAACGGCCAGGATTCGTCGAGCTACAGGACAAGCTAAAGGCTGCAGTTCAAGAACCTGCATTGGAGGAAAAAGAGAGAAATACAGAAGAGAAGGACTGCACAACTTCACTGTGAAGGCTGAGAATCTGATAAACATTTTGACAGGTGTGGAACTTAAGAATTTTCCAACTAGGCTACTTCAGTTAAATATGTAGTCCGACAGGCCATGTTTTTACTAGCCAGCGAAAAACTTTTTTATACTCCTCCTTTGTCTAACTTACTTGCTTCAAGCAAGTAGGCGACCTTAATTTCCAGCCCTGTTTGTTATCACTTTCATGCATTCTCTTGAATTTTTATAAATATTGGTGAAAAGGGACACAATAGTTGGGATTAGGGCGAGCCCTGTATTTAGATCCCAAATTATATGCGCAACTTTGCATAAAATAGAAGGACTTCTGTCATTTTTGTATATGTACAAATGTAAATTGTTGTGCTTAAGACTCTCTATGGTATGTTTCCTAAGAGAGTTTTTTTTATACAAGCTAAACCTACCAAACGCTAGTACACTAATGTAATTTCCAGATCTTGGGGACAGATTACTGAAAGGATAGAATTGTACGCAACATCTGATTATAAATGTTGTTTATGGAGAGAATTATTTTTTAATTCTTTTCTTCCTTGTTAGCTGTGCCAAAGGCTGCATGGCACCTTAACTAGTAGAGACTGGTAGAGACTGAGCCTAGAGGAGGAATTTCCATCTTGTTCCCTGCATACTAATAAGTGGAACTAAAAAGCTGTGATTTTTAAATTTTATTTTATTTGATTATTTTTGTGAAGTAGCGATAGCTACCTTCATGCCTTTTTGTACTGCGGTTGTTTACTTACAATTGCACATGAACTCATAAGGACCATAAAACAAATTGAAGTCTCAGCCACATTTTTGGTTGTCAATTTAACGTATCATCAGCCATGTGTTATAGCCGTGGACAGCATGGTGTCACCTCAATCCTTACAGGTTGGGAGCTTGAATCCCATGCCTGGTCTGTATATGTCTGTATGGAGTTTCTCTTGGTCTGGGGTGGGATTTCTTCAGATGCTCCATCAGTCCAGCACTATGTGGTTAGGTAAATTGGCGTTTCTGAATCGGTTCTGAATGTGTGCATAGCGTGTGCACTTTCACAGACTAACATCCTCCTAAGGGGGTCCCCTGTGTTGCCTGGGATAGACTCCAGGCTCTCTGATACCCACTGTCAAGGATAGATGTGTGATGGATGCGTGGCTACGTTCATTTGTCATATGAACTTTGTATTTGGACCTTTGTTATAGGAACTATAATTATTCCAAGACAGTGGTTCAAAAAGTCTTTATACCTCCACTTCAGTAATTATTAGGTTCTTCACATAGCATGTGCCTCAGTGGGCTGAGCCTCTGTACTTCTAACCAGAAAGTTGTTGGTTCAAGCCCAGCCTCAACAGAATAGTCACGTCTGTGGGCTCTTAATCTCCAGCTCTGTGGGTGTCCCTGGCAAGCTGGCTCTCACCTGCATAAGCATCCGTGCATCATGGAGAGCACGATGGGGTAGGCGAAAAGAAAATCTCCCTACTGGGATCAATACAGTATAATCATTTCATATCAGTAATGAAGTGGGTGTTGCCTGCCTGGGGGAGGGTGTTGGTGATGACAAAATTTGCCGACCATGGGGGCAAGCTGATGTTTATATACATTGATACCTTTGTATAGTACTAGAGGGGACCCTGCATACCACTGGTACCACAGTTTGAGAATCACTGTATTAATATTATTATAATAGTATTAATTGATATACAAACTACATTACACCCATATAAAAAGTCATATTATGCAATATAATGTATTATGGTGATTTATAAATCCTGTATGTTATTCATGCATCCCTGCATAACTTGCTACAGTAACCTGTTTTCTTCCAGTAACTTCCTGTGAATTGTATTTTGCTTACATATGAGAAAGCTTTTTCATGTATATATATATATATATATATACTCACCCATACAACTTGGAAGTTACACAAGTTTTCATGGAACAATGAAACAAGAAATCTGCCAAAGGAGCCCGGTATCGTGTGTCATATACACTAACAAAGAGTTGTGGTGTCTTGCTTAGCAGGTTAGACCTCTGTACCTGATAGCAGAAGGATGCTGGTTCTGGCCTCGGTTGAATACTCACATCTCTGTTACACCCCCCCCCCCCACACACTCACAGGTGTATATATGTGTGTGTATCTCAAAGAGGTGAAGAAGGGATATGAGTAACAAACCATTCCGATGTACTTGTGCAAATGGGAAATAAAGTTTCAGTTTAGCTACAGCATGCAAAACTATTCTTTCTCCAAATTTGGAAAGACATCTTGCCCTGCCATAAAGTGCCATAATGTAGGGAGAAGAGAGGAGAGCATTCACTTGTGCATGGGTATGCATATGCTGGTTCTATCACTTGTACGCTGAAAACTGAAGGAAAGGAATCCTTAGAGACCTCCGCTTCGGCCTTGTTAGATGCCACACAAGCAGGCTTGGAAACTGGTCAGACCAAAGGCCAAAGAGAACAAGTGTAACATAAACGAATCCTTTTAAATTCATGCTAATGTACCTTTTATTACATCTTATCCACATGATACTGTACTGAAGGTAGAATTAAACTGTAAAACATTTAAATTTCAATTTGTTTATTAGTGTATGGGTCGTCGTCGACTTACGAGCTATGCGACTTACAACTGATTGACTTTATGAGCTCCGAGGCCGCAAATATGTGGCCGCGTCTGCCAGCGTGAGTGTTGGCCAGCGTGTGTGTGTGTCAGTTTCCGCTCCAACTGCCAGCAGCAATGAACTAAGAAAATGGCAATAAAAAGGTAAAAAAACACCAACAACATGACTTACAGATGATATAATTTTATTATACAGTATACTATACATATAATAATTTATGTATATGAAATAAAGGTCCGACTTACGACCAAATCGACTTATGACCAGTCAGTCGTAACTGGTCGCAGTTGTAATACCTAATTATGCATTTTTTTCACTTCAGTTTCAAAACTATATTTTCCTCTGAAAAAGCATCAGAAGAATCAGAACAAAACAATAATAATATTTGATTAAAACACAAACTATATATATATAAATATATAAAAAATATATAGCTAGGATCGTAAGACATCTAGGGCTTAACCCCAGTTCGGAAACTGCGAGTATGGTTGTTAGAACATCTGAGCTAAACAAATCACTCGTTCAGATGAATTTAGGACATCAGCCTCGTGACACCTAAGATTATGGCTCAAACTCATATTGTCTCTCTGTTGCAATGAAAAAGTCTTCCAGAGTATCCTGTAGGTATTCGAATGTGGGTCTCTCCTCTGGGGTGTTTCTCCAGCATAGTAGCATGATCTCATACAGCTCTAGGGGACACTTATCTGGACAAGGCATTCGGTAGTTTCTGCTCAAGTTCCTCACAACCTCTGGGTTTGTCATGCCTACAGAAAACAGAATACCCAGCTAGCTGTGCACCTCAAGCAGCTGGGTAAGATGGTATACATACTGCAGACAGGACACTGAGAGGATTACCTGGATATGGTACTCTGCCATATGTCACAATTTCTGTGAGGAGAATGCCGAAAGACCAGACGTCTGATTTGATGCTGAATGTGCCATAGTTGATCGCTTCAGGCGCCGTCCATTTGATGGGAAACTTTGCCCCTAGGTGAAACAATTATGAAAGAGATGAGGAATGCATTAATGTCAGTAATGCAGCAGACCAGGAAGTTAACCTTAATAGCAGTTTGTATTCATTCACTAAAGTGTATCTGACTAAATGAGCCTAATTGCGTGATATACCTTCTTGCGCCGTATACTCATTGTCGATGATTCTAGCAAGACCAAAGTCTGCTATCTTACAGTGCAGTGTTTCAGAGACCAGAACGTTTGCTGCCCGGAGATCCCTGTGGATGTAGTTGTTTACTTCAATGTAAGCCATGCCTTCAGCAATCTGCAGGGTACAAGTTCATAAAATACCAGAAATCACTCTTTAACCTCACTTAATTATTTGTGTTTATAAAGTTGGTGCGAATGTCATTGTTGTGTTACTTTTTGGAAGACGTAATGACAGCATTTTCATTAATCATTATCATAAACTGGCCAGTATATTATATCTTAGAGAGAACTAAGTAATCTAGCATCATCTCTGACGTTGACAGAATGGTTACTGTCTGAGGAAATCAAACGTCTTTCAACATACAGGCATGAAGAGTGGAATTATTTACATCACTTCCTGTCCCGATGGTTACAAGTGATAAATAGGGATGCTTGAGAACCTAAATATAGCTAACCACAAAGTTTTACTGCTTTGAAAGTTTAAACGTGTCAAAGTGTATTAGTCTCCAGCAGAGGCCCAACACGACCTCAAGAGAAACTAAACATGCTGGATTAATCTAAAGTATAAATGAAGGTGCTTGTTTCTATATATGAGATGCTGCATATATTTACATTTTTAAAAAATATTTTAAATGAATAGGTAGATGATATCAACAAATATAAGTGATTTTACTTGACCAAAATATATCATGGCATAAAATACCAAGATTAAGCCAATTAAATGTAAGATAGATTACTGTTCACACCTGTGCAGACATGTCTATCAGTGTGGAGAGTCCAAGTTGATTTCCCTCATCCGTTTTTAAAAAGTCAAGTAAGCTTCCTTGAGCCGGAAAGAGAAAGGGAGACAGCAAAGTTGCAGAGCTGCAGAGGAAATCAGTAAACACTATTCCCCAATGTTAGCTGTAGGGGCCACAAAAGTCATCAATCTTTCCTACACAGCATTACAAAACGTTCTTTTCCACAACACAAAAGTTGTACGTTGTTTTGGATCAAACTGACAGCTGAATAACAAATCAGCCATTTTAATTGATGCGCGACTCCATAGGCACAGCTTTGTTAACTGATTTGAACATTTAAACTATGTGTAACACTTAAATAAAGAAAATCACCAAAAACACCAGCACATATAGTATTTGCACTTTCTCTGTAGCCTTGAAAACTGTGTTATGATAATGGTATGATAAGCTAAGTTTTTAGTTACTAGCTCAGCTCCAGGCACAGAAGGAAGCTCACCTTTCTCCATATACTCCGTCACAATGAGGATGGGTGTCTTGGTGACGACGGCATAAAGACGCACCAGCTTGTCATGCTGCAGCTGCTTCATCAGGTTGGCTTCCTGCAGAAAAGCTTCAGGCTCCATACTGCCCTCCTTGAGAGTTTTAATGGCCACCTTCTGCTTGTTCTTATAGAACCCTAAGTGAGGAGCAATTTTTTTTACCTTGCTATGAAGCATGTTTTTTTTTAAGCTTTGCAGTGCATATATTTATATATTAAACAATTCAAATCCAGTTACTGTTGGGTATCTGTCCTGAATAAACAAACCTTTTATGGTTCAACAACTAATTCAACTTAGCATTTAACTAATTCAACTTTAGCATTTTTGCATATAGTAATTTATTGTTTACAGTGACATCTAGGGATTGAGTGCAGCTACTGCAATATTCAAATCTAAATCAAGAGTGTCTTCCTTCATTACTCAAAGTCAAACTCTAGTCAAGATTTCCGGAATGTACCAAAACCCACCCATCCCCCATTACATCTCACTGCTAATTATGCTAACTAAAAGTATGACGAATGTAGCTGTGCGATCAGTCGTAGCGACATTGAAGGAGAGCACCAAGCGCCAAGGAACAACCTCAGGATCAAAAACCTACGAATTAACACATCAGATTTTTAACACGTATTTTTTTTCCGACATGCTAACATGTTCATATTCTGTGTCTTAAGACGTACAAATTTGACGGGTTGATTCAGAGGGTTTCCATAGAGGCCCAGTCTCCTGTACCGTGGGTCAGGACCATGTCCCTCAACGACTCAGGCTTCCTAGCTTGGTGTCAGAATCACTACGGTAATATATCGATTGGTGATTAGGTTTCCGATATCACTCCTCACCCATCCAGACTTCTCCGAACTGTCCAGCGCCCAGTTTCCTCACCATCTTCAGCGTTTCACGGGGAATCTCCCAGTTGTCTTGTCCCCAGGGGCACTGGGGCATGACGGATTTACATGGCACGGTCAGCTGCTGACAAAGGCCACCTGCTGTTTCTGGTAGTTTTGCAGAGAAATGTAATTCAGATGAAACATAATGTCATAATATAACGATACACAGTATTAATAGGAGACAATGGGGACATTTTTCCTCTGAGAAATAGATAGATAACATATTTTTCGTACATTTACTTCTTTAATTATTCTACATTGCCCATCTGCCCAGTGAACAGTTTGACATACAAACATCATTCGGCTTACTGGAATAATACTTCACTAGCTCCGACAATGATGGAAAGGTGATTTTTGGAGAGATGTAGAATCCTCCATTGTCAAGTGAACGTATTTTGTAGTGTTTGACCACATGTCCTTGTCCGGGCACAATATCTTTGATGGAGAGAGAGAAGGCTCCTGTGGAGGGAACAGTCTTTGCAGTTGATATACACTTTTTAAGAAATATACGTTAGTGGTTTAATCAACACAGCCAATTTTAAGTTTCATTATTTTTAGTAGGCCTACAAGGTTATAGTTTAGTTTCATCAAGTACAAGGTTATAGCTTCATCAAAAAAGTGTGAGGAAGGTGCTATATAAATGGAACTTTTTATTACTAAAGTTAACAAAGCAGCTAATATTAGTCTTCAGTCTGTACATCTACACAAACACTTTCATGTACATTAGTACTGATGCCCAAAACACACACACACACAAATTTTGTGGGGACTCCATAAGTACCCAAACTAAATATGAAACTTTTTGGCATTTTTAGTTTTTGTGATCACATTGGTGTAATGGTGGTTCTGCTGGCAGAAGGCTACGCTGAGCAGCAGGTTGCTTCCAGGTTCAAAATGAATAACACTGCAGTACACATGAACAACGTGAAGCAGGAGACACTGGGAACAACCAGAAACCAGCAAGGTAAATGGCAGAAGCGACTTTCTAATGCCAGAGATGGCCGTTAACTTATCTGACAGTTTCTCATGAATCGTAGGATTACATCAAGTGACCTTCAAAAGGAATGAGAAACTTTAAGTACAAGTGTGAAGTGCACTGCTAGGATAGTTCGTATCAGGTTCCTAGAAGCAGGACTGAAGTCCCATAAAGCAAGAAAAATACCCTTCATCAATTCACCTAACCGCATGTTTTTGGACTGTGGGCTGGAAACCCTCACAAACACAGGGAGAACAAACTCTACTGCACAGACAAGCACAGATAGATATCTATATCTTTGTGCGGACTCTCCGTTCATTTACATGGGCATAGCCCTAATCCCAACAATGACAACCTTAACCCCTACCCAGCCCAAACCTTAACCAAAAAGTAACCAAACAAAATTCATGAGTTTTGGCATTTTTCGTTTTTTTTTATTGCAGTCACAAATGTTTTGTAAAATTGATGATCTTTGTGGGAACCGAAAAAATGTCCCCACAAGGTAATGTTAGAATTTGATCCCCTAGCCACTAACATACATTTCTTGGCTGGATCACTTCTTGGCTAAATTCAAAGATCACATTTTGTTATTTGCTCTGCATATAAGGTTTCATGCAGTGTGGAGATTAGTATATCGTTATGATACCTATACATCATTGAGCCCAATAGAGATTATGTTTGTTTGATTAACATAACAAATCGTTCTTGCTTTTTTTTACATGGGCTAAAAATGTTCTTCCTAATTATGACTATTGGAATCTGTTGTTTTAATTAGACCGTAGCGGTATTATGGCTCAGATGTAGTATAGTCAAAGCTGCAGACTAGATCACAAGTCATGCGACAACAACAAAAAGTCATACACACCTTTATTTGTCTCGCTTTCTCGGATTAAAAAGGCTCCGACTTTGTTTCCTGGGGCCAACAGCAAACGCTCTGTTTCTTTACGGCTCAAGTTTTTGAAGAACCACCTGTGGAATAGGAATGCGAATCGCTAAGATATCGGGCCTCCTCAGCCACCGCGCACCGTGGCACTCGCTCCTCACCTTTCCATTTCCAGAGACTCCAGTTTGGCCACATGAGTCCTGGGAATGTATCCTTCTTCACCAGTGACCAAAGATTTAGCCAACCACCAGTCTCCTTTCCTGTAAAGAAATGATAATGATTTTGACACTGGAAAAAATCTATTAATGCTTAAAACAGGCAAAGGGTGTATAATTATGATTTCTCTCTCTCTCTCTCTCTCTCTCTCTCTCTATATATATATATATATATATAGTGCAATAGACTTTTTATGTTACATTTCTAATGTATTGGTAAATGTCTAGATTTATTAAATAAATGGTATTCATAGAAGATTAAACAAAAATCACAAGAAGCTACACATCAGGCCCTCACTATCACGTCGGATTCCTGATTGAATAAATGTTTGTATCTACCACTCATGATAATTTTGTATTTTGTCCAGAATTTGACAGAATTTTTCATCATCTTAAATTAACACCAAAATTTCTTGCTATTGCATCATGACATTAAAGGTTTATTATTGTTGTGTTTTTAATGTATTTATGTATATTCATTTATTTGTTTGTCAGTTAAATGGCTAAAGGATGAGATGAGTGATGGATAGATGAGTCTGCATGTTTGGGCATGAGTTTATATAAACTGTATTTCAATCTTGTATTTCATTCTCAATGAATTTCAGTCATGATTTGGCGTGATTATGCCATGACCATTAACTTCATTATGTTTCTTGACGAATGCACATTCAAGCAGAATGTCTAAACTTAATGAATCCTTTTTAATCAACGCTATGATCTACTACAGGAAGTTTACCAAACTGCTGTATTGTTTTTTTACCTGCCCCTTAAAATGAAAAAATCATAGTTGACTCATCATCGTAATGAAATTCATACTTACTCGTGTATAATCTTTAGTTTGTCTCCTTTTTTAAATGCCAGATCATGGTCATTCATTGGATTAAAGTCGAACTGAGCAACAGCAACATCTCTATCTGAATAAAAAAACATACAAAGATACATATTAGCATTGTTTCAAAAACTTTACAGGAATTATTAATGTGAGAATGTGTTTTTCGTGATGCGTTTCGCGTCTGTTGATATTGTGGCTAGTAATGGTGAATTCCTTCCTAAACCTGCACATTTTCAACTTTAACAGATTGTTGCGTTGTTGGTTTTTGAGAGAAAAGTTGTGTCACTTGAATTGTAATTACCAGGATTTGGAGGTCCCAATGTGTTGGCTTCAAGTTCCTGAAAACAACGACAGACCATATACAAAATGGATCAATTAAATAACTGATTTTTATTAATCTGGAAGTAAATTGTAGTCCATTGCCCTTAACTACCATTAGAGTTCAATAAAGACAAAATCAAAAAAAAAAAATCTTAAAAATATGGCATATATTCAGATTATAATCTATATTTCCACCAAATGAACTCTGTTTATAAATTTGTACAGTGGGAAATTGAACCTTTAGTCCTGAAATAGTCTTGTGATTTGGTTAGACTGGAAAACACTCACTGTGTCTGATCCAGGAGATAAGGAGTTGGTCTGCAGTCCATTTTCTCTGAAGGAGAGATCTTTGGAGATTCTAACATGTCTCAGGATGCTCTGAGTACAACCCATCTTTCAAGATGGCGTTTATGGCCTTCAGTAACAGTCCCGTATTGCTGTTTGTATGTGCTTAAATGGTGAGTATACCATACATATCACACACAGATCCTTTTTAAAGCATCTATACAAAGCAAAAAGCACTATTAACAGCCTATGAAGTGAATTATGTTTCAGGCAGGGCAAGAATGAATAGAATTGATGAGAATTAATTAGAGTTTAGGACTCAATCAGCACCTGCTTATCTGAGTCTACAGTACATAGGCATTATAGACATTAATGACATTAATGTTCACTGTATGATATTTTAGTACGAACACTTTAAAAAGACAATAGCACATTCTAACAAACACCTCTAAGATAGATAGTTACATTCACCAAAAACTGTATGGAATTTATTCTGTATTCTGTCTTATTATGTACATAATAATATTGTGTATATAAATTAGATGAGTTGTATATTGTTGTTATATTCTGTATCGTGTTCATATCCTGTTCTGTTACTGTTCACCTTCTGTTTGTCACAGAATAGTCTATCAGAAATGTTCGTCTTTAACGCAACGATTATAACGATAAAATATATATCTTGTAAATAAATCATGATGGAATAATGCTTAAAATCCTAATACAGCAACATTGCCCACTAAGGACACTCTATTACCTATGCAATAAATAATGCAATAAATTGTGATTTGAATTTATGTTTGTGCAGTGTATTTTTATGCAAATTTTAATTTTAAATAATGTAATCTAAGTGATATAAAATATAAGCATGATAAACAATCACATATCTATGTTTTTGGTTGGCAGTTTCCTTAATGTCACTGGAATTAAAACACATAAGACACAGAATGGGATCCTAGCTTTGCCACCATTATATATAAATCTGCTGTTTGATATAATATAAACATTTATATTAAAAGCAAATTAAATCACTAAAGAAAATAAAGTTTTTATTAGCTTCATTGCTTGCAGTGATGCAATATATAACATTTTTATTAATATATTAATTATTAATATATTATATAATTATTAATATATTCAGGAACCAATACGTTTTTATCTGTATAATACATGTAATAATTTTATCTATCTATCTATCTATCTATCTATCTATAGACAGATATATGATTGTTTATCATGAAGAGAGATTTTATAAGTACATACATAATATATTTTACCATTTAAAACTTTAATAATTCGGCTTTGTACAAAAGTGACAAGTAGAACTAAATCATTTACAAGTAATTAAATAAAGCAAAATATGTTCATTTTCTAGATTTTCTTTTTTTTTTTCTGTGATAATAGTATACCTTATAGTAATTCCAAATTTTTATGATATCAGGTTATAGTGAGAAATCACATACATTAATCCATACTATCAACTGAATATTATTTTAAATGGCAATTAGCCAATACTTGTATTTTTTGCATGTTTGAGATTTTTTTATGTTGAAATTTTATTTAATTAATTGTGCTTCAGAATCGGCTTCAGTATCTTATCCTTAAAAATTCACTTCATGCCGGACATTTAATGGATACCCGACAGAATTCCTTCTGGAGAGCTTAACCATATTCATATGCTGAAGTCCTATTCTGAAAAATACAGCAGGATCTCCAGATCTTCAAATTCCACAGCAATTAGATCCATAAGAATTGAAAACATTTAAACTGAAAAGGAAGTACTGAATATTTTTCCTTACTCAATTTGATTGAAAAAGGAAAAAGGTTTATTAAACCAGAATTACACATAAACATTAACCAACTTCTACTCTTTTAATAGTGTTTCAGCTATTAAAAAACATGTTTAGCATGATTATGCAGCCAATGCTGGAAATAATGTGTAAATAAAATATCAAATATAATTATCAAATTAGAATAAATATGTATTATATATGTTTTTTTTATCATCCCAGATGTACTCAGAATCTGATTTCAAATCATACCAGTCTAGGACCTATAAAAATGACGGTGATCACTAATGATATGGCCTTATAAAACCATATATATATTAATAAATACATTTTCCTGATGCAGTATTAAAATATTCACGCAGACATACCTTAATCTTGACTTTGGAGTTCGAGTGGCATGTAATAATGCAGGAAGTTTAACTAGCTTACAATTCGGAAAAACTGAGGCTCTGTAAGTTTGTGGTTGAGCGCAATAAGCTCTCAGGGTCTTGTGCTCATTGCCTCAGCCTCACTCTATGGGCCTCTCTCTCTCCCCAGCTATTACACATGTATGTCTAGTTATTAATCTAATTAATAATCTACTGTTCGTGACCAAACTAGAGGTTCTACAGCAACTTTTTGTGGCTGGTTGAACCTCCTGTTACTGGCAAATGATAGGGTTTGATCAGGGTGTCTTCATTCTGCCAACTCACAGATGTAATGACCAGGGTACAGAGACATAAATGGCCTTATAGATATATTGGGCAAGTGCTGGTCTGGTATATTGGGCAAGGTGTTGTTTCCATGTGTTCGCCAAGGTACTTAACAATTTAGCAATTTTGGAAAATGTTTTACTTCATTTTAAATCGATGTATTCCTGCCGTTCATTTCCTTTCAGTTCACAGATAACATTTTCTAACCCACACAGATGCACATCCTGTTTGGCTAAGGTGGTTTTGAGTAAGCATAGCTCATTGACTTATCAGATGTGTTAAGACGTTTCTAAAATTTGAAGAAGAAAAAAAAAACATCAGTTGGGTTTACAGTCTGCTTTGCAAAAGTATTTCATCTTTGCATCATTATTAAAGTGAATAAATTAAAAAAGCTTATGAATGGTGGCTATATTGCAACCTGTTTAACCAAACTTAAATGGTATACAGTTTTTATTTATTTATACATCTAAATATTTTACTGGACTGGTTTTAGCTTAACTACATTACTTAAAGGTCACTACAGCAAATATATTGAAACAGTAAGAAAGACATGTGACTCAGATCCACCAGAGACATAGTTCATCCCAAAGTTTCATGTTGACTCTTTATCATTAACTAGCATTTTTCTGGAACAATTCTTTAAAACAGTGCATTTCATTTCACATCCTTCTCCCTTCTCTCAACCACTTATAGATTGTAGCACTGACAGGAAAACCGACTTCATCACCCCCTGCTGGCTCCTACCAGAATATCTGCTACCAGTCTCTCTGCTAACAGTCTCTATCTGCCACATTTGATTTACAGTATAGTGTTGATATAAATAAACAATTATATATTTAAGTCACAGTTAAAGAATGTTTATCCAAAATAAACTGCAGTGCATGTCAAAAAATTAAAAGACAAGCCATAATATTTTAGTGTATTAATTTTTTAGTAAGTTTACAGACAAATCAAATAATATAAGCATAACACAAGCAATATATATTTGCATTAAACTCACTCCTGATATGGTACAAAATGATGCTCATAATGGCAATAAAATCCAGGTCTTAAAATATTTACTCAACAAACACTTACTCGGAATGCTTTATTTCATGAAGAATAGTATTACATTTATACATTATTTGAAACATTTATTTCTTTTATTTGCCCACTGGATTTCCTGGCTACCAGTCACGTATACATATAAAATTTCAGGAAACACAGGAAACATCAGAGCCAAGTGCAAAAGGAATCTTCAAACATCAGTCAGGTTCCATCAACATCAATTAAGCTATACATAAAAAAAATTATACGGTAAACACATGTTATACTAGCTTTATTAACTAAATGTATGCTTCTTGGTATTAACACAAGACATGGTGTCATTTGTGCTTTCTTCCTATACGTCCTTATTAGATTGCATGTTGCATATTATATTGACAGGGCAGACTTTTTTATCTGCATTATATACCTCAGTGATCTTCATTAATTATCAGCTGGTATTTTTTAAAGCTATTTGCACTGGTGTACTCATTGATGCGTGATATATGCACGTGATACAAAGTCCATTGTTTTTTTCAAAGGCTTCCTCATCAGTTATATGAAATACTTTATATTCAGTGAACCATAAAAGATCAGAAAATGCCCAGCTTGTTTTAAGAGAGCAGAATTACGCCTTCAGTCATATTTCATGTAATAAGCAAGGTGTTGATTAACTTTGCACTGAATGCAGGTGTGTATATAGGAAACAGTAATATTTTAAACACAGACAGTTTTCGTCTTATCAACAACAATATTTTGCCAAACATTAAAATGACTTTTGGAGTTGCGCAAATTTCTTGAAATTTTTCTGTGATGTTATTCATTTATTAATTAAATTACACCTTTTTGTTGATAGATTTAAAAATACTATTTGTATTCAATATGTAAAAAATCATTACTACTTCCCTGAGGTTCATATGCATCACTTTCCTTAATATTTGTGAATAACTTTGATTTTAATTAATATCACAAAACCTTTAATATTTCATTATATATGGAAACTACAATATTTGATCCACCCTTCATGTTTCTTTCCATGACAACAACAGTTTGGCTAAGGCTTACAACTGTAGAAATATCAGCATAAAATTTTACAAAGACATTTTAATTACAGTACATTTTGTGTTACAACCATATAATTATACATACATATCCCTTTTTCCAGATATGTCACCCTGTTTCAAAATATACCAGAATGATTTTATTCTACAGAATAAATCTGAAATTTTCAGATCCCATTAAAGAAAAACTGTTCACTGAAATGACAGTGGAATGATAAAGTGCTTAATGTAATATGATTGGCTGATTCAAGAACATTGTCCATCAGCTTTAGTGAATTCATGGCTTTTCTAGATTCCCAACCCCTGACAGTCACTGGATGACTCAGTTTTGGATAAGCATTGTTTGCTATCTTGACTCTCCTTGGAGGCACCTGAATCATCAGAAGACTCTGCAAACTTGATATTCCTGTCTTCATCCAAGGCTGCCTCTATGGAACCTGGTTGTGACTCAATGGATGACTTTGTTATCTGTTTAATCAGATAACCACTTTCCGGTGCATTTTCCAGCTCAGTTTCACCAGGACCATTTTTCTGATATTCTTCAACAGTGAATCTTGCTACGACACATGTTTCTGAATTATCCTCTGTTATATCACTGTCATGCTGTTGTTCCTCAGCATTGCCTTCTGTACTACATGTTTCAGCAACATGTACTCTTACAGTTACATCAATATTGTCTGTTTTCTGTCTCTCTATAGCTGTGTTGACCTCTGCTTTTGTCTGCTCAGAAAATTCTTTCAGCTGATCACATCCATGTTCTTTAACTGAATCACCATCTTCACTGGTTTCAGGATTTTGTCCTTCTGTATTGTCAACTTCATCTGCAGAATGTTCTTCAGGTGTTCTAACACAATGTGAATCATCATCCTCATGGGTTCTGTTTCCTTCACCTGGATAATCTTCTGTGGTTTCAGCCACAGCTCTGCTGTATTCTTCATTGGCATCATATTTGTCAGCTTCCCCTTTATCAGCATCTGCAAGTCCCTCTGCCACTTCAGCAGATGCAATATTTTCTTCAGTTATGTCATCCTGATTGGCCGAGTCTTCTTCTTTGTCTTCTTCTTTAATAGTCACGCCCTCCTCTATTTCTTCACTGTCTTCAGCAGCATTTTCTTCAGCAATACCATCATTCATTGGCTCACCATCTCCTGCTTCTGTTTCTCCGTATACTTGACCACTTTCTTCATTCTCAGCTACATCAATCCCCTCACTGTCTTTGCCTGCCTTACCGGTATCATCTTCTACAGTACCTCCCTCTTTTTCCTCTGATTGATTTCCAGTCATTTTTTCTCTGCTAATACTTTCCACTCCTTCATCAGCTTCATTATCCATTTCAGGTCTTTGCAATTCCTTAAGCTTCTCCTTTTCCCTGTTCCCCTCCTCCTCCTGCAATACCTTAAGACTTTCGTTTGTGTCTTGGGTTCCGTTGCCACCAACAGTTCCCACTTCAACATTTGGTTGTTCTTTTAAAATTGCAGGAGGTTCCCTTTTCAACTGAAGAATTTTTCTTAGATCAAAATCCATCATCACCGGAGCAGAACTTACATTTTTTTTCTGCTCTAGAAGTCTGGAAGCCATTTTCTTTTTCATGCATGTTTCACACGGACAGTATCCATCTTCACTGCGTTGATCGCTAAAATCAGTACCGGTGACAGAATAATTTTCTTCACTTCTCTGAAGTGAATCTTTTATAGATTTTTTGTGCATAACTTTCAGACGTCGACGTCGTTGCTCAGTTTGCACAGAAGACTCTCGGGAGACGCTCTGCATTGGAGGTCTTGGTTCCCTTCCAGCCCGACTGTGAATTTTTTGAAGCTCTCTATTGATGCTTGACTGTATCCTCTTGCTTACCTCTTCTCTCAGTTCGTTTATCATAGCATCCAGAATTACACTGTCGTCCAAGTCCCATCGTACTTTAAACTCTGCCATTGCATTTACATAATGTGTCATAAACTGCTTTTCTAGTTTTTTTAACAAATTCAAAACCCAGACAGGATCCGGGTCTTTGGAAACTTTTTTATTTCTTATATTTTCTGAATATGGAAGTATCCCAGAACTTGCAACATCCTTTATATCTCTTACAGTCTCACTTGCTAATTTTAACGTATTACCTTCATTCCCTGAATTTCTATTTGATGTGGAAGGTGTTTCTATAATTTCCTTTGGACATTCATCACTTCTGATTGTTTCATTTGAATCTGGACCTTTGTGTTTGTCTTCTTGTCTCTTGGTATCAGTACCTTCTTCCTCACTTACAGGGCTATCCCTCACGCGCATGGCTATGTCAGGAGTCGCTGGATCAGACAGCATAGTTGTTTCTTCTCCATCCAAAATTAGTCTGGATGAAGAGGCAGTAAATTCAATTTCTTCTTCCAATGGTTGTAATGCATTCTGGTCAACAAGTGCCATACCCATGTTTAGTGGTAATTCTGTTTTTTGTGCCTGATATAGGCCACCATTATCACTGCCCTTTCCAGAGCCTGCAGAACCACTACTAACATCTACACCAGAAGAGGACTTTGGATCATCCGCTGATCGATGGTTTTTGAATGGAACACTTTTGTCGTTGTCCAAAGGATCACAGAGCCAAAGTGACTGGAGGATGTTCATCAGTTCATTATACCGTGCATCCCTAGCTGTGACATCAGCAGGATCTATGTCTATCAGCTGAAGATTTGCAAGGCAATCCAATAGCCCTTTGGCTGAGTTGCTGAGTTTTCTTCCATATACAGGGGACACTTCTGGTAGGCTGTTGCATCTATCAAATTTTGGGCTTAATAGGACCTTCATCACCTGTACTGAAGACTGACAGCTTTTTGGCAAGGTTTCCCTGTTGGCACATTTACTGGGTGGTTTTTCATCAACTTTCGGAAGCCGTGTCCCGGCTGATTCTTCAAAGGGCTTATTGTTTTCATCATCAGCCTCTTTACCGTCATATTCCTCTTTGTTTTCTTCTTCTGCCACAACTGGCTCATCATCAAATGTCATTGATTCCTTTTGTGCAGATTCCTCCCCCTTTTCAGTTGGATTTTTTTGTACGTTTGTTTCATATGCCTGTCCATAAAACTCCTCTCCAGCATCATATATGGGACTGTCTGTTGGTATTTTTTTCAACCAATCATGTATTACTTCTCTTGGGGATGTGTTAGGTAAACAGAAAGGCACTATCCCCAATACTTCTGCTTCTTTTTTTGGCAGTGAGGAGCTACTTCTTTTCCTGTGTCTGCATCTGCCGCCTTTGTCATTTTTGTTATCATTTACATTTTTGTATGACTCTGTGACTTCAAGGACAAAATTGTAAGTTTTCTCAGTAATATTTGTCTTGGATTCAGCAGTATCTGGTCTAACACCTTCAGCCCTATAATTCAATAAATCAGCCGCAGAGGGTGAGCAAGACAAATTGCTATCATGTGAATTCCCATTCTGTAATGCAGGACTCTTATATTTTTTAGAAGCCCCCTTTGAAGGACTGGGACTAAGACAATTCCAAGAAACTACTGACATGGCAGCTGAATTTGTTCTTGAGGTTTTATTAATTTCTGTGTCCTTTCTAGATGACTTTTTTACAGAATGAACACTCTCATGATCACAGATTCTAGTAAGTTCTTTATAAGCATCTCTCATTATAGCCATTCCTTTTTTGATTACAGTACCAGATTCACTGACATCTTGCTTCTCAGCATCTGAAACAGTAGAATCTCTGCGGCAGGGCTGCAAGTCTCCCGAAGAAGATTTATTTCTGGCAGAGCCACTTGACGAGGCAGAAGGTCCTCTGTCATCATTCATATTCAAGTGGTTGCTTGGTTTGCATTTTGTGGGAGTTTTTCTGCAAACAGATTCCACACCTGTTACCTCCTGTTCATCACTTTGAAGTGTCTTTGTAGGAGAACTTATTGACTTAGATGAGCAGTCGTCACTTTCTCTGGACATTTCCGATTGCTCTGAAACATTGCTCTTGAAAGATGCTGTGCTCTTTAGTCTCTCTTCAGCACTCTCTTCATTTTGTTTCAACCCATTTCCATTTGCGGTACCCAATGTTACTGATTTTGCTGTAGCTTTAGCAACTTTTTTGTTAGTAATGCTATTAGATTTGGTGGATGTAGCAGAGGCCTGTGATTTTAACGATACCACACTTTCAACTGTTTCTTCACTTTGGTCTATGTCATTCTTTGGTATTTTTACAGCTAATGATGTTCCACTATTCTCCATGTCATTACTTTGACATATATTGGACTTTTTAGTGTCAGATGCTTTGGAATCGACAGACAATGAACTTCTCACTCTCGTCTCACTCTCCAGTTCGCTGTCGTTTTCACAGTTGCTAGATATCTTTGGTAAGGGTGTCATTGGGTTTGAGCCTCCGTTACATGCACCACAGGGGTTTGTGTCTGATGAATTTGATTTCCAAGAAATTTTGGTGCCAGCAGACATGGTGCTGGCTGCTCTTTCTTCACTATCATTCAGAGCTGGCAAGCTGTGGTGACTAACAGATAATTCTGATCTTTCCAATCTCATACGTCTGTAGGACGTCTCCCTGCTTGCCTTCTCCCCTCTTTCTACCCTCTTCAGTGCTCTGTCTGTTGCATTACTATCTGATGTATTTGATCTCCCCAGCCTATTAGAAGCATTTACCGAGGCTGACAGTGCACTTCTTGGCATGTCCATCTTCTCTTCTTGTTCTGTCTCAGCTTCTTGGTCGCAAGGATCATCTGTTGCTACTGACTCCGCTGTTTGTGAGGCATTATGCTGAAACTTGTTAGACTGTCTTGATTTTGATGACTCATTAGGTTTGACAGACATCGCACTGACTGCACATTTCTCTGTATCCTCATCTTCTCTGCCTTGGTTCTCTTTAACAGGACATTCAGATGTGTTACACTGTTGACTTGACTTTACAGATGCATTACAATTTGATATCTTGGATGTCCTAAATTGTGCTGAAAAACTGAATTTGGCTGATGTTGTATGTAACGCCATTTCCTCTGTCTCCACTATCTCTTGTTGTTCTTCACCATGAACAATTTCTGACTTAATAAAACTATTCATTTTTTCAGAATCATTTGTCTCAGCAGATATAGATGTTTCTTCTTTTTCTAGAATCACCTCTTCATCTTTTCTCAATTGACTATTGGTTACATTTTTTGATATATTTAAAACTGGGGTAATATTTTTATAATTCTTACATTTCATAGACATTTCTGATATATTTGTTCTGTCTGATACAGAACTAACTGATCTGGAACTATGGTCTTCAACATTCATATCAAAAAGATTCTCAGATGCCTTTAATCTGGATCTGTCAGAACCACCACAATGTGGACATGCATTAGACTTCCTGGATCTTCGTGAAATGCTAATAGTTCTTTCATGTCCATCGTGTCCATCTGGACCTATGTCAGTAATCAATGATTCAGGAATATCAGTCTTTAAAGAGGTCATATTATATGATTTCTTTGACAGCCTTGATGCATTGCTACATTTCAATCTAGTGCTGGCTTTCCTGGTATCACTCTCAGCAATAGCTACCTTAACACTCCCCGGTACAACTGAAACTATACCAGAGTTGTGAGATTTTCTGTGTTTAGATGATCGTTTTGAAACAGCTGATATAGCACTATGTACACCCTCAATGTTTTCATTTTCAGCCTGGTTTACTAGTAGCTCTATTGTAGGAGATACAGATGTGCTGTAATGTCTAGACTTTGCTGACTGAGTACAGCAGAAAGGTGCTTTATTTGGACGCTTAGGTGGCAAATGGTTCATAGGGTAAACTGATTTGTGTGCAGTGATGGAGCAATTAGATGCAACACTTCCCATTTTCCCCCTACCTTCAGGATTGTCGCCATGTGGCCACAAGGATGCTCTTGATATGCTTGGTGGGAGTTCATCATCATCAGTATCTTCAACATCCTGATACCCCTTGAGTTCCTCCAAGATCTTCGAGGTACTGGTCATTCCTGATACAGGTCTATCCTTTGAGATCTGTGCCACTCTAACATGCTCTTTCTGTGAACTTCTAATGCCTACAGAGGCTAAACTGTTAGACCTGGTTTCATCATTCTCAGGACTCTTACACCTTTCGTCCATGGAACTCCTGCTGTCAGACTTTGCAGACACTTCACTGCAGCTACAGCAGTGACTGATGGCACAATATTCCACTTTGGTATCCCCAGCCTTCACAGTCTGCTGCAAACAAGTAGCTTTTTGTATGACATGCTCTGCGTACTCTTCACTGGATCGAGAAATTGTAGGCACGCTCTCCACAGATTCCTTTTCGCATACAATTTTATGGGAAGATGCACTTGAACTGGAAGATCTTAAATGCCTGATGCTCCCCTGGTCTCCATGCATAGGATTCTTCCAGATGTCGTACTCTTTGCAATGACTGCAGCCATTTCGGCACTGCTGGGACTCATCTAGATGCCTCTGGTTGCATTCTGATACGTACAGTTGTTCGTGTTCACATTGTACATTGGACTCTGCATCTGAACAGCTTTCAGATTTGCCTGGCTGTAGATAATGAGACTCTTTGTTTCCGAAAGCAGAGTCATTAACAGCCCCCACCGACTTCTTAATTTCAGTAGACCACTGGAGGGTCTCGTCATTAAGGAGACGGAACCGCACTTTCATCTCCACTGACAGACTCCCATCTTTATTAACAAGAACTCTTTTCTCAATGTCATCATTTATCAGTGTGTCCTGTGCATGTTGGCAAGTACCAACATGACTGGTATGGTCATGAGTCATGTGCGGTCCACTGGGGCATGATTTTTCTGATGACAAGGAAAATCGGGTTGACCTGTTGCTTGAATCTGATCTTGGGTGGATGATACTTTTCTTTGTCTCAAGTCCAAAATTGACTGCTGTTACACCATGCAAAGAAAAAATAACAGAAATTTGAAAAAGAATATAGAAAATAAAACGTATATGGGCACTACAATTATGATGGTTCTCAAGCATCTGCATAACTATTCTGATACATTTACAACTATCATGAATTTATAATAACAAAACTGATTCTAATTACATAGGACTCTACTCTTAATGGGTCATCAATAAAATGTTCTTGTTTAAATTGGTTTTAAGCAACTTACAGCTACCAACAGAGTCTGAGACAATAGCAACAAAAACTGAGCAATTTTTTCTTAATTTCTGGACTTGAAGGTTTTGGTGACCTACCATTTTTCTTGCTTTCGTGGTTTTCGCTGCAAATGGAAGACTGTGATCTTGAAGCCAGTCCTGGAAGTTTCTCATCTGAGCTCTTCCTCAGATTCTCCACCAAAAGCGGATGGAAAGGCTCATGCCCAACGCAGACTAACACACTGGGGCACTGCAGAAGGCTGTGGATGCTGTCAATCTGAAATAAACAGATACAGTCTATCACTCTGGGCTCACACTCTTCAGATGTGTTGGCTAACACAGTGTTCCTGCTATATACCTTTTGAAGCGGTGGCCTGCCATGGACAAATTATAGCCGTCACTGCTTCAGATTTTTATGAAGTCTCATGAAGTCACAATTACATGATTCTGCAGGGGAATTCAATTTTAAATGATGGATACAGGAAGTGGAGACACGTGAGGACACACATCCATGCATCCACCCGATCCGGTAGGATACCAATGGTCTATACGGCCAACGAGATAGGTGGAGGAAAAGCAGAAAATGACAGAGAGGAGAGAAGCGAGAGAAAGGTAGATTTAACTAGCTAACGTTAAGTTAGATAGATTTTACAGTTTAAAAGAACATTCCAATGTGACATATTTCTCTGTTGATTTCCATGGCCAGCTAATTATCAATATTAGTATATTGTGAGGCGCAGTGGTTGACTGTTCACTACTGAGTGTTCACCTTATACGTATAACTATGCACTTCAGAAAGTAGACCGGCAATATAAAACTAAGTCCCAAGTATGGCAGAAACCTGTGTAACCTTTAACTACATAAAAATAGAATTGATATGCTTAAGCCACCGATAAGTTCAAAAGAGGCTGGACAATTGCGATTATGGGCAAAAGCTGCCACCGTTAGATTCAAAGGAAGCTGGAAAGAGAGGCAGCTGGAGCAGCAAAACCTAGGAAGGAGCCAAACTCAGCCTGGGGCCTGTTTCACAAAGCAGGATTTCTTGCTTAGCCAGATAACTTGCCAGATTTAAGGTAGTCTGGGATAAATAGACCTTATTTTCATCAACTTACATTTAGCCCAGACTAAAATTTGTTTTTGCAGATGATTCCAGTCTTTGGCTGCAGCAGCTTGAAATGAGATGTCAAATCAAGGAGAGTACTTGTTTTGGGAACCTTCTGCAAAATAAGATGAGCAGTGTGGGTGTTATAAGCAGGAGATGCATTTCGCAACACAAAGTCTTGGTAGTTACTGTAATAACACTACTTTTGGTAGTAACACATACTGTAACTGATTACTTTTCAAATTACTTTTCTCTTGCATGAAATTAATATTAATATTAATCGATATGTGCAGCCCATTCCCCTAATTTCCTATTTAGGATCTAACATCATCCAACCTTGCGGTGGCATAATGATTGGGGGATGTTAGGTATGGTGGTACATATAATTTGATGGTTGTATTGATGGTTGTATTGTCTCACACTGTCACAGCAGGAACACTACAATAATATGACTACATAGGCATGATGTCTCTTTGATGCTTATAATGCTTATAAGTTTTTGAGGTCATTTCCTTACTGGCACAACATTGCAGACACATGGCTACCAAATATTGATTCAGCATTCCCCTAATGTCTGCACAGTGTCTCTCAACAGCAACATTATGTCAATCACTATGCGACGTTTAGCCCACTGTTACTTTTCCCAGTTAGACTATATAGTCATGTGGCAAGGGACAAAGGACTTAGGAGCTGGTGTGAAGGTCAAATATAAGGGGCTTAATTGAATTGAATAAAATAAGCTACAAATAAAAGGATCACAGGGAATCAGTATGGGATCATGGGAAGGTACAGGGACCATAAGGGTTTGATGTCAGAGACAGGACTGGCAAACACAGGAATGAGAAGCACTTTTATACAAGGCTGATGAGGGAGCAAATGAGAGACAGCTGTAGTGAGTAACATGAGGCCAGGAATGAGAGGTAAGACAAGTGATTAACGCTAGGGAGAAAACAAGACGGTCAGATGGGTAGGGTGTGACAGAAGCCCCGAAGCATGCCCTCCAGACACAAAGGACAAACAGGAGAGGACCAATGAGACCTAATGATGACTGAAAACAGACAGAACACTGAACTAGGCACTAGAGGACTGACAGGACACATGGGATAAACACCAAACTGGGGCCAGAGGGACAGAACCCCTGGATAGGATAGGATGGGGCAGGACAAACGGTATGACCAGGGGCACAGCACAGGCAGGGGCTGGACCAGGGACCAACACGATAGACGTGAAAAGACCAGGAACTAGGGAAGAATACCAGACATCAAAGGACAACAACACAGGACAAGACTATATATACATCATGGTTCCCCTCCTCCGGACCGTGACAGGAGAGGCATCTGGACAGGCGACGTCAGGCAGACAGGAGACTGAATGGCCTCCACAAATGGTATGCCCCCATCTCCCCTCCAGGAGACGAAGACCCCTCCCTTGAACCTGGGGCCAGAGTAGCCCAAGCCATGAGTGGGACTGAGGGTCAGGCCCAGGGGGTCTCATTCTAAGTCTTCTTGAGTGGTATCCTCCGCATCCATCCACTCTGAGCTGACAGTGGCCAGGAAGTTGGGCATCAGGCTGGCAGCAATGACAAGAAACAGGGCAATCACCAAGGCAATTACATTAGGGAACAATGAGATAGGTGCTGGCTAGGACCTCGGGAGAAAAGCCCTGGGACATGGGCATGAAAAGAGTGGTGGTGGTTTCACCTTGGCTGGGTGCCAGAAGTGAGGTAGCATCCACAGGCATCACTAACTCCCTCCACTTTTTCTTCCTGTAACTGGATACATCAGAGGAGGCTGCAGCAAGTTTCAGATACCCTTTTCACACCAAGCCCTTGCCAGCATCTGTGCAGGTCTCAGGGCTTGCCCGGAGCTGGGTTGGAGCTCTCTTCAGCCCCACCAAAACTCCTCTTGCATTCACACTGCACTTGGTGCTGAAAGGGTAGAACAATGATGTCAGTGTGTATGTTTTGTTGTGGGGGGAGTACTGTTTCAAAAGTGAAGAACAAAATGGAGGACCATGCGAGATGCAATGAACGCAAGTTTTTTTTTTTATTCATTATTTTTATCTTTGTTTGTTATTGTTTCTGGATTTAAACCAACACAGATCATTTAAAATTTCTGAGAGTACCGTGAGTCATTTGAATATATCTGCCAATGACTTATTCCTGCTCTTCAACAGTCCAAAACAAACTACCATTTGTGAGTTCCAGTTAATAAGTGGGTCGCAATCGGAGATGCATTCATGGATGACTGATAATTCATGGACTGTGAATCATGCATGTTAATACATAGGGATACACATAAATGTCACGCATGTATGCATTCACCTTTTAAAGTGATATATGCGGCAATCAATTGTTGTATCAGTGCAAATGTGTGCTTATATGTGCTTGGATTGGTGCATCTCTAGTTACAATGATATCAAACCCAGCTCTAGTCACAACACACATCCAACACAACTGAGCATTTAACAATATGCTATTTTGTTTGCCGGATCTTGGGAAGGCATCTGGCTCGTACACCAAACATAATTAAAGTTTGTAGTCACGTTACAAGTAAACACAACAATAACTTACCTGATTCCACCAAAGTGGTTGCAGAGTTCAATGCTCCAGTTACCTGGTTAGCCGGTCTGTTTCCAAGCACAGAGTACATCATATTTGTTTTTAGGGCAGTCAGAATTGCTTTAGCTCTCTTTTCAACTTCCTGTATTCTTTTTCATATTTTTTATTCTTCACGACTTGCCCTGATATTTTGATAACCCCTGCCTTCTCAACTCATTCTGCATTGCTTCATAAACTTGCTTTCCTCCTGTGGAAAACCAGTGTGTCAATCTGCAGCACACAGGGAGTTGGCATACTATCCCTTGGGGGGAGGCTGTGCTCTCAACTCCTGGAGACTCTCGAGGATCTCCCCATCACGATCACCTCTTTAACCTCTAACTCTGGGGAGAGGGCTTCTATCTGTCACTGTACTCTCAAAGGAGAGATGCCATGTCACTTCGGCCAATGTAGTCAGGTAAGCCTGAAACAGTAGGCTTCGTGTTTGTGCTGGGTAGCTTGGTGAGTTGGCATTTTGTTACAATAGGAGGGACAAAGGACTGGGGAGCAAGCATTTAGGTGAGCTATAAAGGGCTTTATCAAACTGAATAGCTATAATCAAATGGGATTACAGGGAATCACTGCAGGACCATGGGAAGATACAGGTGACACAAGAGTTTGACAATGACAGGACTGGCAAGCACAGGCCTGGGAAGCACTTTTATGCAAGATTAATGATGGAGCAAACAAGAGGCAGATAGAGTGATTAACAGGAGGACAGGAATGAGAGGTAAGACAAACGATTAACAGGTGTGGCACATTAAGGCCACGCTAGGAAGAAAACAGGAGGGTCAGATGGGCAGGGGGTGACATACATAACCTACAACAGGGTTATACTACATATATATTTATATACAATTGGGATGATTTGTTCTGTATACCCCACATGTACAGTAGGCATACTTTTTAAAACCATACACCATACAAAGAATTTGACTTTTGAATGAAGTAACTAGTGACTAACAAACTATTAGTCTTCAGTTATGTGCGCAACACTGGCAACAAATGACAGAAATGAGGTGACAGGCCAAGAAGTATTTTGTAAAATAAGCATAAGCCAGTGAATATTACAGCAGGTGTGCAAAGACGACCAATTAACAGAAGAATTACGGTGAACAGTAATGCATTTTGAAAGACACATTTGTAGCAAACTAGATAACAGAGTGATAAAGGACATCAAGCTTCTGCAGGATGATCTATATGTAACATCACCATAACATGGGAAGAAAGGTCATTTGGACAAGAAGCAGTTTAGCGGAGTAAGTAAAAGTTGAACGCATTCTATGCAAAAAGCTAATCATAGATTTGCAATCTACTGATATGAATTGAGAAAGAGAGAGTATTGTCTAACCAAATACCAAGAGATTTAAATTCCTGTCAGGGTCAGTACCTGTTTTGTCCCAGTCTTGTGTCTTCTCCCCATTAGCCAGCAGGTATTGCTGGCCATCCTGTCTTTCCCGTTGTCCTAGTCTGTAGTGTTTCCCCTGCTTCCTGTTGGCTGCATGGCTCAATGAGCTGAGCATGCGGCTACCTGTATAGAATAGAACAGTGCAAAAACGCAGTTTCAGACAACAGTCTTTGTCAATGTTAATATATGTATATGTAATCTATTTGTCTATGCGTACTCTAGCTTTTTGATTTATGTTTCTAACTGAATCTAAGCAAAACCTTGATATTACACCTACTATAACTATATATATATATATATGTCCCTCACTATATTTATGCATAAATAACACTAACTGCTAACCTGTTTCACTAGTACAATTTGATTTCAAATAATAATGATCGCCAAACTACTCGCTCAAACCAACAAGCCCCGATTTTTTCCGGGGGTTTTTTAATAGTTTTTTTCTCTTGCCGTGAACAATGACACGGCGGTCACGTGACTGATGTTTCGAAACATTTCGTAAACTCCGTATCGCCAGAAGTTTCGGACATGTTCAGAACGGATCGATCCTGGGTGCCGAAATTGCCATCTCTAGTGTTTTCTGTTCCGTCAATAAACCCCTGTTTTGTCCTGAGAGCCGCCAGTGGGTCGTCCACCTATCTGCCTGCATCATGCCTTGCCATTGCCCCAAATCCGCCCTGATCCATGAAAATTCCATCATCTGTTTAGAATAAACCCATCGAGATTGGTGATTTTTCAGGCTGGAGGGGAAACAGTGCCTGAACCACATAACCTTGGTTTTATTGGTGTTGAACAGAAGGTTAAGAGCAGTGAAAGCATTTTGGATATATATATAAAAAATAATAATAAATGATTGTGCCATCCATATACAGGTTGTCATATGAGTTTCCAACGGAACAATTACTTTCATTTATATATATAGAAAATAATATGGGGCCTAAAATCAAGCCCTGAAGTACACCTTTGGAGACTGAGAGATGGTTGAGAACCTTGCCAATGAGTGACCAGAAATTCCAGTGCTGCCCAGCCTATCACGAAGAATGGAATGGTCAACTATATCAAAAGCTTTAGCACTGCAGCTGCTTTCCACACATGAGGGAATTCAGATGTATGGAAGAACAGGTTAAGATCTGCAATGGGGGCAGTGTTGGTGTGGGCTGCAATCCTAAAAAATAAAGGGTCCAACTCATCAGATCCAACTGTTTTTTTTTTATTGCATCCAGCTTAAGCAGCTCACCCAATACCTCACACTCTGAAAGAGCTTGTAAGGGGTAAAGGTATGTAAGGGGGCAGGAGACCTAGAGGGAGGGATTGGATGAAAAAGTGCAGGTGATTTGGAAAATTCTTAAATGACAAGAATTATTTGCCAAGTGAATGGGATTAGCAGAGTAAAAAATAAAACCAGACTTTATACAATACTGATTTAAAAAGTAAATCCTACGTACTTTATCAGTGACTAAGAAGTCCTCATTAAATGATAATGGACAAAAGTATTGCGACACACATCTTAATCATTAAATTCTGGTGTTTCATTCAGACCCATTACCACAGGTGTATAAAATCAAGCACCTAGCCTTTCAGTCAGGTTTACAAACATTTCTGAATTTACAGTTCTGAATTTACAGGTTTACAAACATTTCTCTCATTTTGCAGAGCTCAGTAAATTCAAGCGTGGTACTGTCATAGGATGCCACCTTTACAATAAGTCAGTTCATGAAAATTCTTTCCTGCTGGATATTTCACGGTCAATTGTATGTTGTATTTATGCAAAATGGAAGCATCTAGGAACAACAGAAACTCAGTCACAAAGTGGCAGAACACTTAAAGTAACAGAGCAAGTCCACCAAGTGCTGAGGCACATGGTGAGTAAAAGTTGCCAACGCTCTGTTTGCGGAGTTCCAAACTTCCTCTGGCATTAACCCCAGCACAGAAACTGTGTGCCAGAAATTTCATGGAATGGCTTTCTTGGCCAAGCAGCTGCATGCAAGCCTCACATTACCAAGTGTAACGCCAAACGGCAGATGAAGTGATGTAAAGCACGCCGCCACTCGACTATGGCGCAGTGGAAGCATATGCTGTGCAGTGACAAATCACACTTCTCTGTCTGGCAGTCTGATGGATGAGTCTGGGTTCGGCAGATGCCAGAAAAACGTTACCTGCCTGACTGCATTGTGCCAACTGTAATGTTTGGTGGAGGAAGGATTATGGTATGGGGTTGTTTTTCTGGGTTGGGCCAGGCCCTAAAGTTTCAGAGAAGGGAACTCTTAATGCTTCAGCATACCAAGACATTTTGGACAGTTCTGTACGCCCAAGTTTGTGGAAGAATTGGTGTAGAACTTCGTGTAATAGAACCACCTGCACAGACCCCGGACCTCAACGCCATCGAACACATTTGGGACGAACTAGAATGGCGTGTGAGCCAGGCTTTCACATCCAGCATCCAGACCATTTCACACTGTCCCGATCGTATAAAAAAAGTATAAATGCTAACATTTTTGTTATTGTTTATGACAGACCCAAACATGCTGTTTAACAGAGCAAAATTTGTGAACGGAAATATAACCCCAGGGTAAAAGATCCAGTGTTAAGATGTGCACCGCTGTAGAAACCATGCAGTTTTTTATGATAGTGGGCTGTGTCATTTTAAGAATGTTTACAACATTTAAGAATGTTTTAAGAATGTTACTTTCCTGTAGTTTGTTTGAAAGGCACATTCCTCCACATGAGGTATGACAGACAATCATATATGTATAGTGTTTTTTATTTGCCTCAGATTGGTCCATATACAGAGAAAGATCATAGTTCTAAAAAAGGGGTGGATGTAACCTAAGGGTAAGATGTATAGGGCGTGGGGAATTAAAAAAAAGCACGTGACTCCATGCGGGTGTTTGTTTTCTCTTAGTGTGGCGAATTGCTACAAAATAAGCCAAGAGAAACGATTTAAAGGCACTCATAATGGTTTGACTCGGTTTCTATAAGCATGTGATATTGCTAAATATTCTTGACTGTTAAACTGTGTTTTGATTGCTGATTCTAGCTGGTAGGTTACTAGCGTGCTACCATGCTAACCGTTAGTTTCCATACTGTGCTCGTGCTGAATACCAGACAGCGCCCCGCGTGACTGGAAATGCATGGTTGCTCCTCTGGCTCCGAGGGAGACCCACCGTTTCTTTTCGCCATCTCCACTAGGATGAGGGGGATCTTTTCTTTCCACATTTCTGCAGGGGTTGAGGTAGATTCACGTTGGAAATTTCCATTAGGTGTTCGAACTATGCGCCTTGGGTTTAGTGACCCTCTATTGAATTACTCACGCAAGTTAAGTGACTCTTATTGCTATGGTAGCCTACCCAACAGCGGTTGTTTGTTTAATTTTATTGCCGGCTTTTGATCTTCTTCTTATTGGGTCCATCAGAGTCAAACGGTAATGTGTTTTTTCACCTGCACGGTGTTATTGAGAGTTAAGGCAGGTAATAGTGCTTGAAAAATTCATATCGGTTAAAATTAAAGAGCATTGACTGAAAGTTTAAAGAGTGATATTTACCATAATTGTGATTTACCATGTTGTGATTGAAAGTTGTTTCAAGAAAGTTGTTTCAAGTTCACATTCATTTAGGATTAACTGGATTTACCTGTTATTTTATTTTCACTACAGTGGTAACTAAAGGACTACTATGTGCCATGTTGGTTGAACTAATTTGAAATAGTGCCCTAAAGTAACACTGCAATCAGTTTTGTTTTATTTTGTTTTATTTATTTCATTTACACTTTTTTGGGGTTTCGTTTTCTTCTTTGTTAGAAATAAATAGGGATTATTTAACACAGGGGGCTACATGGTGGTACAGTGGTTCGCACTGTCACTTCACACCTCTGGGACCCGGGTTCGAGTCTCTGCCTGGGTCACATATGTGTGGAGTTTGCATGTTTTCCCCATATTGTCCTGGGGTTTCCTCTGGGTGCTCCAATTCCCCCCCCCCCAGTCCAAATACATGCTGAGACTAATTGGAGTTACTAAATTGCCCATAGGTATGAGTGTGCCCTGCGATGGGTTGGCCCCCCATCCTGGGTTGTTCCTCACCTCATGCCCATAGCTTCTGACCCCCCATGACCCAGAAGGGTAAGTGAGTTGGAAAATGGGTGGATGTTTAACACAGAGGTTTTACAATTATATGCTTGAGGTTAAAAGGCACTTCTTTCACCTGGTCATACTTGAATTTGATAAACACTATAGAAAGAGTTTGGGTACAAAGAACCCATTATATCTCAAGGTAACTGATACTGAGAAATGACTGAACAAGCAACACTAATAATCTGGTAAAAACTACATTAGTGATTGAAGTCTCCAGTTCATTTAAGTTTTTAAGCTGTTTCATTACAGAATTGACACCTTAAACTCCCAGTTATGAGGACAGAACATCATCACCCGTTTGACTCTTTGCTGGATATCCTGAAAGCAGATATTGTGAAGAAGAAAGGGGCTGTGGCGTTCAGATCTCAGGAGATAACCTTATGACAAAACAGAGCGAATAGCAGCCATTTAGAACACAAAGAAGCGGTGAATAAGTGTGAGTTGTGGATGTTCTCCTCTGCGTTTCTTTTCAGGTTCCCATCCTGCACGGTGACATTGAGCAAAGGATCCTGGGTTGCAGCTTGACACATCATGGTTAATTATCTACCTATGCGTCCTTGCAGGTAACTGCCTGACATTTCCTTGAATACACCTGATCCGCTGCTTGAACAGTTTGAAAAGTTGCTGGAAAAGGTATTTTGATATCAAATTAAAATAGGATTCAATAAATAATTTGGACTGTAATTACATTTTTTTCTGCAGTTAATAAAAAATCAGTAGTGTTAATAGTGACAATATGCAGTACCATCGCCATTCTTCATTTGGTTTGGTTGTTACTCTCAACGGAAAAACCAGAAACGGGGTTGGGAAAAAAAATAAAATAATAATAATATATATATATATATATATATATATATATATATAATAGCGGTTGTGGTATTGCACTTCTGTGGCAGATGGAATGCATCTGACTTGT
>JAOYFF010000081.1:20862642-20877991 GCA_025773925.1 Cryptomyrus ogoouensis
ATTATCGTTTGACAGCAGTAATATATATATATATATATATATATATATATATATATATAAGCTACATAAAATGTGCAAAAAATATAAGCAATAGATATTTTCTATTTATTGATATTTCATATCTAATACAAGGTATAAATTTATGTTTGAGTGTTATGACTGCATGATTTTACAGTTTCCCAGTATGCTATTTGTGTGCATATAGAGCACCATGCATCAGTTCATCCACTTCCTCTTCTTCTCGTCTATCTACACAACTCTTCCAGCCAAGAAGTATTGTTTACCAAACATCCTGACTACTGAGTCACATATTTCACCACTAAACATTACATAACTGTACAAAAGTAACTTTCTTCATGGATCTCAAGTCCCAAACTATGGTGATGGCTTCATTTGAAGGGTCAGAGTGCTGTTTCCATCTATAGCACATCTCAGAAGACCCTGAGCTACCCCGTAATTCTGAAATACCTCTGATGGCTGCCCTGACTCTCTCAGGCTCTGTCAAGGGGACTGTAAGCTGGCATGGACTAAAATGGCAAAGTGCCTCTACTGTAAAGTGCAGTGTACAGTGAGCATCGATACTATAATATGCCATCATGACTGTGATACTCTGTCCTTCGAAAATCAGTGCGTACAATTTCAAAATAATGACAAAATTGTCACAGATGTGGAAATAAAATATCTCACTGTTTTATTATAAGTCCATGTCAGTGCCAGTCAATTTATTGGGAGACATAGGTGGCTCCCTAGGGCACCAAAAAAAACAAGCCAATTTCACACTTTTTTCTCCAGTAGGGGGTGCTGGCAGTGAAGCTTGCTACAGGTCCATCAACCATGTGTTCCTAAACATAATTAGGCCTTTTATCATTTGATTAAAGAGATTTCAAATTCCTCTAATGAAATGCTATAGATGAAATGCAAGTAGGCTGAAATGGGTCCATACTCCTGGCCTCTCTGTTGCATGACTGAAGCGAACGCACTCTTTGCACATGTTATTTCTGTCATACTCTGCGATTATTCTTCCTTTAAGTCGATCTGTCCTGTGCAGAATGAGAAGACGTCAGAGCTTGAGATTTATCTCGTTCCCTAATGGGGAAGGGTTCGGTTTCAGGGAGGAAGATCGATTCATCACCACGTAATGGGAGGCAAACAAGCGTTTACCAATGTGATGAGACGGAGGGAGCCCTGTCGAGACCGAAACAAAACGAAGGCTCAGTCTTTTCCAGACTTTACTTAAATGAAACCGTGCATTAATACAGACAGACAGATGCAGTGTTCAGCCCAGGTTCAAGGCTGTGGCTTTATAATAGAGCAATAAGAGCCTTTCTGGGGTTAGGGGTCTTGCTTTAAGCACACCAAGGCACTATGGTTTTCCTGACAAGGATGAGATTCAAACTAGCGACCTTCCAATCACAGGCACAGAGGCCTAGCTTGCCAGGCTACATACTGCTCCTACTTTTCATTGATCCACAAATCACCGGTACCAAATAAACTCTGTGATTGGTTAGAGCCCTCCCCCCCAACACACTTAATAAATGTTTGGAGTGAATGTTGCTGGTTTACAGTGTGATCAGTTTCTCACAGGGATCCAACACAGGCACTTGGTTTCTAAAACTTTTTTTTTTAATTTTTGTGGAGGGGGGCATTGTGTAAATATACACACTAAAATGTCCCCTTCCAACCAAGCTTGTAACCAAGCAGATGTAACCAAGCTTTCATTTCCTGTTTAGTTTTATTATAGCATTATTCCATTGTTCCATGACGACCTGCCAAACGTGTCATGCACCTGTGCCGAGTTAATTATTTTAAAAAATGAACGAACATGACACACATTACCGGAACGACTCGCATTACTCAAGCCTGACTGCTCCGACTAAATATAGCTAAACCTTCTGAAAAGATGGAGCAGTGAGTGTGTGGTGCAGGTGGGCCAGTATCACCGGCCTGTGTGAGGAGAACAAGTCAAGTAAAGTCACTTTATTGTAATTTCACACACATGAAGGGAAAATGCATTCCTGCACTGAATATGACAGCTAGAACAAAAATGACTGGACAACAAACAATGAACGAGGTATAATGAAGTAAATACTGGATTAAAAACAATACACAACAGTGATTCAGTGCAGGTGAACAATACATGTACATAGTAGATCCATATAGACAGTATACCTCATTTGGAGGTGGGTGAAGGACAATCCCCATCAGAACTACCAGATTTGCTTTGTAAAATTTGCCACGTGAGCGGGGCAGGGTTGCATCAGTAAAACCCCCACTGAATAGTGGAGCGACAGATTTCCGGGACATTGTGGATTGTTGGTGGGTGTCAGGGAGCTGCTGTGAATTTCCGGGAGACTCCCAGAACTTCCAGGAGATGTGGGATGTCTGAGTAAAATATAAATAGATATAAAACAGTTTAGAATAACATTAGCATGCAAATCTGTGTTTTTTAAAAGGCACGTGGACACTGTGACCTCGAGCTTTGAATTCCTAAACCCCGCCTTGTCGTTTATCTCTGCCTCGTCGTTTACCTCTGCCTCGTCATTTACCTCTGCCTTTGCCCTCATTGGCTCATGCATGGTTTCCATCTCACTGCAGCAGGTTGCTCTTAAGATGTTCTCCTCACATGTAAGTTGGGTTAGCGATTGCCCTGGAGGGACGGGTTTTTTACTTCTGGCTCCCCCCAATTAAAAAGTCTCTCCCTATCAGAAGACTGTAGATAGTCAGCATGTCCTACATGAGGAACGTGTATATTTAATATTTAGTTTAGTGGCGGTCTGTGGTCATTAGGGGGCCCCCAAACCTCCAGGGTCCCATGCAGAGGCAATGTTTGAAGGGCAGTAAACAACGGCGCTGTGAAAGTGAAAGTTTCCATGAGGGTCGACCTCTCCAGGAGGTCATTTTCAGATAGCTTGCAAGTTTCCAGGCAAAAACATGTTTTGCAGAATCACATCCTGTGCTCCTTCCCTCATGCCGCTGAGCACTTTCCCGTACAAATGCACTTCCGAATGTGTCGAGTGCATTCCCGGACAAGTAGGGGCACGATAAAAGTTTTAAAGGGCTTTGATTCCGCATATAGCCCCACCTCCCAACCCACGCATCACAGACGATGGCTCCTCACAACATAAATGATGTACGCCGATCCCATTTGATGTAATGGGATGTGTTTTAACTGTAACGAATTCATGATCGGAAATGGCGTGGAGTAGAAGTCTGGAATACCATGTCGAGAGGCCGTGAATTTCCTCTGAAGGGCTGTTTCTTCACCTAATGATATCAGGGTTAATGTCCCCTGCCTGTTGCTGCATGTATTCAAGAAATGGGAGAGACAGCGAGACGGGTGTGTTTTGACCTCTTCCTCCATCAGATGCGCAGATACCTGCAACCTGGATGTCTCTGAAGAACCCAGGATTCACAACTGTTTGCTATGCAACTGCAAGCTAAGATCAGTTTATCAAATCAACTTCATTCAAAATGTGCAGGCATACATATAATAATGAAACTTCCTCACAAAAATACAATAAGCTTGACCAAAAAAGGATTCTCAGCCAGTGTCAGAATACCAGTGCACGTTTGGAGAACAGTGGTTTCGTTCAAGGCTGGGAGGTGGGCTGCCATAAGCGTAATTTGGGGCCATCATTAATAAAGAAATCACACACAGTTCTCTGTGACTAATGGAAACCGACCACTATCCGTTTGCCACGTTCCAAAATAATTAGCATCCCAAGACAGACTATTGATGGTCGTGTGCGTCTGAGCGTGTGCGAGTCCGTTTGCCTTTGGGTTGCGGAGGGTGATGGATGATTAACACTGGTGCCTTTCGGACTGTGGTTGGGGGTTTGATGAATGTGCATGTATATATGTAAAAAATCAGACAGAATGTTATTGCAGAATATATTTGCGCTGTGCTTTAGGAATGGGAATTTGCTTAATGACCTAAAGACTTCTGGGTAATGGGAGATCTGCTCTTGCCTTGAGAGCTCATGGACTGCTGACCGAATGGCACTTCAGATGAGATACACTTCCCAGTATCTTGCCTCAAGATTTAGTCAGTTGTACAAACAGACAGTTTCTAGAGCCAGTCTGATTGAATGCTGCCCTCCCTGCAGCTTCCCTGTGGTCCACTAAAGCCCAGATCACGTGGGCATCGAAGCGTGGGATTACCACTGTACATTCACAGAGGATGCGATACAACATGAAGGGTTTACTGAAGAACTATGCCCCTGGCGTCATTACAGTGACGGATGCTTCATTGAGATGGACTGAGCAGCCTGTAATCACTCCAGAAGATCCTTTTGCCTGGAGTGCGTCCTTGTGTGTGTTTGAGTGACACAGTCCATCACCCACCTTACCCGTTTGTGGATTGTTATGCAGGAACTGTCTCTGTGCATCCCTCTGAGCATTGTGATTTAGGTCACTTTCCAGGAGATTAACAGTGTGATTCATAGCTGTTAATAAACAAGGTTTACTGAAGTATCATAAGGCCTTTGAATGTCCGTGTGGCCCAGCCGTAACCAGCGTAATGCAAATATTTCCTGCTGCTGACTATCATGACTCTCTAATCAAATGATTTTATCCACTTGGTGGACTACAGGTGAGTGAAAAGCTTGTTTGCGAGATCACAACAGCAGCAACAAAGTAGTACCAAAATAACAATAGTACTAATAGGAACTATACCAAAAAATGCTAATATATAGCATTGTGATAAGAAACACTGGGCAAGTTAGACCAAATAAATGTAATGAACTTCTATATATGGTGCGGTGGATAAGGATGACAGTGTGAATGGATTCATTCTTCTCTCACTTAAACAAGTCTCAAAATAAAGTGCTCTGTGACTGGAAAGAGGTACAAATAATAATTAACCCAAAATGAGCTGCTGTACATCCAACTTTATTTGACATATTTTATTTTACCAAACAATAGCAGGTGCAACAGATTTAAATAACAACAAACATCAGTTACTAGAGTACCTAGTGCTATACCATGTAGGTGCATTAGTCTGTTATGAAATATTAACCTAACAAAAGAATATATACTGGCAGCTCTCAACTTAAATAAAAACCAACTAGAGTAAAACTATCCAAGATGCACAAGGATTATGTAAGCACTAACACAAAAAGGCAACATATACCTATGAGTGAATGCATGGTTAATCCATTTAATTAATTTAATGTGTCCATTAGTATGTACAGTACTGTTCAAAGGTCTTGGGCAGTTAAAGGAAATGTTTAAAGTGATTTATCTAGGTAGTAAATATACACTCAGTGGCAAAAAAAACTTAAGCACTCAGTGGTGGAAATGAAGTGAATCTGCATGTGGTGAAAGGTCATGTGACAATATTGCGATAAGTGTAATATCAGATCAAACAGACAACAGAGCCTGGGCCTGGATACATGCGACAATATGGTGCGGAAGGGAGTCGTACAGCCGTTGTATCCTCTCCTGCCACAAGTCGGCCCACAGCTGTTGTAACTGGCCCTTGAGATTCTGCAAATTGGCACTTGGTCTGAGTTGATGTCCAAGCTGATCCCACACATGTTCGATTGAGGAAAGATCGGGGGACCTGGCTGGCCACGGGAGGACCTCAGCATGACACAGGCAGTCCATAGACACACATGCAGTACAATACGACAATCCTCCCTTGATGTGGTTTGTCTTGGGCGACCGGAACCTTTACGATGTGTGTGGCTGCCTTCACGCGCCCATTGTTCCCAACATCAGGCGACTGTGACATCTGCATGCCCCACATGCCAGGCAACTACATGATATGACCACCCAGCCTCACGCAAACCCACAATGCAACCCCTATCAAACTCCATCAAGTGCAGGTAATGCTGTCTAATTCACCTACAAGGCATCCTCTGTGTCTGCTGACCAGACATGCCAGCTCCCTGCAAATCGAATCATTTTCATACCAATCGTTGGTCTGCATGTGTGCGAAATTACATCCAAAATTTACCATTACTTCTTTTTTTGTCACTGAATATATATTTGCCCAGAACAAAAAACAAAGTTTACCATCAGAATATGTATCCTGCCCCGCTCGTCCGCTCCTTCCGTGTGACACGCCCCCTCATTAACCCCTTGTGGATCCCCCGTGTTCACCAGCTGTTTCTGATTGTTGGCTTTAGTCCACATGTATTTAAGTCTTTGTTAGGTATGTTTTCCCCAGTCCAGTCATTGAAGTTTCATGTCAGTCTTGTGTTTTGCCTTACGTGTTTTTACAATAAATCCCTCGTTCCCTGCTTCTGTTTCTCCGGTCGGCGTGCATGACAGAATGACCAGACTGTACAAACAAACGCCTGACGCCTGGACAGCTACGTCTTGTGCCCCAGAGGTGAGACTGCCTGCTTCTGCATCTACGCACGACACCTGTCTGTCAGCAAGGTCACACTCGCTTCCCCATGGCCCTTAAAGGGACATCCCCCACTGTGATCGACCCCGCGGTGTTCGTCGTACCCGGGTCACCAGTATCCAGTTTCAGCAAGCTGGATCCCGCAGCACCTGAGCCCGCTGTGTCAGTTCTGGAAGCTCCCTTTCTACTCACGCCAGTCCAAGAGGTAAGCCTGCCGACAGGCTCGCTGTGCCTTGCCCTGCAGCCTGTGCCTTTGTGGGCACACGCCTGGCCCGTAAAGGTGTCAGAGCTGCAGAGGCTGCCCTGCTCCTGGAGCAGCAGAGAGGGGAGCTTGCAGAGATTACTCCTGCTGCCCCATCACAGAAGCTGGAGCGAGCAGAGGAGACCTTGAGGAGGCTGCTCCAGTGGATGGAGAAGGATGCTCCCCCGAAAGGAGATGCTACGGCACTCGAGGTCTCTGCTGTGCCCGCCCCCGAGGCGCAAACCCCGCCAGTTAGTCCAGCTTTGCCCCCAGAGGTTCCCGACCCGGTGGCGCCAGCTCCCCGCGGTCCCTGCTCAGCTCCCCCCGGTCCCTGTGGTTCCTGCCTCAGCCCCTGAGGCTCTGGGTCCTGCTTTGTCCCCCGTGGTTCAAGACCCGGCGGCTGTGGCTGTGCCCCGGAGGTCCCTACGTCGCCAACGTCCGAGGTCCCTGCAGGGCCCGTAGTTCCTGCAGAACCCTCACCCAAGGGGTCTGGTCAGGCGCCTCCTGCAGTACCCTCCAAGGTCCCTGCTCCGGCGGCCACTCCCGAGGGGCCGGTCCCCGTAATGCCCGCTCCCGAGGGGCCAGTCCCCGTGATGCCCGCTCCCAAGGGGCCAGTCCCGGCGGTCGACGTGCCGCCCAGCGAGGCCCGAGTCCCGGCAGAGGATGGGCCAGTCCCAGTTATGGCAGCCGCCGCGCTGCCCCCCCCCCCCCAGGATCCAGCCTAGGCGGCTGATGCGCCAAATTACGAGTCCTCAGCTCCCCTGGGTCCCTGACACCCCGGCCGCAGCCCCCTGGATCCCTGACCCCTCGGCCACAGTTCCTTTGATCCCTGACCCCTTGGCCCCAGTGTACCCTGTCCCTGACCCTACGGCCTCAGTTCCCCCGGTTCTTGTCCCCCACATTACAGTCCCCGTATCTTCAACTCCCATGGCCCCAATCCTCTTGCCTCCAGCTCCCATGGCCCTAGTCCCCGAGGAGGTCCCCGAGTTCCAAAACCCAACTCCTCCCTCTGCAGTGGACTTAGAGGAAGAGGTCGAGTGGGACCCCTCGGGGATCTCCTTCACTTCCCCTATGACCCCCCCTGGGACTCCTCCACCATCACGACACGGCAGATCCCGGCTGGGTTCCCACCTCTCGGTCTCCCGGAGAGGAAGGGGACACCAGCGTTAGGGTAGATTCCCTGAGTCACCTCCGCTCCCCCAGGTTCCGGTCCCGCAGACTCCGGTGGGTCCCCCGCCTGCGAGTCCTCAGGATCCTGCGCCTAGGCAGGCGAGGACTGCACCTCCGCCTGTGACTCACATGTCGCCGATGCCTGAGCCAGTGGTGGCAATGCCTCCATCTGCTGTGGCTACAGTTCCCTCCTCCCTTCCACCTCAGTCCCCTTCAGCCCCGGCTCAGGTCTCACGGTCGCCTGCTTCCCCTCTGATTTCCTCCTCGCCTCTCCTGGTTCCCCTTTCGACTCCCTCCTCACCACCCTCGGCGTCCCCATCAGCCCCTGTTCCAGCCCCGCGGAGGCCTGATGCTCCAGCGCACCCCACCTTATGCCCGCCGAGGGTCCCTTCAGCTCCCCGTTGCCCCTTGCCCTTAGCTGCCTTGCCCCCTGTGTTCACTCCCCGTCCTGCTTCACCGTCGTTCCCCTCTAGTTCCTTCGTGCCCTCCATGCTTGCTCCTTGTCCCTCCGTGCCTTTACTCCCTTCTGGTCCCTTTGTGCCCCCTGTGTTTCCCCCTCGTCCCTCAGTGCCCTCTAGTCCCTTTGTACCCCCCGCGTTTTCTCCCCATCCCTCTGTGTCTTAATCTCTGGTTGGTCCCTTGGTGTCCCCTGTGTCTCTTCTTTGTCCTCTTTTGGTTCCTTTGTGCCTCCTGTGTTTCCTTCCCGTCCTTCTGTGCCTACATCCCCTGCTAGTCCCTATGCGCCTCCTGTGGGTGTGTCCCCTGGTGTGGTCCCTCCGTTATCCCCTTTAGTGTCCCCGGGTCCCCTGCTTCCTTTTTTGGTGCCCCTGTGCATGTTTGCGTTCCCTGTGGTTTGTCGTCTGTTGTCTGAGTTGGTCTCCTAGTGTTCTGTGTGTCCGTGCTGTTCCCTGTGCCCCATTGATGTTGTTGCTTTGGTCTCCCCAGGTTCTGTTGTGTCCCCGGTCCCCGTCGCTTCACTCCCCTTAGACATACTTGTTAAAACTTATCACAAGCTCACTCAGTTAAACAATTTAAATTTAATTAAAAAGTCAGTGAGGTATTTATTAGCTATACCAGGTGTGCTATAGGTCAAGTAAAAAAATACATAATTACAAATACATTGGTGTATTGGACGGTTGTTGCAAATACTGGGGTGACTTGAGGAGAGGTTTTGAAATGGTTAAGCTAACTAATTTTGGGAGATAATAGCACCAACGTGAAGGTCATTTAAACATCTATAACTGGTATGTTTTTGGTTTATGTGTATTTTTCTATATGGCATCCTGAATGCTATGAATTTGACTTAGGTAAAGGTTTGTGGGACGGATTATTTACATCAGTAGAGAATTGATTGTATTCTGCAGTCATGTATGCACTGTTAGGTGTTTTGAACTTTTGTTTTAATGCATATACTCCCTCCGAAATGAGGGGTCTTCCTGACAGGATATATCCTGTCATTTCTGTATGCATTTTTTCATTTAAAACCTTTTAGCAGTTTACTGCCAAGCAGTCGGAAATCACCAAGATTGACAAACCTAAGAATACACTGAAGAGTGGGAGAATATCCATTTTCCACTGGTTTTATTGCTTTACACTGATTTGCGATACAACAACCAGACACATTTTCTATTCTTATAAATGAGCTCTCACAGCTGGGGCCAGATATAATGGTCCTAGTTAAAGAGAAATTCCTCAGAAAGTTCATAATTTTATGATATTAGTTGTCCAGGTTTGTTTATTTGCTGTTTGGTTTTGATTATTTGTTAGTTTCTTCAATAGAGAGAAGAAAAATGCGTCAACATTTCAGCTATGTTTTTCCCAACATAATTGGTGGCGTACTCCATATTTATTGACATCAGTGTTATTTTATTCAATATTCAGTATTTCTGCTCTTCTGTAATCCATGTTTCGTTTTGTTTTGCCACAGGCTACTTGAATCTGTCACAAGGGCATTTTTTACACTATTTTTTTCACTTCAGCAGACTGCGTTTTAGTTAGTTGTTTAACATTTTTTGCCGTGTTTTTCTCTTGTGAATACTTCACATTCGCCTCAGATCTCCTCATTTTCTTATCTGTTATTACTGGCATCTGTCACTTTTTGTTGAAAAAAATTATTGTGACACTGTTCGCAAAGTGACCGGAAAGTAACATGTAAGTAAAGCATGACAGAAATACTCAAACACTACAATAATTTCAATGACCTAATGAGTATGGTCACCCTTTGCCTGCAGAACAGCTTTAGTTCTTTTTTTAAAATCCATCCTGATGTCACAGATATATTTTTCCTTGGTCCTTTGTTTTGTCTTTCCTGTACTGGGTCATGTGTCTTGGTGCAAAGGTTGTGAATTCAAGCAGTTCTTACAGTCCAGCCAGAAACACTATAGGCTTTGAATCTTACAAATTACAATTTTTGTTGTGATTCAGGTCTGTGGTAATATTTTGGTGGCGGTTAGGAAATATTCTGTTAAGTATCTGTCTTCATTTTGGTAATTATTGTCAAAATAATAACAATAATGGATCAGTACAGTAATTGCACAATAAATTCATAATTTAATTCAAAATCTCATGATATCCACATTAATAGATATGCATATATTACACTAGTATTGATATAAAATGGGATGTTCTGCTAAGTCAGTTCTGGGTTTTTTTTTATAAACTGCAGAGATACACTAGCAATCAAAACCTGCGACCTTGTACGACAGTCCAGCCTTTTGAAGAACCAGGCTGTAGAAACATCCGGCAAGTCAATTAAAACGATGTCATCTCCTCCTGGCGTGCCGCTTACTCCCAGGTGACAGGCAGTCTCCTGGACACCACATTCTCGGGTCTTTCCAAGGAAAACAAACAACACTCACCCTGTCAGAATATCCCGTGATGTCTTTTCATTTCTATCTGCAGTAATATTTCTCTGTTCATGGGACAATTGATATATATAAAAAATTAAAATCACTATAGCCTTTCAACTCATTAATATACAAGAGACAACGTAATTAGATGCAATTCCACTAAGGGCTGTGTGTGTTTTTCCATCTTTTCTTCCTTCAGCCAATTTTGTACTCTCCAGAGTCCATGACAAAGATCCCTGGTATCAATTAGGCAGGTGGGGTGACAATTTCCCCCCTCATAAGAATTTTATGTCAACACGAGTGCGGCAGTATGTCACTTTCGTTATGTGCTGTTCTATTCCTCAGCTTTGAACACACCGATCTGAAATTGACCTCCGCCTGCCTCCTGCCACTGCTGATCTGATTTTATGGAAACACCTCCTTCCTCCCCACACAGTGGCTTTTTTATGATTTATTTTTGCTCTTCCTCCTGTCCAGCCTCGTTTGGTTTCTGCTCCCTCTGCTCGAACAGGACCAAATCAGCAACTACCAGCAGCCGCTTGAGAAGTAACCCCCTCATCCCTGCAGACAGGGTTCTGTCTAGGATACACGCAGAGAACGTGGTTCACTGTGAGGCCAGCAAAGAGGCAGATTTCTGGAAATTTCTGAAAGGGTACCTTTTACCTTATTCCCAGGGACTTGTTGTCCATATCCGGAAAGGGAAGGGCAAACACCACAACTACAGGCGGATAACATTGCTCTCAGTTCCATGTAAGGTCCTTGCTAGGATCATCCTCAACAGGATCCGTGATTACCTGACCAGATCAGTCTGGTTTTACACCTAAGAAGTTTACTATCAACTGCACTGAGGGTTTTCATTGAGCGCAAATGTAAATATTGGCCGGGTTTCTTTAAAGACTTTGTCAATTTTCATGAAGCTTTCGATTCAGTCAACCGAACTGCCCTGTGGGACATCCTGAGATTTCGCTGGATTCCTCTGTAGTTGCTGGATGTCATGGCTGGGCTGTACACTGGTACTCCAAGTGCTGTGCAGAGTTGAGGCAGAACTTCAGCATTCTTCCCAATGGATTCAGGGTTTGTCAGGGGTGTGTTTTTGCTTCTACTCTGTTTAGTGTTTGCATTGACTCGGTGTTGGACAGAGTGGTGGGGTCCACAGCTGTTGGGCATATGTTGGTGAAGAAAGAGTTACTATTCTTGTCTTGGCCGATGATGCTGTGATCTTTGCGGAATCAAAAGAGACTCAGATTGGAGATCTTGAGAGACTGAGTTCTGAGTCTCAGAGTCTGGATTTGCGAGTATCCTGGATTAAATGAAGTTTCAGGTCTTTACTGACCTCTTGGGCACAGCCATCGGCAGTCTGTCTGTCTGCGGAGAGAATATCGACCTTATAGAGAGTTTCACTAATCTTGGCAGCAACACTGATGTCTCTGGCGACTCTTCCTATGAAGTCATTAGACTGACTGGGACAGCACGGGGGTCATGAGGTCACTGGAAAGGGTGTTTGCTGCTCTCAATATCTTTGTAAGAGGATGAAGGTCCAAGTCTTTAGAGTCCTGGTGCTCTCTGTCTTGCTGTATGGCTGAGAGACATAGATGCTCTCCAGTGATCTGAGATGAAGACTAGACTCCTTTGGTACTGTGTCTCTTCAGAGAATCCTTGGGTACCGCTGGTTTGACTTTGTGTCGAAGGAGCAGTTGCTAGAAGAGTCCTGAATGAGGCACATTATCTGCTTTGTAAGGGAGTTACGGCACTACAGCCATGTGGCGCATTTCCCTGAGGGTGATCCGGCTCGCAGGATCCTCATTGCTGAGGATCTAGGCGGATGGACCAGGCCAAGGGGACGCCCACGTAACACCTGGCTGCAGCAGATAGATGGGTACTAGAAGGTGGGACTGGACTGCATGTCAACCTGGGGGTTTGTCAACCAGTGACTCTTGAATGTTTCATCGTGTGGTGGGCACAGCAACATGCTGTACAGTACCAGTGCATGATCCACAACCTGTACCTCATTAGGTCGAACGTGGTGACTATGGTTTACTGTAAGGTCAGCAAAGACACTGATTTCTGGAAATTTCTGAAAGGGCACCTTGTTATATTAAATGTGGTGACTGTGGTTCACTGTGAAGCTGGTGAGGAGGCTGATTTCCAGAAATTTTCAAGCGGGTCCCTTGTTCTGCTAAATGTGAGTATCGTAGTTTACTGTAAGGACAGAGAAGAGATCGATTTCTGGAAATCTTTAAGCCAGAAGAACGTTGTGATATGGAATAAGCGGTGGTGTAAGACAGCTTTTGATCATGGACTAATTACATTCAGCCTGTGTTGCTAGGCTCCAGAACCTCTGTCGTGTGCCAAAAGTTAGTGCAAACTTATGTAGCCTTGAATGGGTAATTGGGTTTTTGTACTGCCTTTCGATTTTTTTGGAACATTGTGAAGCCATTGTGTCTGTACCACCTGTGGTGAGCAGATTAAAATGGATGTTCTAGAGCTGGATTCATGTCATGTGTCCCCACGATGCACTCTGGGAATTTTCAAGCCTTGGGTCGGCTGGTGGGTATCCTACGTATTTCATTGAAATTACACTGATTTAGTATGAGAAATTAAAAAAATAAATCCACAAGAAAAAAACAAAGAAAATGTAACTGAAACATCATCACAACCCTAAAAATCTTATGTGAGACCAACTGCAAAAGAAAGGAAATGGTGAGAGTATTGTGATGGAAAAAAATGAAGATGCAAAAATATTAGGCTTTTTTTTTTTGTAGTTTTCGGGCGTTTTCTGCTAACTCACTTGGAAAGTGTTTAGATTTTAACATACATGGGTTTGGGCTTCTGATTGTATAAAAGAAGCGGTCAGTATTCCATACACAACAGGCACTGAACCCGGTAGCAAACTTGTATGCAGTCAAATTATGATGTTACCCTGGTACAAAACAACCCGTGAAGAAATCATGTATTTCATGTTTAGCCTTCCCTCTACTGTATTATAAGCCAATATACAGGAGAACTGATCTCGAAGAACATTTAATTCAACTAGTTCAACCTGGTAAATAAATTAGCTATTTTTCCAACCTGAACCTGAATTATTCTGCCCTTCTAATAAGTCAAAACGCAGGTAGACAGAGTGGTGCCTCATTAACTACAGAATCTTCTGATATGAAGGTTAATGGAAACTTGGTTTTGAAGTTGTCCTTTTATCAATAATACTACTAAAGATTTGCTCAGTTAGATTTTAATCCTGTTAGCGGATGCTTGATCAAACAGCGTTTGCTAGTACCTCGATGTTATTAATGTTCAAAGAATGAGCTTGATCAATGTCCTTGGGACCCACCCACAGATGGTAGCCCTGTAAAAAATAATAATTCAAAAATTTACAGTGCTGTGTTGCGGAGACAACAAGCTCACTGGCAAATGTCTTGATTATTCTTGCGCTGTGTGTTACCAGTTAAAAGGGTTTTTCGTTTGTTCCATCCAGGTTATAGAGGATGTTCCGTTTTGTCTGAGAGTCCATGTGACTTTCAGACATTTGAGAAGAATAAAATAACAGTCAGCAATAAAAGCTTTAAATCACATAGGTCATGTATTAAACATGGTCTTCATTGTGGTAACCGTAACAACCACTATGTAAGTATTACATCAACATAATGGGAGCAGCAATAAATTATGTAGGATTCTCTGTGCAACATTTATTAATTGTTCTGTAAGGCTATATTACTTCAGTCTGACACAAAGAAATTATAGTTTGTAGATTATATTTCTACAGCAAAGCAGACATTGACCTTTGGGGATATGAAATGTAATGGCAAAAACCAAATCAACAAGCAATAATTTTATTAATGTGATGGTTAAAGGTAATTTGAGATGTGTTTTTTTATTGATTTTAAAATGAAATTATACCTAATGTTAATAGTTCAAGTCTTGTTGGATGAATTGATTCTTAAAAACATACAGAGACATGCAGACTCTTACAGCTCCCTGGCCCTTATGATATACACTTTCAGTTAAATAGTACAATTTAAAAATAACTTATTAAATCAACATAAATTAAAAATTAATGTTGTCTGCTTAGGTTTGACTGGTACACAAAAGATTGTTTTGGAATTGCGGCATAGACTCTGTAGTGGCCATTCTTCGTCAATAGAGGGCGATGCATGTTCCCATCCTGATGTGCTTGATCACCTGGTGCTTCTGATCCGAAAGTCATGCATTCAAATGGCTGCTGCCTTTAGTGACATAATGAAGCCTGAGTTTAATACAAAAAAATGCAAGAAGCGATGCTTCTTGTCTGTTAGCTGCCTTAGAAAAATGGCACCGTAGACAAAACTCACAGTATATTCTACAACACATAGGGTCATCTAAATGTTTGTTTGTCTGTATATCTATTTATTTATTTATTTGTGGAATTGCTTGACCTCTGATCTGAATAAAGAGGCAGACCCTGTAATACAGGTCAAAAAATAAATGCAGACAGAATCATAGATGGATGAGTGCAAAACATTAACTAAAAAAGATTTATGAAAATGTGCATATGGCTCATATGTTTTATAGTAATCGCATCTATGGATCTATGCAATCAGCTCTCAGAAATATTACGGTAATTGTAAGGTGAAACAAATCAAATAATGACATGTGAGCAAACACAGGAACATGCAAACCCTGTGAGGTGGAGGCTGGAGTGAGCGTGAGGTTACATGCTGGTCCTTTAACTTGACAGCCGGGTCAAATTAATGATTAATG
>JAOYFF010000081.1:20917257-20930632 GCA_025773925.1 Cryptomyrus ogoouensis
GTTAAGTTCTCCCCAAACGAGCTTGATGGGCCGAATGGCCTCCTCTCGTTTGTAAATTTCTTATGTTCTTATATGTAGTAACCACCGTCAAATCTCAGATTACAATGATTGGGAGCCGATCCCAGCAGGCATGGGTCACACAGCAGAACATAACCCAAGCAGAATGTTGCTTCATTCATAAACATAAAAAGTTACTCAGGTATTGATTGTGTAATAGTCAGTCTGGGTAGGAAATGACCTGGATTGACTGTAATGACAAGCTAAGAAACTGAGTGAAAATGGAGCAGGCTGCCACTGTGCCACTTAAATTCAGGAGTCTGAACCCCCCACTTCCCACACAGACACAAACTTAATGAGGAAGGGCAAGACAATATGGACAGGTCTTCATTTTCACAGAATAACTGCCAAGCCAACGAAAATAACAGCTGGAAGCTTTACCACGCAACTTTTCCCACCCACCAAGACTCAGGGGTCAATGCGCTTATGGAAAATCGTGGTACCATTGAAAAGTACTATTAATAATTTGCATTTGCCGCAAATATTTAACAAAATACAAAATCTGGGGCAACAGAGGAAAAGGACTATTTATGTGTTTCTCCTCCCTTTATTAGTTCTTCCTGTGTATTAATAGAAAGGCTTTTTACAATGGTGAGAATCGCACTTTTTATATCAGAAGACTCGCCATTTAGCAAAAGCGGGTGTGGCAAGACTGTTCCGGAAATATGCGTTTGAAGTGTGCTCTAGACGGAGGGCCCTGCTTGTGTTTGTTTTGTAAGGGATTTACTCAGGATGCTGAGAACAAACTAGGCCTGTGATCTATAAAAATCTGGCACCATTTCTCTTTCAATTTTCTATTTATTGTCATCACAATAAGACTTCAGGAAGTTAAAATCCACAAGAAACAGTGTATATTCTAAAAACAGCTGTCTACACTGGAATTACATGTTTTTCCTTCAGCAAACAGGTGCTTTTGAAGTGCTAGAATACCCATGCATGTTTGCAGAGTGGGAATTTGGCTGTTATGCAAAGCTAGATTTAGTCTTACCTAAAAAGTTTATTCTATATTGTTTTGTCAGGCACTTCAGGTGAGTTAGCGCTACGGTGGCAACTCACCACAACGGGCTTGAAGGTGTCAAATAAAAAACTATTCCTTAATGCCTTCAACAGACCTGTAGTTTTCCCTCCAACTAGTATCGGTGCAATTTTGCTTGTCAGCTGGTCAGGGCCATATCGAGAATTTTGAGCCCGGGAATGTCACTGACATTTGTAACAAGCCAGCCTAAAACCAGGGAGGCTCACCAGAGATTCTCCCAATTTGATACTCCCACATTGCAGCTGGTATCTGTGCTGTTTTGCTTGTCAAGGACTGTAGTTTTTTCCTCTATTAACACCGAGGCCAACTTGTGCGAGGTAGCTGGTACATCATTTGTCTTCTCAACCATCTGTTGACAATATGGAACAATAGTCCTGGGGCCTCTGTAATGAAGCAGAATTTCTTGTTTAACCGGATAACCTGTCAGATTTAAGGTAGCCCAGCTTAAATGAGCATTATCTTCATTCATTTACATTTAGCCAAGACTACCTGAAATCCAACTATTTATCAGTCTAAGCAAGAAATCCTGCTTCATGACATAGGCCCCTGATCATCAAGCCATGTCCAAGGTGTCCACTGGATTTTGTTCCTCATTTTGCAACTTGAATGACTTCATAAACCAATCATAAGCAAGAACAGAAAAGGTGACAGTAGACAACCTCGTTCAACTGCAGTCCCCACTTTCAATGCGTCTTTGAACTGCTTGCCATAGACAACTTTGCAGGTCGTGTGATGGACTGTATTGTTTATATAATTAGTATCTCTGCTTTACTTCCTTATCTTTCACTGCTCTTTCTGAGTTACTGTATTAATAATTTGAGCGGGTTGCAGTTTACCAAGTTGGTGATTGTCGGATGATTGAAAAAGGGGAGCCTAGGATCTTAAAAAGAAGATACTTATAATCAGTCAGTTGAAAGAGCCAGGTACTCAGGTACTGCATGTCTCTGATACTACACATGGCTGACCCATCCCCTAGCACAGAACTGTTCGACAAAGCAAAGCAAATACATTTGGTGATACAACTTTTTGTCATTATGCACCATGCCACTGGAACAGCCTTCCTGAGGAGGTGAGAGATGCTGAAAATATATTAAAAAAATGAAATGTAAATTAAAAACTCAACTGTATAGTCTGTTTTGTATGCCATGACTTGTCAGTCAGCGCTACATTATCATACAATAACATAGGAGTGCCGTGACAATGAAGACCACAAAATAAGGCCGCACTCTGCGGCTACATAGCTGACTCATCTTTACAATTACTGCTACTCTCAAGGGTTCCTGTGTTTAGAGATCTTGATTTCTAAGGTATAATGTCTTAAAGACATTAACAGCTGTTCGATTCTATATATTTATTTTTGCAAATAGAGAAAAACATCACCTACTTCATTTTCCCCCATTAGCTACATATATTAAAATTTAAGTAAACTTTATTTCTGGTCAGGTTAAACACCTTTTACAAGAGCACAATGAACAAGAGCCCTCAGAGACTTACCATAGTAAGTAGGTCAAGTCTGTATACCTGCTGGCCCACTTTAGCACTACAGGAATCAGCAGATACAGGCTTCTGAGAAGCCAGGCGAACGCTGCCACATAATGTGCCGTCTTTTTTAATCCTTTCATATCATTTGTTACCAAATGAGCGGGTCATCCTGCCACTGTACCTGTTCATCTAGCCAGAATGCTTGTTTTGTTTTCAGCCTTTTTGGGTTACCACACAATAACTAAAGTGCATTACAAAATGGCTTAACTGAAACACATCCAGTTTCACAAACTTGATGCTGTCAGACAGGCATACTGGGCTCTTACAATTAAATCTGTAATATAAAAATAGTCTCTACAGCAAATGCAATTTTTAATTATACCATTCTTCTGAAATACACTGTACTAAAGGTGCAATCTCAAAGTGCTATAGGACCATATATGGCGGCAGTTCGTCGAACAAACTAAAAATAGTGTTCCATATATTAGGTACGTCTAAGTCTTTAAAAGTAACATGCACAGCAACTCCTTCCTGTTAAAATGGTTGTGTATATTAAGTGTGACAAGAGAAAAAAAGTTATGAGAACTGAAAACGGTCAGTTTAATGCGTAAAGTTCATAACAGACTAAACAAAACTAAACCTAAGAATGCCTGCACAGGGATACAACATTATTTCTTCCATCTCCTGAAGCTGATCAACCTTTCTTTACACTTTTTTAATATGTGTCTTCTGTACTCAACCTTCTTCTGCATTTAAGGCAAGTTGGTTAGGTCTGAGAATGATGGGATTTGTTAGAACAGTCAGAACCGATAAACAGGTTCCGTACCACAAATTTAACTGTACTTTATGCAGCAGTATAGTTGTCACAACAATGAGAGACTTTGGCTTGACTAGCCCTACTCCCACGATATCTTATTGTGACCCAAGGGAAAGTGGAGTAGTGTTGAATGCCCTAAATTAAAACGGATAACTTATTTTTTTTTCTGCTGAAATTAATAGGAGCAATTACACAAAAAAGCTGAAGTGTGATAGGCATACAAACAGAAATAAGAAAACAAGCCGCCTGCTCTGGTATAATGTGTATAATGCTCTTATGGTTAGTAAAGGTATGGAGTCATTGGATCAACGATAAGCCTTCAGGTATACAATACCTTACTGCTGGGCGGTATACCGGTTCATACCGAAAACCGTTTTTATTATTGTTATGATATGAGTTTTTCTTATACCGCAATACCGGTTTAAATAGCCTACACAATGTTCGGAAAGTGGCGCAGCTGGAAACTGTTTAAGGGGGGACCTTTTTCACTGCTGCACTGGTAAAAATGTACCACGATTGATCAGAAAGACTTTAACAACTCTGAGCTATTAGTTAAGTTCTCCCCAAACGAGCTTGATGGGCCGAATGGCCCCCTCTCGTTTGTAAATTTCTTATGTTCTTAGACGAAAGACATAGCTGACGGTGGAGTTGAAAATAATGAGATACTGGGGTTGTCAAAAATAGATTCTCAGATACTAATTGGTATTAAAAATTAGTATCTGATTAGATACTCATTTTCACCATTATTGATACCAACAGTGCGGTTTTCGCCTCATTCGCCACACTTCACACAGCACCACTACAGCACAGGCGTGCATGCACGCACACACACGCACACACTCGCGGAGCCCCTCCTCTCAATAGCCGTTGAACGCATTTCCACTGGTTAACACACACATACCGAGTTGGCCGAACATGGCATATGCTGCAATTGAAGGCACTTCACAAGCTGTTTCAGTGAAAAAAAAAAAAAAAAACCCAAAAGTGCCTTTTGGATGTATTTTGCAGACGAACATGGAAAGGCTAAGGATGTCGATAAGCCTCTATGCAAACAGTGCTACAAAGTTGTGGCGACGAAGTCAAGTAGCACGTCAAACCTGGCGAAGCATCTTAAAGACCAACATCCCGGTCTTTAAGAGAAATTTTGCGAGGTCAATAACACTGAACTGTTAAACACTTATCAAAAATGTTAACTTGGTCGGCGCACACCTTAACATTAGCCGTTTATCTATAAGCAGTTAGCCAACAAACACGTTAGCCGTATGTTATCATTAAGGTAGCGGATAGGCGCAATGGCTAATAATAAAATAATATAGTTAATGTGGCAACAATGCAAAAACGTAAAACAAAAATGTGTCCTGTAGAATGTGGTAAACGCCCAGTCATACTTTAAAAAAAAATATACCGTGAAACCGATACAACTTTGAAAAATACCGCACTGCAATTTTTTGGTCATACTCCGCAGCTCTACAAGACCTGATTTTTAGTTGTTGGACTTTCAGAATGATCTTCCTACTTCCTGAAGCATACATATTAACTCATAGGTAAAAGTGGATACTCATCCTTACCAACTGCACGGTAAGCTCCACAGCACTACAGTGTTTATGCTATAATTATACTGTATAAACCAATAAATGTAAAAAGCAATCCCTTCTGACAAGGCACACATATCAAGTACGCATGGGTGCTATAAAACACATAATCAACTGTTTCATTCAGTAATCACTAAAGGTCAATAGACACAGCTCTCCATTTAACTTGCAGAATAAATCTAATTTATTTATAAATATAAATTTATTTAAGACGAGCCAAAAATTTTTTGTTTCAGGCGTTATACATCTAGACCTCAGATCTGTGTGGTTAGAATCTGCATAGTGTCCAGCTTTAAAGAAGTTAGCATAAAGTACAGTAGTGAGTAAACTGACCTTCACATGCATCTGTAAGTGTGTGAGTGAGACAGACAGACAGTAAGGACCCTATAACAGTTGAGAGCCTTCCTGTTACTGATCAAGAACTACATCACTGTTGAACGACAAACTATCCTGGCTGGACTCTCTGCACATGCTACCAGATCCATATAAAATCAGAGGAGGGAAATCTTATCTACTGTAGAAATGACCTTGGTGTATGGAGGTTTTTGCTGCAACTCCCTAATTAGAGGACTGATTGGCTGAGAGTCATCACACCTGGGTTTGAACAACTGACATAAAGGATATCCCAAAAACCTGCATACACACTGGCCTTCTGCTGATAAGATTGCCCACCCCTGATCTAAATGATGCAAAATACAACAGCTTGTTTTATTTTCAGGGGTAGATCTTTCTCCTGACCTTTGCCCCCTACACAAAATACAGGCTTAGAGTTTGTTGGAATACCCTGGCCCATAAAACAATAAAGCTTAATGATGAAATGATCTGGAGAACACAAAGTTACCTCTACATTCCCAGCAGGCAGCTCTGTTTAATAGCTGTTTGGTGATCAGTGGTGTCTACTGTGGTACTATGTACAGTACAGCCTCAGGTAGGGTTGCCACTCATCCTTTATTATACAGGATCGACACAGAATTTCATTTTCTAATATAGGACAATCCCATATTATAAGGGACGGGTTGCAGCCCTAGCCTCAGGATAATGCAATTCAACAGGTAACCATGATAACTCCTACACAATAACTATGCATCTGGGATAACTGATTTAAGGTACCCCAGTTTAAATGGATTTTATCTTCACTTACATTTAGCCCAGACTACTTCAAATGAGACAAGTTATCTGCAGTGTAGCCAAAGATTATTTGTACACTTCGAGGATATTGAACAACAAATTTTAAAAATGGTCTTAAATGTTACAATTATGTGTGAGTTATGTAAAGAAACAAGAAAAACTTTTATTCAAAACATATTCTGGAATTGTTTTCAAATTATGAAATTTATTGCCTTCAAACAATTATTTGTACACCTGGCTATTGGAGTTTTCTCAAAGTCCTGCTCAGTATTTGGTAGGCCCTCCTTTGGCAGCAATAACAGCACACAGCCTCTTCAGCATGGTTTTAGCAAGGGTGTTGCAAACGGCTAAGTCAAGGCTCTCTGATGTGCGGTGGAGCATGTCTTTCAAATTCCGGACTTTGTGGCAGCCACTCAAACACTTTCACCTTCTTCTTTGTGAGAAAAGGCTTTCATATGTTTTTGTGTACTTGGGGTCGTTATCTTGATAGAAAATGTAGTGACGTCCCAGCAGTTTAGCAGCAGATGGGATCATCTGGGTAGACAGGATCTCAGAATTCATGATGCCTTCAATAAAATGCAAATTGCTGACACTGCAAGTTGCCATGCAACTCCAAACCAACACTCTCCCACTACCATGCTTGAAGGTTGGATTTAGGCACTCCTCCTTTGAGTTGTGCCATGCTCTCTGACCATACAATTGATTTCCAGAAGTTGATAGGCTTCTCAACATGTTCTTTGGCAAATTTCAGATGTTTCAATTTGTTCTTTTTACTTATAAATGGCTTCTTATGAGGAACTCTGCCGTGCAGCCCACGTTCGTTCAGCCTGCTCTTTATTGTTTGCGTGCAAACCTAAATTCCAGTAGCCTCCTTGACTTGCTTTGCTATTTGTGTAGCAATCAACTGTTGGTTTTTCATGGGAAGCTCATCGATGTACCTATCTATCCTTGGGCTGGTCTTTCTTTTTCTCCATCTTCCCTCCAAAGTAATGATTTCACCAATCTTCTTAAATTTCTGAATGATGTTGTGCACAGTAGTGTGCCTCATATCAAATCTGGTGGCAATTTTTTGGTAGACTCCGACTGTGAAATTTTATGATTCTTTCTCTCAATACATTGGGTATTTCAGCAGTTTTAGCCATGTTGGGAAACTGAACTAACCCTACAAACACTTTAGTGGAGAATGACCACTAAGGCTATTTGTAGAAACAAAGGGCACCCAATTACCTGCCTATTCGGAACATCTGCTGTTTTATGTTGTGTTAAATGATCTTTACCGACTGAGAACTCCTCCCATTATCACCTATACGTCCAAGTCTATGAATGGCCAGGTGTACAAATAATTACTTGAAGGCATTAAATTACATCATTTAAATATGATTCCAGAATATGCTTGTAGAAAAGTTTATCTTAATTCTTTAAATAGCACACAAATAATTGTAACATTTCTGACAGTTTCTAAAGTTTGTTCTTCAATATCCTCAATTTAATTTCCACTTTTGACCATTTTTTCATAGTGTACTAATAATTTTTGGCTACTCACTTCATGATACAGGCCCCTGGGCATATCTACATCATTAATTAACTCATTAATAAGACATAATACAAATCTTGTCATATAACTATTGCTTGACAACTACAGAAAAATCCATCCATTTATACAACCATCCATCTGCCCATTATTCAGCCTGGAGCCCATCCCAGGGAGAAGAGGACACAAAGCAGGTGAACCCAAGTAGATTGACAATCAATCAGAAATTGAAGTGTACATACATAAAAAATAACAATATGGCTATATTAAATCATCTCAATGGGCATAGGGTGGAATTAATGAGCATGGATTAACTATTCACATGGATCATTGCCATTTATACACAAGAAACAATGGCTGTTAAAAATAAGGTTGGGTTCCAAGGATGGCAAGACCCAGTGAAAATTTTCAGATAATACTTTTGTTGCAAAAAAGGAATGAACCCATGCAAAACACAGACTGATCCAGATACTTTGAAAGGACCAAACACTGCTCAAGAGTTTTTTCCCACTAGAAAATTTGACACCCATTTATCATTTAGTTAACTTAATGTCAGTGACGTGTCCTTTTGTCCTGATTGACAGTTTCAGCTATACCTTTAGGTGGCGTTTGTTAAAGAAACAGAGGACACCATTCCATATTTACGAAGGCAATAGTATATAATTCTGTTACAAGAAATACCCGCAGATACCTGAGTATGAGGCGCAGAGCGCTTCTGTAGGCCCTTAATACTGGAACATCGATTCATCGATCTGGAACGAGGACAGTTTGGTACAGGTGTTTAACCGGTAATAACCACGAGCCGGAAGGTACAACACACAGCCCAAAACAGCTTTCATTTCTTAAAACACAAAATTGCGCTTTCTCCTTTGCTTAGGTGTAACACAGGCAACCGGATTTCAATCGACATAGAAGCAGCACATATAAACGCTAGATCTCGCTCGCAGTAAACGAACAGAACATCATCAGTCTCATAACCATTTTAGCTGTATCCGCTGATATGTACACGCAGAATTAATCTCTGATTCCAGTGATGAATTAAAAGCAATAGTGAATATTACATGAAATATTACGATCCTCACAATCACCATTAATATTGTTGTTAGCTTTACCTCAATAGTCTTAATTCCGGAAAACGCGACTCTTCAACGAATGACACGTAGAATCGTTAAAAAAAACACGTTTTAGTTAGGTGTCAATCCTGAATGGTTTCCTGGTGTCTACTGACAGAGCTCAACATAGATATTCCATTTATATAACCTAAATATTTAGCATTTTTTATTTCCCCGGTGCATGCACCTAGCACTTCAAGCGTCTCGTGCTTCAGCACTCCCACTTTGGCACGACAGTGCACGAGCATCGCTGGAGCTGCTCCCTTGTATCTCCTGCACCGCGTGATTTCCCATCAGTGGAAACCTAAAGCGTGGCTCTGCTACTTACAAGATGTTGCGCACGGGTCTCTTTATCATCATCGTTTTAGTTCAGATTTCGTATAAAATAATATATATGCTTAATAAAGATCTTCCGTCCGTTACACCCCATTCATTCCACAGACAATGCTGCCAGCAGACTCATATCGCTGTGTACCACTCACTTCCTCAGACATCGCTATCCAATGAAAAGGCATGCCTCGATGGCGCTATAGTATTTGAACCAATAGATGTGATATCACGTGACTCGTCTGCTTTTGTACTTTGAGTATCATCTATAAGCGGCAATACTGATGTCCATGTAAAAAAAAAATGTGTTGGGCACTGTATAAGGCCTTTTGAAATTGTGGTAATAATAGGGTTCATAGCACACTGAAGGTTGAAAAACTCTGGTTTATGGTTTAGTGACATTTTTGGAATTTTTCACATTTACTTTGATAAGATCTTTTGTGGTTTCAGTTTTAATATAGCATAGGGAAGGTAAATGAGGGAATAACATCACACCTGTTTCACACACACAAAACATTTTTGTTTGCCTTTTAAGGTAGTTAAACATGCAGTCTCAAGTATATGAAAAAAAAACACTACCCTCTAATTAACAGCACAGATATATGGGATATCTTTGGAAAAATATCAGGCCTGATTTGGACTAATATAATTCTTGACCAATTTTTGGCTCTTTCTCCATTGTGAAAATATAGACAAGGAGAGGTCACCATTAATCAACTGGTTGATTGATTGATTGACTGATTTGTTGATTATATCAACAGATAGGTCACTGTGTGTGTGAATGTGTGACACAGTGTTGGCTGCCTTGTGCCCTTTGCTTCCTGAGATAGTCTGAAAGTTTCCTGTCACCCTGTCCAGCATAAACAGCTGGAAGATGGATAAAAAAAGTCATTTGTGATGTGTGCAACAAGAGGAGGGCAAATACTGTTTAAACAGGCATTCATTTTCTGTTGACTAAATTAACCAAATAAATTATTTAAGTATTATAATTTATTTGTTCACTACTTCATATATAATACACAAGTCTTGTTTAAAGATGTGACAACATTCAGTATTACAATATGTAAACATCCCAGATCTGAGTAAACCTAGCTGAATACTTCATAGGACTAGACTCAGCAGCCCTTTTTACGGTCAGTATAACTGAAGCAATACATGTTATACCAAGTCTTTAATGAGCTGAGAGCAAATTATTTTCATACATTCAAAGCCCAAAAGAAATGGCAGAAAGATTTGCATAAACTGAAACCACTGACACTATTGTAATGATCTTAGTATAGCCTTGCTAGAAGAATTCAACTTATCGATGACAGAATTATGGAGACTAACTCTTTTGTGTGAGACCGTGCTTACTAAACATATCTTAGTGCTTACTACTTCTGCTCCTGGGGAGATGATTCTGTAGGTGTCAAACTGAGATGAAAAACTTTATTCAGTAACCTTGCCGGAAGAACTGTAAGGCCAATAGGCGGTTTCTCGGTATGTCCCTATTTACATGTCATTTGCTTATGGTCTGACCTATAAGGTCAGACCATAAGCAGGTCTGACCTTATAGGTCAGACCTGAGGGTACGTGTGTTGCCTTTATAGGAGCAGACAGTGCAGTAATTGCAGTATTCTCCCCGTGTTTGCATGAATGCTTATATATATGGTGGTTCCTATCTTCGACTTAGACTGCCATGGGGGTCTGTGTCAGTTGAGCGATGCCACATACAGGGTATTTGTGAAGTATGTATGTTACTCTTGTGCACTTGATGAGGTGGATGTTTAAAATCCTTCCTCTAAAATTTGTGTTGTGAATGTGCAAGTGATGCAATCCCATATAATTCAAAGTATACAGCTGTATAAAAAATTTTGAGACCACAGCACATTTTTTTTCATTCATCTCTCAATTTATGGGGATGCGTCTGTGCATTTTTATATATATATATAGTGTATATATAGATATAGCAAACTGCAGCCTGGTTCTCTGTTTCTCATTGATGAAGAGCTTCTTCCTTGCTTCATGGAACTTCAGTCCTGCTTCTAGGAGCCTGATACGAACTGTCCTAGCAGTGCACTTCACAACTGCACTTAATGTTTCCCATTCCTTTTGAAGGGCACTTGATGACATACTACGATTCATGAGAAACTGTCGAATAAGTTACTGGTTATCTCAGATCTCTGGCATTAGAAAGTTGCTAGCACCCTTTATCTGGCTGGTTTCTGGTTATTCCAGTGTTTCCTGCTTCACGTTATTCTTGTGTACTACGGTCTTAGAAATTTTGAACCTTGAAGCATCCTGCTGCTCAGTGCCAGCAGAACCAGGATTTAAAAATGCAGAGTTGTTTGTTTTGTTTGTTTGTAAACAGTGGTCTCTTATCCTGTGGCTGTATGTACTGCCTCTCGTCTGTTCCCTCGTTGCTGGTGTTATAAAGTGCTTCCCAGGCATGTGCTCCGCAGTCCAGTCATTGATGTTGCTACCTGTCTGCTCCACAGTTTGTCCCGTGCTTTTTGCCCTATCCGAGCCTCATCTTCCCATTTTGACCTTTCGTGGTCTTTTGTGTTTGTCCTGTGTTAGTTTTGGTTTTGCCTAATTAAAGTCCATTTCGTTCCTCCCTACACTCGTCCTCGCCTCCTTCCGCATCATGACATGACACTTTTGGAGGGCGCTACATGTGCATTGTACTCAAAAATACTGGATTTGAAGGCATGAGGCTCGGACATGGATGGATGGATGGATGGATGGAAATAAGTGAAATCTCTTTACCCAGCAGCAAATTCCCTGTAATTATATCTGCTGTACTGACATCACCAAGTTCTTTGTTTCTTCACTTTGCTAGGATTTAACTCCAGCCACTTTCTGAGTTCTCTTTGCTTGTCAGTTGGCTTTTCTGCCTTAATTCTCCTGTTGAACAAGTGATATGTATGCTCAGTATGACTCCCATCTGATGATTGACTTGTCCATTAGACTTTTTCTGTCTGAAGAACTTCACTGTCAACCATATTGTAGGAATTATTAGCTCAGGTAAATTTTAAAATCTCCACCAATATGTTTTGAAATTGATTAAATTTTAATTAATTCTTATTTAATGCTGGTTATTAACCAATTGTTATGCCGAATAGTCGGCTCCTCCAAACTCAATTGCGAGATCCCTGTGAGTGTGTTAATGTGAGACTTACGTGGGATTCATTAATTACCAGTATCGCTTAGTAACCTAGGTTAGAAGGCTCATCCAGCAAGCTGCATCACCAGGTAATGTAAATGATCGGTAGCGAAGCTCCTCGCACGGCCGATGAGAGAGAGTCACGATATTTCAGGCGAGTTTGAGGTATCAGAGCTTGTAGCAAGATCGCACAGAGGCACAGTTTGTGGAAACACGACCCTAAAGTCATATAGCAGGTTAACAGAACAGGTTAAGCTGTTAGAATGAAAGGAAGTTGGTTTACTTGGTTGCAGAGTGGGGGGGGGGGGGGTCTTGGCAGTTGGTTGCAGAGCTGATGAGCTGATGGGATGATGGCACTCAGGGAAGCGCGGCGTTTGCAGCAGTTGTCGGAGTGGAGCCCTTTTGATTCTCTCTCCTTGTGAAGCTTTGTCTTGGTTGCAGTTCTCTGTCCAGTTGGGCTTTCACCGGAGGGCTTCTTGTGTGCTTCTCTTCTCCTGGGCTGATGTTCTCTGCCTCTATTCGGGCTGATGTTTTTTTCTGCTACTCCCCTGGCTTTGTTCTGAGGTGCCAGGTTTTATAGTCTAAAGTTCATGAATAGGGATGACCAGGAATTCCACTTCTGGACCAATGACTGACCATCCATTTGGCGTGCTTTCGGAGGGGGTCCGTATCAGTCCTTTTGGGATTTATGACCAGACTGATTCCCCCTTTACTGATGATTTTCATTAAGCTGGTGTAACTTTTGATTGATACACTTTTATGGTAACCATTGACCAGATTTGGAATCAGGAGTGATTTTCCATCAGTTTGATACCAAACATGCCATACCAGCCTAGCGGTTCACACCTCATACCATCTGTATTAATTAATTAACAATTGCTTATATTATGTATGTTACTGACACAGTATAGGTGTCTTGGGTTGCACCTCAACAGATGTTACACTTTGGGTAAATTGTATAGACATTACATGACATATTCACATTCAAACAGCCCATCTTATCCTTAGATAGGCGTGGCCGTTAGTTTGTGGTAATACCAATTTGAGTTGCACATCTGGGAACAAAATATCTTGGTTGGTGTGGCTTATCCCAATTGATCTTCTCCAGAATGGATAATGTACACCTTAATTCAGTTCTTTTAATATAG
>JAOYFF010000081.1:20954143-20964227 GCA_025773925.1 Cryptomyrus ogoouensis
ATCCATCCATCCATCCATCCATCTTTTGTTCACTTATCCAGGTCAGGGTCAAGGGGGAACTTGGAGCCAATCCCAGTAATTGTAGGGCACAAGGCAGGGGGGTCACTAATCCAAATAAAGTACTTAGTAAGGAACGAGTTTAGGCAAAAAATTGTATTGCTAAAAGGTACTGAATTTATTGGAGATTTCTGGCTTTTTGACAAGCAAAGCTTAGTAATAAATAACTAATTCAAAGCTGTTGGGATAAACAGAAGGGCCTGATCATTTTTTTTATAACGCAGCCTGAATTGAGTACTCAAGTTTAGTTCTCTGTTTCTCTAGTTCTTTTCTTTCTAGCTACTAAGATTTGGGAATCACAGCATGGGAGGCTTGGCAGAACATTGGGCGGGTATGTGTCATACAGCATCGAAAATTAATGGGAGCAAAGGGGAAAATACCCAAAGACATGTCAGACTGCACCTAAAAACCATGATTGAGCGAGAAAAATTACACCCAAGACTTAACAAAAAAATACATAAATGTGTGCATGGGTTATGTTTATATTATATTGTGGGGACCAAATGGAAACAAATGATTTGTTCCTTTAAAGGAGCTATACACTCACATTCATTTCCCAGCAAAGATTTGTTATTTTCATTCTTCCGCTTGTCCTTTGCAATGACCACACTGCACCAATTTGTCTGTCAATCTCCCGCTCCAGCTACCTTTCCTGCTGGTGTCCACTGCCGGGTTTGGGAGCCCCAGAACAAGGCCCATTCAGTTTCATGTCCCCTGACTCCCTTGGGATGCAAAAGATGCTCTGCTCGAGGTGTGAGTTGAAGATCTCCCAGACAGGGGCCTCCGCCAGACACTCCTAGCACACCGTCACTGTGTTTCAGCCTACTAGGTCTATCCTGCATCTTCTCTAACCATCTGATTCCAACTTACTACTAGGTGGTGATCAGTTGACAGCTCAGGTCCTCTCTTCACCAGTGTCCAAAACATGCAGACGCAGATCTGATGATATGATTACAAATTGATCACTGAACTGCAGACTCGGGTGCTTTGGCGCCAGGTGCAATGTGGTTAGCACAGAAGTCCAATAACTGATCGCTGCTCAGATTCCGATCGGCCAGGCCGTTCCGCCCAATCACACCCTTCCAGATTTCACTGTCATTACCTACATGAGTGTTAAAGTCCCTCAGCAGAATGATTGAGCTCCCAGAAAGGGCACCTTTCAGCCTTCATGGAGACCTTGTAGGGGGTGCTGGATACACTGAACTGTTGTGTACATACAGACAGTGCCAGATCTAAATTGCACCTGACCCCCACGGCTGCCCCTGCAGGTGGTGGGTCCACAGGAGGCCAGACCCATGGTGGAGACCCATGGGGCTAGCTGTGTATCATTTAATTTTTTTGCACAGGTCCCTTCAGGGGCTCCGTACATAACAACATAACAAATCAGTTGTTAAATGACCCGTGGCATAACAAAGACCAAATGAACAAAGAGGAAAAAAAAATCTATTTGCTTCTCGAAAGCACATTTCCTCCAATTGGTCGAACCACGCACACACATACCTGCCAGGAAAGCTGGACGATAAATCGTTTTTAATCGATTGATTAGAATCGTTGATTTAGGGCAATGTGTGAAATGGAAATTGTGACTTACTTAAAACTTTGTAATCACAGCACGTCCAACAACCCTATCAAGTCTCCCTGCCCCCTTGAGCACCAACATTCAGTGGCAAGATGGCAGCACACACATCAAGACCTCTCCAAATCTTGGCAGTGATGACTCAGTCATTTGGAAGTGGCTCGGTTATGCAAAGTCTGACATATAACAAACTGCTGTTTGTTGTAAAGTTTCTCTGAAATCTGTGGCTACTAATGGTAGAAGCACAACAAACCTATTATATCTCATACAGAAACGCACAGCTGAGTGGCAGCAGCATGTGACTCTGCAAAATGCGCAAACTAGCGGCAGCCTCCAAACGCTTGTTAAAAAGCGTTTGACTATTGTCTGTTCCATATGATAAGAAGGAACACCGGTGGAAAGAAATTACAGATGCATGTTGCCAAAGACAGCATTGGAGAGTAACGAAATACATGTAATGGTGTTACATATTTAAAATACAAAATACGAGTAACTGTTCTCCGTTACCACATAATTTGAGTTAGAGTACATTACTGAAGAAATTACCTTAACTTTTAGCATACATACTCTTAGCTTTTATGTTATTCAAAATTTATTAATTGGCTATTTAGGGATGTCACTCACGCCCCCCCCCAGGGTTAAAGAATGGAAGAGACTGAACCTACTGGATGCAGTGCTTTTTAGTCTCGGAAATGAGAGTAACATTACATATTCAAACACATTAAAGGAAAGTAACATTATAGTGCAGTGCGAGCCCTGTTTGCCTGCCACCAAGTTGTTGTCAGCATCGACAGATTCAATGCCAAACCTCAAGAAATTTTTCAAAGTAAATTATCTATTTTCATTGATTGGCCAAACATTCGCAAGGAATTTCAATGCAAATGTATTATCGTATTGGTTAAATTGTATAAGTAAAAATCAGCCCATAATATGATAACATTTGAAGAAAACAGCTAAGAAATAAACGTCAGGTAAAATATATTTTTCCATATAGATGTAGGCTATGAACTAATATTTCACACCCTGCTGGCGCAGTTCAGCTTAGTAATTTTTTTGAGATGCCAAACTGGAGTGAGAAGGAAAGGAATGCACACAAGAGATGAAGGTAGATTTACTAAACCTGCTATCACGTAGCTGCAAGAGCAGTGATTTGATGGAGAAGTGGAGGCTATCCTTCACACTGTGCAGCTTTTGGCTGCAGAAACAGGCGTTTGTCCTGCTCCAGTGATTTAACCTTCCACCACTTCATGTGTTTATTGATCATTGTATATTTTTGTATTCCTTTTGCAGACATACATTTTGCAATCTTTGGACACGCGCTGGGCGGTATACCAGTTCATCCGATATACCGGTTATAATAACCTGTACGCTATGAATTTTTAATATAATGTAGCATACCTGAAACTACACCTGTGATTGTGTATAATGTAATAAAAATATTTTGAAATAGTAAATGAATTCGTGACGAATCAAGTGCCGAGTATGACATATGTGGCATAGTATTCCTAATTGTTTGCATTTGGGAAGTTGAAATGACATGCAGAATTTTATTTTGATAATGGATTAGCCACAATATGGCAGCCTTGGTTTAGACTGCTGAATTTATGTTTTATTGGTTATTTATTTTGTGAAGCATTGAAATGTTACTATTTGCTTTAAAACTGTTTGTCTTCGGGAAGAATTTTTATTTGAAGGGATTATAGATGTAAACCTGTGTTCAGGCTCTTGGTGAAATATGTATGAAATTTGCAAGTAAATTGTCATTTATAGTGCTTTCATACAAACAATCGATGGAGCGACTTCTTCTAGATTTTATAGGCCTATAGTTGAAGACTTGCCTGTCATTTTTATATGTCACTGGTCCCATTTACCCAACTTAAGTGCAAGTGTACTGAGATACTACCAATTTTGGTGACGTATGTTAACGAAAAATTCAAAGTGCGTAAGTGCATCAGCGTTAACTGAGAAATCCTGCTTTGTGGAACATACCCTATGATTTTTTCACAGCCAGATAACTTAAACCAAATTAAGGATGGTCCAATAGGAATGTTACTTACCACTCTTCCTATTGGCCAGTTTTCACATTTAGCTTAAATCATCCAGCTAGTGGAATAGCCCTGAGGTATGGTAGCCCAGATGGGTCAACGCAATGCAAAAGCCACAACATGAATGCAAAAGCCACAACATGAATGCAAAAGCCACAACACGAATACAAAAGCCACAACGGAAGTGTACCACAATGGAAATGCAGAAGCTCATCTATGTTACTGGTCCAGGCTTTTTGCTGGCAGATGGGTGGACTGCAGGAGAGGTTTTCGAAGAGGTTTGAGAAGGAAGTGAAATTTACTTATCAATTTTCTCCATGTTTGATTTGGGTATGAAATTGGGAAACATTTTAGTTAAATCATGGTCACGTTTTATTAATTTGTTCCCACGATACATATTGAAACGCAATCATTAAAGGGGTTTTCACACATTTTTTCTGGAACCAAGACCTTTTTCCGGAACCATGTTCACACTACGGAAACTCAGCCTAATTGTAGTTCCTTGGAGATCCAGAAATGTTTTAGTACCTACTCCAGATAAGGTATTTTTTCTTTGAACATGATCCACTAAGGAACGATAAGCTTTCTGACTGGGTGACCAACAGCAACCGGCACTGACTTAGAAGTTACACAGAAGTGCAAGAGCAAATGGAATTATTTTTGTACCTCAGCTACATTTAATGCATCATTTACATTTTTTGCTTGTGTCTCTATGTTTCTGCATCAGAAAGTTAGATCAATAACCAATATACCTTTGTCATATGAATTATGAGTGAAGTTTAACTTACGAGCTTAAAGGTCCCAGTTCCTGATGTGCAGTGTGACATATGAAAGTGACCAGGAGTAACAAAAGGTATAAGTCAGACAGCCCATGGACTTCTAAACCAGGTTCCGGAACATCAGTGTGAAATCGCCTTATATAGCGTATTGCATCGATTTCCCCTAGTCCACTAGACATCTGCATCTGTTTGTATGGACAAAGAGTTCAACTGAGTTTAATTTTAAGGTTGAAATAGAGCTGCCACCCATCCTGTATTTTACCAGATTGTCCCATATTGAAAAATTAAATGCTGTGTCCTGTCTTGAACCAATATGGGATGCAGTTTTTCCAGTATTCATGGCTTGACCATTCCCTACGACATACTTTATTATGAAGGAAGTCCTGTATTGCTTCAGATTGAAGGTGGCAACAACCATAGTAGGATGGAATGACCTACAAACAGTAAAAGTCTTACATTACAATAAAATATTATCCAGCAGCACTAACATTGAATAGTATTGAGAGCCAGGGCACTTTACCGAACTACGCTCAAGGTTCAAGAAGTTTTATTTGTTACATGTGTAGTTATACACATACAACATGCAGTGAAATGTAACCTTGAATCACTCCTGAGACTGTGCATTGGTTTATATAAAACAGATAACTAAACATGGTGATGTGGTACATAAGTTTTATTATTGTTCCTTCTCAATTACATTACGTCAATGGAGTTATTAAAGTAGTTATTGACAGGAATACCAAGAATGGACGCTGATGCATCTTGAGCCTCCGGATTTCATTTAAAGGTGACCTTGGAAGAAGTGAGAGCAGCGACCATGCTGTACCCCTATGTAAACTGTCAGTAGACAACTCCAAGAAGTGTTGAAGGTCCTTCCGTGACCTGGGTACTAGTCCATTTGAGTCCATTTGAACTGTGCCCTCAGAAAGGATGAATCGCAAGAAGGAGAGAGTACGTTGGCGAAGAAGACACTTTTCTGCTTTAACATACAGCTCATTCAAGAGGAGTCTCTGGAGTATCTCACGAACATGTTGTATGTGGTCCTGTTCATTTTATGAGAAAATGAAGATGTCATCGAGGTAAACAAACATAGACCTATTGAGCAGGTCTCGTAGAACATCACAAGATATTCAAAGTGTCCTGTGGGTGTGTTCAAGGTGGTCTTCCATTCATCACCTTCTTGGATCTGGACGAAATGGTAGGTGTTTCAGCTTGGTGAAGACCGTAGCTTCCTGTAACTGGTCGAGCACTAATGGCAACAAAGGTAGGGGAAAACGATTCTTTATCGTGAACTCAGTAGACCCCTATAATTGAAACAAGAACGGAATGACCCGTCCTTTTTAATAAAGAAAAATCCCACGCCCGTTCAAAAAGAAGAAGGTCAGATGATTCCCACAGCCAGGGCCTCCCCTATATATTCCTTCATTGCAGACCTCTCAGGAGCAGAGAGAGAATATATTAAAACGGGGAGTAGATCTATTGAACAGTCAAAAGGACGATGCGGCAGAAGAGAAGAGGTACGGGACTTACTGAACACTTTCCCCAGAACCAAATATTCTGCAGGCACCTTGGATCAGGTAACTCTTTTGGAGTCGGGGAGTTCCCAGGCAACAAGGCAGTTTGCAGACACTGTAAGGCACAAGAAGGAGCCCAGGCATCAATCAGTCCCTTCCCCTAGTCGATATGCTGGTCGTGCTGCGGGAACCACGGATTCCCCAGGACTAAAGGCACCTGGGGAGAGTCAAGAAAAAAACAGCACAATGGTCTCAGTGAGATTACCAGAAAGTCAAAGGCTTCCCAGAACCGTGGAATGGGTCACAAATGGGCACATCGACTGGGGAAGTTGGGATTCCCCACTGTCTCACCAGGATGACGTCAATAAAATTGACATCAGCCCCTGATTCCACTAGGGCACCCAGGGACTGATGCTGTGACCCCCAGGACACCACTGCTGGGAAGAAGGTTCTGCGAGAGGAAGGGGGTGAAACTGCTACCACACCCACCAGTGCCCTCCTCATCACTGGTGGGTGCCCCCTTTTAATGGGCAATTGGCAATAAAATGCCTGATCTTCCCCCAATAAAAACATGCCCGGGAAGATATCCGCTGCTGCCGCTCTGGCCGCTGGGATTACTTGGGTTCTGTCTATCTGCATGGGTTCAGGTGGGGCTTCTTCTGAATCACCTGTGGACTCTGAAAGATGCAAAAAAACTCTCCTCTCCGTCATTCCTTCTCATGCTGATGGAGGCGATTATCTATTCGAATAGCAAGGTTAATTAAATCCTTCAACGCATCTGATAGTTCACAGGTTGTCAGCTCATCCTTTATCCACTCCGATAGCCCCGGATAAAATGGATCAAATTGAGCCATTCGCCCCCAGCCGCAGGACATTGCTAATGTCTGAAACTGAATGGCGTAATCGGAGACCGACTGATTGCTTTGGTGAAGCTGCAATAATTCACACGCTGCTTCCTACAATAAAAGACACAGCCTATCTCCCCCAAAAAAGCTGAAAAAGTGGCTACAGGACTGTGCTCCGGAATCCTAAGCTGCAGTTGCCCACTCTCTAGCCGGTCCTGTGAGCAGAGCAATTATATAAGCAACACAGGATCGTTCGGTAGGAAATGCTGAAGGCTGTAATTCGAAAATTATGGAGCATGGCGACAAAAAGGTTCAACAGGATTTGGGATCCCCATTGTACTGCCCCAGAGGCCACAGTCAAGGTTGACTGACTGGATGAGAAGAAAAGGCAGCAGGGTGGCTCAAAAGCAGATCTTGAACTTGCGAAGCCATCGCCATCAGACCAGCATGGAAGGAGTCCAAGGATTCCCCGATCGCAGCAAGCTCGGATTGCTGACGTCTGAGGAGGATTTCCTGTTTTCCTAGGGCAGCCACAATATACTGGATACTTCCCTGATCCACTGGGTCCATCCTATATGGCAAGATCTTCTGACAGAAAAGTCTCGCAAAAAGCAGTTGAGCCTGACCACTCCATATAGGTGACTGATTCGGGGGAGATGGGGAGCAGCTGAAAAGGGCGTGACTCCAAAGTGGAGCCACCTGGGCAATCATGAAGAGGCCAGGTTCTCCTGGTCTGGAGTATCTGAATGACAGGGATTCCCCAGGGGGGCATGGCCATAGTGATGCGAGTGGGAAACTTCTGCGGTGGCTCATGTCAGGTATACATAAACAGATACATAAATGACAAGCAGTACATACACAGGTAAAGAATATGTATACTCAAATAATTCAAAATTGGCATTGTAGAACAGATTTGCAAATTGCAAACTAATTTGTTCCCTTGTTGTAATTAAATCATGGCTACATTTTATTAATTAATTCCCGCTTTCTTTGTTTTTTTTTTAGAATGTGCCTATAATTTTTGTCAGTTTGTTATGAGAAGGGCTCCATACTGAAATTAGATTTGATCGCATAGAATTAATTCAATAAAATGCGCAACAGTCTTAAAGACTTAATGGAAATCATTTGCCACTGCTTAGTCTGTCATTAGACTCTCCTTTTACTGTTGACATTATTCCTATCATACCTGTCACTATACCATACTGCTACTTGTCATATTGCTGTCATTTTCATTCGTCTGTTTGTCCTTCTTGTATTTTATTACATCCTGTACTTAATACATATGACAATAAATCTTGAATCATTTTTCTGTGCGCAATTGAGTCTGTCATTTTCCTATGAAGAGCTTGACCGCAGTGAAATCTTGGCACACATTTTCCCACTCTTAAAAAGCTCTCTCAATATGTACCTTAGGCCAAAGCTATTCCTTTTTGTGGTTTTTACTGTTTTCCTCAAGTAGCCTGTCACTTCCAAGAGTCACCCCACTTGTGTCAGATCAAACCAAAAAAGAATTTGAGTGATTGTTATACATTTTTTTTCCATTTTTGGTTTGAGCACAAAATAGATAACTACTCGAAAAACGATAATGACTTGTTTTTCCATTTGCAATTTTGTGCTCAAGTGAAACACAGAAAAAATGTGTAAAACGAGTGATAACATTTTATTTCCATCTCAAACCTCTTTGAAAACTTTCCCTGAAATCCACCTGACCGCCAGCAATAACAATCCCCAGTGTAGGATCACACATGCACATATGACAGAGCTTAAATTCCAGGTGGCCTGAGACAAGGACCTCAAGGATAGGGGTCCCTCGACTTGGCACGCACCCCCATCCCCATACATCCTGCCTTACATACCACTCACCCAACACCATAAAAGAGAGTTTCTTTTAAGTGTGGCTTTTGTATACCCTATATATTGATTTACTACTAGTCTCAATATACAAATAGGTAATGTTTGTGTCTGTCCTTAGACAATATAAGTGTTTTGTGTGCCACCCATATAATGAAAAAATGTCACCTATTTTACCCCTCACACTTAAACACTTATATAAATTTGAATAAATAAATATGTATAGCTACCACTGCATATATGATCTCATGGTTATACCAGAAGAATCTTTAAAATTAAATAGTCTAACCAGGTATCTTAGTGTGTCCTAACTTTCAGAGGTTCATCTTTCTTTGTTCTCTTCCACATTCCTCTGTGGCCCTTATCTGATCTTGGTGGACCGCTAGCAAGCTCTTTGTGCTCTACCATGCTGCATTAAAAGAACGGAATTAAGGTGTACATTATCCATTCTGGAGAGCAGACCAGTTGGGATAAGCCACACCAACCAAATATGTTGTTCCCAGATGTGCAATTTAAATTGGTATTATCACAAACTAACGGCCACGCCTATCTAAGGGTAAGATGTGCTGTTTGAATGTGAATATGTAGTGTAATGTCTGTACAATTTACCCAAAGTGTTGAGGTGCAACCCCAAAACACCTATATCGTATACTGATGTGAGTCAGTAACATACAATATATAAGTAATTGTTAATTAATTAATACAGATGGTATGAGGTGTGAACCGCTAGGCTGGTATGGCATGTTTGGTGTCAAACTGATGGACAATCACTCCTGATTCCAAATCTGGTCAGTGGTTACCATGAAAGTGTATGTATTAAAAGTGACACCAGCTTAATGAAAATCATCAGTAAAGGGGAATCAGTCTGGTCATAAATCCCAGAGACACTGCCACAGACACCCCTCTGAAATCCCGCCAAATGGATGGTCAGCCATAAGGTTCAGGAGTCGAATTCCTGGTCATCCCTATTCATGAACTTTAGATCATAAAACCTGGAACCTCAGAACAAAGCCTGGGGAGGAGTAGAAAGCACATCAGCCGAAAGAGAGAGGTAAAGAACATCAGCCCAGGAGAAGAAAAGCCCGCAAGAAGAAATAAATACATTTCCATATCCATTACATTTATACTTCAGTTTGGAAAGTAATTCAAAGTATAAAAAAATAAATCCTGAGACTTAATTTTTACGGCATATCGCCCAGCCTCTTATTACGTCGTACTGTTCCACTCACTGCGAATGCAGCGGTAGGTAATGAGTAATGCCAAAGCACCTATGGGGAAACACATTGCCTTGTCCAAATGCTTGCTGACTTGGGAAGAGATACTGAGAACTTACCGGGATAAAATCAACAGAAACTACAGCTGAACTTGTATTAACTGATAGCTGCAATGCCAGCTCTTCCTACAATGGAGGTGTGCA
>JAOYFF010000081.1:20967896-20978317 GCA_025773925.1 Cryptomyrus ogoouensis
CCAGGCTCCATGACCTTCCTCCCCATCTTCTGTCACCTGCTGTCATAAGCAGCCGGGTAGGACCGGTGCCCAGAACTAAAATTTTTAGCTAGACAGTGGCTACAGACCCCTGCTCTACCTCCGCGATCAGCGTTACTAGGCAACACACTGCCAAAATACACCGATACCCTGTCTGAATGAAATCGTCAGGCTCGGATGCAAAGTTTTATATTATCTGCTGAAGTGCATAATTGTTTTTGGCATGTAATAATATGTGTTAACTTGGTGTAAATAAGATTTGAAACTGAAAAAAATGCCCAGAAGTAAATTACTTAGAATCAGGTGATCAGTGTTGACACACCACAGCATACAGTACAGTGCACAACAACGAAATGTGTCCTCTGCGTTTAACCCATGTGTGACATAGCAGGGGGCAGCTATGTCACACCAAGCCTACACCAAGCCGTGCTTGGTGTAGGTACCTTGCTCAGGGTACCTCAGCGGTACCTTGCTGGTCGGGGATTCAAACCAGCAATCTTTCTATTACAAGTGCGCTTCCCTAACCATTAAACCTCCCCTGCCCACGGAAGGAAAAGGAGCCCAGTTAACTTTTTCTAAACCTTTTGAGATTGGCTTAGTACTTTTCTTGTCATAGGTTGTATAGACTTGTGATGGAACTTTAGAGATGTGCAAAGCGATGATTAGTTATTAACCTAAATAATGTGATGCTTCAAATATGATTAATAAACGCTTCTAAGAAATACATAATAATAAAGGATCAGAGTCAGCCTTGTTCCTCTGCACTACCCGATTGCCTTCTGTGCCAATTTATGTCATTTTAATTTTCCTGCGAAGGCTGCTGTTATTAGACAAAGCGAATGTTATGCGTGATTATAATGTAAAACTGAAAATGTGAGCGCTAATTATATCCCAATTAAAATTCTTACCTTTATGAAGCTTCTGTAAAGCGTGTGTCATTGCAATTCTGCCTTATTATTTTCTAAAAATGCAGACCTTTTGCTTTTAATGGATGAATCATGTCATGTTATAGAATAATAGACTTCCAGCTTCAGGAACATGAGTACTATATCCATGGTTACCATAGTATAAAGTGACTTACAAGTTCTTTCAAGGGTTGGCAACAAACTCTAACTGCATTAGTATGTGTGTGTGTCTTGTGTGAGTCCTCACTTCATCAACAGGATGTGTTTTTATTCTGGCAGATAGGGGGCACTATTGCGATTTCAAGTTAGGCCTTGTCATTGGCTGCCCATCACCCGTCTCTCAATGCCGATGCCCCTCTCAGAGCTCCGTTTGAAGCTTCACACACTGAAAACAGGGTCAGGTGTCCGGGTCAAGGATGACATGCTTTTGACGTGTGGCCTTCTGCTCCCTCCCCATTCTTCTATGTGGCCTTGACCTCCTGTCACACTGCATGCTTCTGGTCTTTCTGTCGTCACCCTTTTGGGTCGGAACATGAATTATAGGACTTCAAAAACAAAAACAACAAAATAACTTATATGACCAGAAAATAAATATATGGAAGATCAACATTGCAATGAGTTATTACAAATTCAGCAGTTAGAAAAGAGAGTCTCCTTAATTAAACTATTTAACATGCTAATTAATTCTAATGGCTGCCCTCTTTCTTCCTTACAAATATACCTCACCTATATTAAAAATCAAAATGAAAGACAATTCTAATGCAGACCCCAGCCTTGCAGATGTCAGGCCAGCTCGTCTAGCAGCAGTATCAGGTGTAAGGGTTAAGTTTGGTGCTTGGATGAGGAGGCCTGTGGGCTTAAATCCAAGCTAATTATTGGTGAGAAGGTGGTCTATATCGGGTCAATGGACTCAAAACAAGTTTTCAGTAATAGACGAGCGGTTACAGCTGATTGTGCGTTTGATTCATTGACTCACATCACTGTAAGCGTAAATACCAAATATTGCCCTGACCCCAGATCTGAATACATAAACACCAGCTTTCCGATTGCAGGATTGGCAGTGTTACAGAGTTCAGGGTTCATGTAACCCTCAGTGTGACTCCGCACTTCTTTGTGTCACCATGTGGATGAACATGCATGTCCTTCATGGTGAACTTCATGACTCTCAGTCTGTTTCTCATGATTGGGTTCTCATCAGAGGGACTAGAGATGGGGTCCTGTCACAATACTATAGTTGATACTCTTAGTATGTTTGTGTATGAAGTATAAGGGTACAGTTTTGCCTGAATGGCCAGATTTATTAGTCTGTCTCAATGCCCGTTTCCTCAATTGTCTGCTCGAATCCCTCTACTGCCAGTGAAACATGACAAACAGCAGGGTAATATGTCTGTTTTTATGTAAAAGAGTTAATGTCAATTCAGGGTCCTGCATCAAGACACTGGATTGTGTGACTATAACAATATTAATTGTCAAGAGAATGATCAAGAGACCATTACACGTAGTTTATAATTGTATCCGTGCTATTTATTGGGACAGTGTTTTTTGGAATATATTACTTAATCTCCCGTCTTAAGTGCCGAGAGCAATATTTTGAATTTCCCCTCTAAAATCTGAAAGTGGCCTCTAAGGAAAATCTACAGTGCAGGTTCTCGCTTGTGTAAATGATGATGAAAAATAATAACAATAAGCTAATGTGACTCTGAGAATAGCTTTCTGTTTAGACCTCTATGCTATGCTTCCAGTTAATTCCCAGAAGGACATCAGATCGATTTTAAGTGCAAATGAATTATTCACGCAATGCTGTTTTTAATCCAAAACAATGAATAATGGGATGAATAAAATTCTTGTAGTCATGGACATTTGGAAATCTGAATGGTCAATAGTTGCATGTTGGCAGGACAAATTAGCAACAGGAGCCAGTGAGAAAGTCTCTGCAAGCAGTGATGTCATGTCAAATAAATGAAAAGCTGCCACAGTAATGATAGGATAAAGTGGACAGAGATAATTGTAGAAAATGATGTTTTAGCAAAGTCTAGGATGTTGAGTATCAGTATTACTGACTGAGGTGCGGGAATGTAGTGTTTAGGAAAACTGTTTTCAGAACTGAGGAATGGTGAATTCTATAACAAAAACATGCATTATTTTGTATGTTTGGGCGTTAGCATGTTAGCATTTTCCTTCTCTATGCCTTTAAAGTCAGAAGTGAAGCGCAACATCTACTCCTTAGTGTGAGATGTTACCTAAGACAAACACTAAAACCAAAAACTCACCCAATGACTTTGCTTCTTGATGTACATCCCTGGCTGCATCTTCTGTAAAACTCAATCTCTAGCACGTCCTCTTTCACTAATTTATGTAAAGCACCCAATTTGTTTCTTTCCCAGAACTTTTACATCATTACACGGACCCTCTTTTGTGGAGTTCAAGCTGGGCGTGATCCTTCACCGTCGGCGTGTAATTGGATATAACATGTGACTTAATCTCATTTACAGGGCAGAGGCACCCTGAGAGCTATTGTTTGATTGGTCCGATTATAGGAGAGCGGTCGAGTGGCGCCGGTAATGACAGACTGAAGTGTGCGATACAGGAGGAACTTGAATTCTTGATGAGATCCCCAAGCCCCCATCTCTTCAGGAAGCTCACATCCCTGCATTTAATGAGAGATTTGGCTGCCAGAATGACAGGGCATGATATTACACATTAGAAGCTACAGTTGTCTGGCTGGTCTTCACTCCCACCCTCCCGTCTTCACATTCATTAGCCAGAGAGTAAGAACTAAACATGCTTAAGGACCTGGATGAGTTAGAAATAAGGGTGGAATATTTGAAACCTACTCAAACACACTTTCAAATACTACATATGCATTCGGGCTGGGAGTGTAAGCCAATGACCCTACATGACCATTTGGATGAACATGTGTGTCGTTTACAGAGGTTGTTATGGCTCCAAACAGGCTGCCATGCTGACTTTGTAGAGGCTATAATAACTTCAGTGAGCCTATGCTGACTTCATAGAGGCCATGATAATTACATATAGAACATTAACCCCACCCCTTGGCCATGACGGAGTAAAACAAATACTATAAAAACTTCTGTAAGAATACCATGTGACTGGTAGGAATAATCAAACACAAAAATTGTCTTTTAAAATAGGCACTTGACTTGTTTGAGTCACTTCTTCATGAGGTATCCTCAATGCTACAAGCCACCAGCACTGGCTATTTGTCACATCATAATTGACCTTGTGCCAGCTGTTGTCTGCACTGCGCAACATCACTTTCCTCAGTCAGCACAAACCTAATAGGTCTCTGTTCTTTTTATTTATTTATTTTAATCATTATTTTGTCCTCCTTCCGACATCCCAGGACCAATTGCAGGAGAAAGAAGCTGTAAAAAGATATGAGTGACTTTAAAAATACAAATGTTGTCCTTGCAAATAATCACTTGGCACAAATTTTATATTATAACACACCAGTTTATCAGGGCTTTAAACCAGAGAAAAATCCCCTACTATCCCGCAGAGGCATTCATTGCCAGGATTAATAGGCTAATGGACAGTGAAAAGGACATTGGTCATTTCTCTGGCTCCTTTCACTGCTATTTATTACTTTAAAAGCACTTTGACATATATGCCTTTCCATTTAACAAAAAAGCCTTCCCTTACATAAATATAATACTGTAATATCTGACAGACTGAGACATCGCAGTGGTTGCAAAAGATGAGAAGGCTCACTTAAAGGTAAAAATAATGCCCTATTATTAAGCTCTTAAAAAGACTGAGGGATTTCCCCAGTTAATTTGTATTTATTTAATTATGTTCATTTAGTCCACTTATTTATAGCTTTCATTCATATTTTTATATTTCTTCCTGTCCTTGCTACTTGCTCATCATGTTCTTTGTCTATCTCATACAACTTACTCTCACCAAGGCCGTCTGACCCCCTGGCTCCAGGAGTCTGTACGAAGACCATAGATAAAGGGCCTGCTTCCCTCAGTGGGGGCAGAGACAGACACAGACAGACACTGAACCGGCCATGTGTAGCATCTTTATTCTTTCTTAATAAACTGCTTAAGCTTAAGGAACCTGCCTCATCATTCAACTCTAAACAGGACCACAAACAGGATCGGTGAGAGACAAGGCCAAGAGACTAATTAATGCTGGATGACTGAAGACAACAATTAAGCGCGCAAATCAACGCAGGTAAAATCTTCTTCCTGTCTTTGGCTGAAGGATGAAAATAGCCTCTCTCCTGCTCAAACACTCGATCAGAGAGTTGTTCTGATGAAAAATAAGTAAACATAACTAATTGTGAGATATCTCTATTTGTTGTAAGCTCAAAAAAAGATTTCGACTAAACTTTTTTTTTCAGTTTCTGTAGCGGGATAGAAACAGCATTCTCTTGCAAGAGTTTTCTGTTTTACTGTTCTGGAAAATAAGAAAACAGCTGTTTAGTGTTCGGGAAAAAACAGAAGAACAAAACAGTGCTTTTGCCATTTACTGGTCGGGATAAAACAGAGTTTATGGCTCATAATCTGCGACTGTTCCATCAAACATGGCCTTATCTAGGAAATTTGTGCAAGGCCGACTACTGAGAAAGGAGGAATGGAGCCCCCAAATGTTGATGTGGAGTATATGATGAAAAATCTCAGTGAATATCTGGACACAGCTTGGTGTTTCAAGTCGATCGATGCTGACATCCGTGAGAAGTGTGCTATCAATACAGATATAAGTGGAATTTGGTCTTTGGACGACATGCAAAGAGCATGGGGAAAAGCACAGCACATCGGAGGTGTTAAAAAACGGTTGCAGTGGACATTTGTTGTGCTGGGTCAGATTTGCCGGAATGACGTGACTGCAAAAACAAATGCTGGCAGAGAACAGAAAAGTTTGCATGAGCAAGTTGCTGCTTTAACTGATGTTGTCTGTGAAAAGAACAAACAGCTATCTGACAGAGAGCGAGAGCTGTCAGAAGAGCAAGCTGCGCGTGTGAGTGCCGATGCTGCGCGTGTGAGTGCCGATGCTGCGCGTGTGAGTGCCAATGCTGCACGTGTGAGTGCCGATGCTGTGCGTGCGAGTGCTCATGTTGCGCGTGCCAGTGTTGATGCTGCGCGTGTGAATGCCGATGCTGTGCATGTGAGTCGTCACGTCGAACACCAGGAAGCAGGCGACAGAAGCTGTGAATATGAACAAAAGGGCTTTATTGCTGGGGCAACACAATCCAAGACACGTAATGTTAATGACCGGACTGGGGAAACGAACGGAAACTAGGACTAAATACACTGGACTAATGACAAGAATCAGAAACAGCTGTTAAACACTGGGAATCCACATGAGGTCAACGAGGGGGGCGTGGCACAGGAGGATCAGCACGATCGGGGTGTGACAGGGCCCCCCCCCCACCACCACCACCACCAAAGGCGCGCACTCCAGGGAGCAAAGCGACGGGGACCGGGGACACAACAGCACCTGTTAAATAAAAAGCAAAACATCAACGGGGCACTGGGAACCAGACAGACACGCAGAACAAACACAGAGACAGCAACTCAGACAACCACCGACAAACAATGGGAAAAGCAAACAGACACAGGGGTAACAACACAGGAGACACAGGGGGAATGCCAATGGGAGGAACGAAGGGGCCAGGAGCGAATGAAAGAGAAACAGGAGGACGAGGAGCAGACACAGGGGGCACAAAGGGACCGAAAGGCACAGACAGGGGGCAAACACAGGGGGCACAAAGGCAGGGGGCAAGGAGGCAAAGGGCAAGGGGAAACGGGGAGCCGGAGGGAACCCCGGCAGGCGAGGAGTGGAAGCCGAAGGGGCCACATGCGACCGCGAGGAGGGAGCAGGAGGGAATGCCGAAGGTGAGGAAGAGGAAGGTGGAGGGACCAACGGAGTAGGCAAGGAGGAAGGTGAAGGGACAAAGAAGAAGGGGAGGAGAGAACAGCAGCCGTGGCAGTCGAAGGCGCAGCCGCCGCGGGCCAAGGCGTAAGTGACGAACGAGCCGAAGGTGGGGAACCCGCAGGTGACCGACAAGGCGTCAGAGGCAGGACTGCAGCCCGCCGACAAGGTGCCGCAGATGGGACTGAAGGCAACTGCCGAGCCAAAGCAGGAGGACCCGCAGGCGACCCCAGGGGGACCAAAGGCGAGCCAGCGGGCAGGGCAGGCGGAACCCAACCCCGGCGCAGGTGTTCTCTCCCCTTCCGGGAGACTGAGAGGCGGGGCCCTGGCCGGGATCTGCCCTGCTGTGATGGAGGTGGTGGAGCAGTCACTGGGGAAGTCACGGGGGAATTCACTGGGATGGTCACGGGGGAAGTCCCTGGGAGAGTCAGGGACATCCCTGAGGGGTCCCACTCAAGCTTCTCCTGCAACTCCACTATGGAGGGAGGAGCGTTGGTCCAGCAGTCCGGGACCTCCTCGGGGACAGGGGCCTCGGGCAGCGTCGCTGGCGCTGCAGGGGCCTCGGGCGGCATCGTCGCGGGCACTGGGACCACTGGGGGCGTCATCGCGGGCACTGGGACCACAGGGGACGCAACAGGAGCCTCAGCAGGGACCGCTTCCCCTGCTGGAGGAGCCAGCTCCGACCGCAAGCGGAGCAGCTTCCTCAGGGTCTCGTCTACCATGACCAGCTGCTGGAGCGGGGACTTGAGGGTTACTGCTGCGAACTCCCGCCGCAGCTGCTCCGTGAGCGTAAATGCCTCCGGGGAGTCTTTCACTGCGGGCTCCCCTACCACCCACCAGTACAGTCCCTGGAGGGTAAAAAACCTCTTTGCCGTCTCAAGGCAGGGCCGCGGCGCCGCTGGCACAGGAACCACAGGGGGCACTGCGGGCGCAGCACAGCACCACCAGTGGTGTCTTCAAGCACTACATCTCAAGTAATGGTTGATACATCTGCAAATGATGAGACATCAAAAGAAGCCCGACCCATTCGCCTGGCTCCTCTGAGAACAAAAAGAGTCAAAGCAAGAAAAGAAGAGGATGGAACATGCACCAACAATGATATGAACACTCATGAAGTGGCAGACCCAGAGAAAATAGATAAATGGTCCAATAAGCTCCCACATCCGAAAAAGGGGTGTCTAAAGACATGGCTGTGCTCCTTCACGGGGCTGTGCAACTACAAAAGGATGTGGGTGGATTCCTACACTGAAATATTTCAACCACTCAATGATCTACTGAAAGGCAGGAAAGACTCTCATGTTGAGATGAATGAACTTTCCAAGAGCTGAAAGACGCACTGTGCAAAGCTCCAGTCCTGGGAATTCCAGAAATAGGCCAGCCTTTCATCTTCAATGTTCATGAGAAGAGTGGCTACATGACAGAAGCTCTAACACAAGATCATGGTGGCCTGCAGCGACCAATAGGCTACTATATGGCAAAGTTGGACAATGTGGCACTCAGATGGGGGCCATGCCTGAGAGCTGTCCAGGCAACATACATGGCGGTCATCACTGTCTCAAACCTGGTGTTGGATCAAATTCTGGTGGTAAGATGCCCACATGATGTCCAAACTCTCCTGACACTAACCAGAGCATCACAAGTCACAGCAGTCCGATGGGCTAAGTGGTCAACTGTCTTGGAAACACCCAACATTCTCATTGAAAAGGCTAGTTCAAACAACCCTGCCACCCTGTTGCCAGAGTGCACGGAAGAGATCGATCATGACTCTGTGGAAATAGTAACTGCCATGGAAGAAGCTGCCCACACTCAAGAAACATCATTGCATAATCCCAACTTGGTGTTGTATACCGATGGGTCCTCAATGGTCGAGGGGGGTGTGAGATGTGCTGGATGGGCAGTAACGACAGACACACAGATAATTGTGAGTGGCAGTATGTCTAAAGGCACATCGGCACAACGAGCTGAATTGGACGGGATTCATAAAAGACACATGTGAGGGCACACACAATAATTGGAAACACAACATTAGACAAACAAGAGCTATTTAGATTTCCCAGCATGCTTTAGTGCTACAGTACTTTAATTTAGTTACAGAACATATTTTTACGTCATATGTCAACAATATGACTCAACTTATGCTCTTTGGCAACAAACAGGCAATCGATGGACTCCACTGCTTGAAACAGACTGAGCAGCTTACACTCCAGAATTTGAATTCATCCTTGATTTGTGTGTGAGGTTTCACAGTCATAAGAAATGCAGCTCATAGGCAGTGGCAACTGCTTCAGTGCTCTGTGAACTTCCTGTCTGAGGTGAAAATTGCTTTATGGTCCTTGTTTCATGGGTTAAAGGGGACCTGTCATGGTCAATTTCACTGTTCAAAATTTTATTTTTGTGTTCTACTAGTTTAGATTTTCATGCTTCAATGTTCCAAAAACACATTATTTTTCTCATATTGTACATCACTATTCACACTATTCAACTCTGTCGGAGCTTTAAGCCCCACCGCCAATGAGCTCAGCACTTGCAGGTAGGCAGCCAATAAGGATTGTTCTATGAGGTGACCACACCATGCCACAGAAGTAAGGGCTTCAATTCCAGTGAGAATCACTCCATTTGGTGTGTACTTTGGTCCTTAAGACTTTGGAGACAGTGCACATACACGTAAAGCTATATAGCACACCGAACAAAAAGGAATAACTGGAAAAGCATAACAGGTCCCCTTTAAGCCCCTGAGTATTGTGTCCATGACTGGAGAGGGGGCACAGAAGATGACTGGTTGTGTTTAAAAGGCTATCCCCTTTTTCATTTATGCAATGGTTTAGTCCATTAGAGCAGCGTACGTACAGCGTAGTTCGTCCCTCACCTTCGGTGTGCGTACATTTAATGTAAGTACTTCATAATGTAGCCTGTGAGATATTATGGATAACACTTCCATGTCAGATTCAACATGGGTTATTCGCCTTGCGAAGGTTATATAAGTTAAGTTTAGTTACTGTACTTCCTCGTACGTGGATACCCTGCTAATGAGCCCATGCCCATATTCCGCTAGCTTAACAATCAAGATGAAAGCGGTCCAAAAGGCGGTAATTAATAAAGTTCTTAAGCAACGTAGCTGCGCTAGTCAGATAATTTTAATCATTCAGCACCGCTAAAATAAGTACACTTTCTACCTACGTGTATCGCAAATGAGAGGCGCACGTGTATACAAATGCTAGCCTGTTTATACCTTTATTATCTAAACCCTCCATACCGCTTAATCTGGTATATTATTATTTACTGGATAATAGACATGTGAAGTAGTTGGCAGTTAGGTAAGCATTTTATTAGTTATAATGGTACAGATATGTTAGTACAGCGGTACCTCAGTTCTCAAACTCATTAGAACTCGAATTTCTTAAAAGTCGAACCAACCAGTTCGAAAAAATTTACCTAGAACTCGATCTGAATCTCAGCAGTCAAACCATGAACGCCGACCTAAGATAACTAGTACGCGCAGGGAAATGAGTCACGCAGCACGTCTCAGCGGAAACAAAGGGTAATGCTTCAGTCTCAGCCTCGCATTCGCTGTGATAGCATCGTGCATGTTTACACTAG
>JAOYFF010000081.1:21002729-21015385 GCA_025773925.1 Cryptomyrus ogoouensis
TTAATGACATCCCATTCTTAATACATAGGCTTTAATATGGAGTTGGCCCACCCTTTGCAGCTATAACAGCTTCAACTTTTCTGTCCACAAGGTTTAGAAATGTGTTTATGGGAATTTTTTGATGATTCTTCTAGGAGAGCATTTGTGAGGTCAGGCACTGATGTTGGACGAGAAGGCCTGGTTTACAATCTCCGCTCTAATTCATCCCAAAGGGTGTTCTTTGGGTTGAGGTCAGGGCTCTGTGCAGGCCAGTCAAGTTCCTACACACCAGACTTGCTCATCCATGTCCTTATGGATCTTGTTTTGTGCATTGGTGCACAGTCATGTAGGAAGAGGAAGGGGCCATCCTCAAACTGTTCCCACAAAGTTGGGAGCATGGAATTGTCCAAAATGGCTTTGAATGCTGCAGCGTTGAGTTCCTTTCACTGGAACTAAGGGTCCAAGCCCAACCCCTGAAAAACAATCCCACACCATAATCCCCCCTCCACCATACTTTACACTTGGCACAATGCACTCAAGCAAGTACCATTCTCCTGGCAACCGCCAAAGCCAGATTCATCCATCGGATGCCAAACAAAGAAGCATAATTTGTCACTCCAGAGAACCCTAGAGTCCAGGGTGCTTTATATCATTGCATCTGATGCTTTGCATTGCACTTGGTCATAAAAGGCTTGGACACAGCTGCTTGGCCATAGAAACCCATTCCATAAAGTTCTCTACGCACTGCTCTTGAGCTAATCTGTAGCTATTGACTCTGCAGACAGTTGGTGACTCAGCATGCTTTGTCCCCGCTTTGTGATTTTACGTGGCCTATCACTTCATGGCTGAGTTGCTGTTGTTCCCAGTTGCTTCCACTTTGTTATAATACCACTAACCGAGAAAACGTCAGTGTGCAGAGAGAATCAAGGGATGTGTCTTCAAAGTGAAACATCAACACAATGAGCTGCTTGATTGATGCATCTGCTCAGTGAATCATTTCCAGCCAATCAAATAAAACGTCTGAATCCTCAATCCAAAATGACACTAAAAGTGCTCCTTTTCGTGATCAGTCATTAGAAACTGATCTGGTCTAATTTTCTACCGTTTTACATGTCCTCTCACCTACCACTTCAGCTGCTACCCCTACCCCACCGACTCTTTTAAACAACTATCCCTCCACCATCACTTTGGATGCTGCTACTGTCCCGTTATCTACTCTGTGGTTACCTGTATGCAACAACCCCCCCACCATTGCTGTTGTAACCCCCATGATATCTGGTCACCTGCCCCCATCTTTCATAGCCGATGAGGTCAGGATGGAGCTCAGACAACTGCGACAAGGGAAAGCGGTGTGTCCAAGATTATTGAAGGACTGTGCAGCCCAGCTAGCTGAACCTCTCCAGTGGCTCTTCAACACCAGTCTATGACTAGGCAAGGTCCCGGTGCAGTGGAAAACAACGACTACTGCCCAGTGGCCTTAACATCTCATATTATGAAGACCCTGGAGCGTCTGGTCCTTCACCTCATGAGGCCAGAGGTCACTCATGCACTGGACCCCCTCCATTTTGCCTAACAGGAGCACATCGGTGTGGAGGATGCAGTCTTTACAAGCTGCACAGGACACACACATACCTGGAGGAGCCAGGATGTTATGTGAGAATCCTTTCCTTTGACTACTCAAGTGCTTTCAATACATTCCAGCCCCTCATATTGAGAGACAAGTTGGGAGGGATGGGTGTGAACCCCTCCCTGACATACTGGGTAGCAGACTACCTGACAGAGCGACCTCAGGTTGTCAGACTGGGAAACTGTGTCTCTGGGACAGTGAGGTGCAGCACTGAAGCCCCACAAGGGACAGTTCTAGCACCATTCCTGTTCTCACTCTACACAGCAGACTTTAGATACAGCACAAAATCCTGCCACATGCAGAAATACTCTGATGATACAGCTATTGTGGCATGTATCAGGAGTGGACAGGAGCAGGAATATAGGAACCTGGTGGACGCCTTCAGGAACTGGTGCAGTAGGAGCTGCCTCCAGCTTAACACTTCCAAAACCAAGGACATGTTCCTGTTATATAAAACTGTTTTATAAAAGCAATAACATACTCACAATCATGCTTGCGGCCTGCAACATCTAACTTACAACTGAATCACCAAAGGGAAAAGGACACAGCAGAAGGGAATAGAGGGCACTGACGCTGACAATACCCCTCCTCAAACGCGTAACACCGAATATGCAAGGGCCACAAAGACAGGCAGGAGTAACTATAAAGGCAGAGAACACAAACCAGATTAATGGGAACCAAAAAAAACAGGCATGCAAAACCCTGACATTGAACAGGAGGGGAACAAAGGTAGACAAGGTAAACAAAAGAAGTGAGACAGGACCACCAGGTGAGGGAACAAGGCAAGAGACAGGCCTAGGGGACCAGAGGGAAACAGATTTGGGGCATGGTGTGATGACTGAGGGAAAAAAACCAGGGACAAGTGGCGGGGACTGGGAAGGAGTAGGGGAACTGGAAGGGAAGGGCAAAAATGTGACTTGTTGGAACAGCTGGCCAGGAAATAGAGGGGGAAGGAGCCTAAGAGGGGCAGGACCAGTCTGGGGTTGACGAGACACAGGGGTATTAGCAGACAAGGGACGGGACACAGAAGGGTGAGGAGAGTGGACCACCACGGGCCTAAACAGAAGAACAGCCAAGCTGAGTGGTGGCATAACCGAAGCGGAAGGTTTACTGGACGCTTGTGAACTGTGGGGCAAGAATCAGAGGGTGACAAGGGGACTGCAGGACCGGAGGCTGACAAGGGACCTAGGTCTGGGTGGCTGGCCCGACTGGTTTGTCCCCATCTCCCCCTTTGGGAGACAGAGAACTGGCTTGGCCCTCTGCTGGACCTCCACTGATGGCGTAGAAGGCACCCTTACGTGGAGGCAGGAGCCTGAAATGTGGAACTCAGGTCTAGTGCGTCCCACTCCAAGTCCTCTGGTGGGATATCCTCCAGGTCCATTCCCACTAGACTGGGGGCAGCCTTGGGTGGAGCTGCAGGGGCCACGATGACCTTAGGGAGAACTTAGGGAGAGTCCAGGACAGGCTCTGCAGGGGAAAATTCAGGATGACCGGGCCCCTGTGGCCCGGGCTCGGGGAACTCGGGTGGAGCATGAGCAGGGCCCTGTGGGCCAGGATCAGACGGCTTGGGCATAGTAGGAGCAAGTTACTCCGCCTCCTCTTCTTGGGAAGGAGACTGGAAGACCCCTTATCCTCCGCAGGATCTGAACTCACTGGAACTGCCCCCTCAAGACTGGAGACTGGGCAGCTCTTGAGACACGGCGGTGGGCTCCCCCGGGCAGGACACTAGAGACGCGGCGGCGGGCTCCTCCCAGGCAGGGCACTCGAGACGCGGCGGCGGGCTCCCCCAGGCAGGGCTCCTTTTGGGCCAGACTCAAAAAACTCAGGAGGAGTAGCATTGGGCTCCCCTGGACAGAAGACTGGAGGCTTGGGAGACAAAAGACCTTTGGCCAAGTCAAAAAGCTGCCGGTGGATGCTCTCCAGTCCATTCTCCTCCTTGATAAGTGAAGTAGGCGGACAGGGCTGAGTTGGAATTCCTGAAGGTGAAGACCCACTGCTGAGCCAACAGCAGGGGACCTTGGGGACCCGAGGAATGGCATCCACAGAAGACCTGGAACACTTAAAAGTTAAGCATGTCTCATACCAGGCACTCAGGGAACCAACATCACTGTGACTGGTGCTGGTCAGGAGCAGAAACTGATCCAGGGGGTGGGCAACTTGAGCACCACTGGGGCTGTGGCAGGTGCCAGGGACATATATCCCAGCGTGACAGATGTTGCAGAGCCTGAGGATCATGTTTTAGAGTCGGTCATTCTGTTATAAACACGGGGCATGGTGCAAACACGTGCAGGAAGAATTAAAAGGTAGACAATCTACTTATAAAAAGTGCTTTATCCGTACCGGATACTCGTTTCAGCCGAGTATCCGGCTCAACTCTATTTTTCACCTATGTTATTGATGAAATGTCCGGAACACAGATGCCACTATATATCTGCTGAGGCTTGGCTGGACTCCCTCAGTGTCAACCCATGATTTACATGATTTGCAATTACCTATCATAATGTCCTTGCAAACAGCAAGCATTTCTTGGTACTCTGGACTACCTTCTCAGAAGTCCTGCACCCTCTCTTCCACCTCAAGCAGCTCAACAGACTGCAGCCTGATTCCCAGGGTTCTCACTGTCCATTTTTGCTGGGCCAACCTGCCTCGATGCAACCCAATGGCCTGCAGTTGAACTGCAGAGTGTGTGTCAAGGAACAGAAGCATATACACACACACACAGGCAGTTGTGCATCTTCTTCATGCCTAAGGCCTAAGACATTGACATCACTTCCAAAACACCTCCCTCCATCCTAATCCATCAATTTTCTTTCCACACTCCCCCCTTTTGAACATGTGAACACTTGTGTCGTTCACAAGATAGTCTTTCCCTGAATCATCTTCATCCCACTATCCCGATAATCATGCCCATTGCTAAATCCCCACAGGGAAAAAAATGGAAGGTCGGCTCTGCAATCGGGACATCTACTGGTCACCGATGTATTCCGGAAGTTGCCAATCCACACAAATGTGGGTCCACACAAGACCTAGAACACCTTGTAGCCTACAAGAGAGGCTAACAGATCTTCAGCCACCGTTCCAAATAAACCTATTGGGGCAAGGGGAACACCCACATAGACTGTCACATGAACACTTCACAGGGGCCATACCTATCTGCCGGTGTATCCAGGCTCTCAAACTCAATAAGGCAAGTGACAACAGCAACACAACAGCAAGCCATCCACATAGTGGATGAGAGTACTTCCTCCTGAAGCACAATTCCATACACACTGGACGCTTCTGTGTAACCTTGTGGCATCACTGTCCAGGTCCACCTCTTCCCTTTAAAGGTAAAGGCAAACCAATACTGTGAATCTGGATGCAAAAAAAAAGGCGTTAGCTAAGGCCACCACTGAAAACCACTTCGCCTCAGCCGGAATTGAGGCCAGTAATGTCACTGGGTTAGGCACAACGAGGACTCGAGGGTGTATGGTTGCATTAACACTGCACAAATCCTACACAAACTTCCACGTGTTGTTTGCCTTTTCTACAGGCAATATGGGAGAGTTGATGGGAGAATAAACTATTTCCTTAATAGCCCCCCTTTTTACCAAATCTGCTTGTATTTCTGAGATTTCCTCTTCAGCTTCCCTAGATAATGGATATTAGGCTTTGTGTGGTCGATAGTCAGACCTGGGGTGGACGATTAAAGGCTTGGCTGAAATTATTCTCCCAAAATCATTCTTATCTTTCACCCAAAGTCAATCAGGCACACTGGCTAACCAATATGGAAGTACCTTCTCAGGGAAAAAGTCACATTCTTGACATCTGACCTCTACCATCGGAGAAATCAGTTTTTTCTGGACCACTCCATCAGCACTAACCTACTGATTTTCCCCAAATTTTACACAATCAATTCTGTCATTACACTTTTGAACCCATGGTTCTAAATCCTAAATCTCCTTTTCCATATGACACATGAGGCACTAATCCTCCCTCATACCATCTTTTTTGTTCAGGGGATAGGGACATGAAGGCCGCTGACTTGTAACCGGAAACATAAAAGGCAGTACGTTCAACAGTCTCACAGGGTGTTCTGGCATTTTCAGACTGCCAGATCCATTCCCCTCCTCCTGCTTCCCCAAAGAAATCAGTCATGCAATGCAGGTAGTCAGGTTGTTCCTGTCCGTCTGGAATTAACAGTATCATCAGTTACCAAGCAGCAAATACTGTAGCTGACACCGGTCATAAATTCAAAGTCTGAAATCATCGCAAATCCATTTTTCCCCACCCCTATTTGAATTCTCAATTTACCCATTAAGTCACGTCCCAACAGATTAACAGGGCAGCGGGGTGTAATTGGAAAACTGTGACAACATACAGTGCAGTCTGGGCCGATGCCCACAGATAGAGGGTCAGTTTCATTCAGGAACCCAGGAATCTCGGGGGCTCCTGGGTATGACGTTAAACTGTATCCGGCCCTCGAAGCAGTCCTCCAACTTGCAGGGAAACAATTTTTTGGGGGTTGCTGGTGGGATTGGCACTCCACGACTATCTCTGAGGTACATAGACCGGGGAGTGGCCAGATCTCTATAGGTGAGTATACATGTACAGTGCCTTGCAAAAGTATTCACCTCCCTTGGCATTCTCTCTGTCTCGTTCCCTTACAACCTGTAATTTAAATGGATTTTCAATTTGATTTTATGTGATGGACCTACAAAAAAAAAACTACAGATTAATGAAGTCAACACGGAAAAAAAAATCTGGTTTTAAATAATTCTAAAAAATATAAAACTGAAAAGTGGTGTGTGCATATGTTTTCACCACCTTTGCTTTGAAGCCCCAACCACTACCTTAGAAAGCTACTTAATTAGTTAAATACGATCCACCTGTGAGCAATCTAAGTGTAAAATGATCTCAGTATATATATACCTGTTCTGACAGCCCCCAGAGTCAACACCAGTGCAACACCACTAAGTAATGGCACCGCAGCAAACCTGCCAAGAGAGGGTCGTCCACCAAAACTCACAGACTTGGAAAGGAGGGCATTAATCAGAGCAGCAACTAAGAAACCAAACATAACCCTGAAGGAGCTGGGTGGCTCTACTACAGAGATGGGAGTAACTGTCCATAGGACCACCATAAGCCAACCGCACACTGCACAGAGCTGAGCTTCATGGAAAGGTGGCCAAGAAAAAGCCATCGCTTACTAAAAAAATAAGGTAGACCATTTGAAATTTGCCAAAAGGCATATTGGAGACTCCCCAAACATGTGGAAGAAGGTGTTGCTGGATCCTGGTTCCAACGCCCTGAGCCACATCGTTGGACTTGGTACTCCAATACTGGTGGTGGGGCAAAGGAGATCGATCACATCCTCATGAGCAGATGCTGGAGGCTCCTGGTGCCCAGTTTGTGAATTCTGACCACAGACTTGTTGTTGCTACTCTGAAGATTCAGCGTAGATCCAGTAGTCTACCACCTGCTAGGAGAATGAGGCTGGACTGAGTCAGACTCCAAGATCAAGCTGTTTCTGATGAGTTTGCACACAGTTTATGTGAGGAACTTGCAGACTTGTGTGTGACTGGTGACTCTAATGTAATGTGGCAGACCTTCCATGATAAGACCCTGAAGGTTGCTGAGGGCTGTGTTGGTGTTACCAGTGTTCCCAGAAGGAGGTGTTTCATCTCGCAGGGCACCCTGGATGTTATCGAGAGGAGTCACAGCACACAACTTAGTGGCAACTCCAGTCTGTACCGGGAACTGAGAAGGATGGCTGTGAGGGCTCTGAGGGCAGATAAGGAGATGTTTGTTAGACGAATTTGTGGTCAGGTGACATACCATCTGTGGTCTAGTGACCCACGTCCTGCTTACAGAGGAATCAAAGCATTACGCACATCTGAATCTGTTCCTTGGAGACTTGCAGTCAGGGCAGCAGATAGGACTGTCCATACAGATGACACTGCAGCTGTGACCCGCTGTGCCAGCTACTTTGAGCAATTGATTAAACCTGACCCTCCAGTTCAGATGTTGCACATCTCTGGGTCCACAGTTCTCAAAGCTGATCCTCCAATCAGCTGTGAACCATCCAATCTCACTCAGATTGCATGGGTCGTGAATCAGCCGGGGGCAGGGAAGGCAGTAGGGATCTGTGGTATCCAGGGTAAACTTCTCCAGGCTGGTGGTAAGGCTGCCCTCCTGGCATTGCAGGTAATCTTTGCTTCCATTTGGGAGTCAGCCGTCTTCCCAAAAAACAGGAAAACAGGATGGGTGATCACCTGGATTGCGGCAACTACAGGGGGATAACACTGCTTTCAGTAAGGTGAAGAAAGATTTACTGATCCTGACTTTGCCAACAATGTCATGTTCTTAGAGGACTCAATAGAGACTCTGATTGGGGCTCTCGAGAGACTGAGCAAGGAATCTGAGTGTCTGGGATAAAGACTAATATCCAGGCATTTAATGACTTTTTAGGCACAGCCATATCTGTCTGCGGGGAGAATGTCTACCTCGTCGATAGATGTACCTACCTCGGCAGTGACATTCATGTCTCTTGTGACTCTTCCTCAGCAGACAGATTGGAAGAGCATGGGGGGGTCATGAGGTCACTGGAAAGGGGTGTGATATCTTTGCAAGAGGATGAAGGTCCAAGTCTTTAGAGTCCTGGTGCTCCCTGTCTTGTATGGCTGTGAGACATGGACACTCTCCAGTGAGCAGAGACGAAGACCGGACTCCTTCGGTACTGTGTCTCTTCAGAGAATCCTTGGGTACTGCTGATTTAACTTTGTGTCACATGAGCAGTTGCTAAAGGAGTCCTGAATGAGGCACATTATCTACATTGTGAGGGAGCGTCAGTTACAGCACAGTGGCTAAGTGGCGTGTTTCCTTGAGGGTGCTCACAGGATCCTCATTGCTGTGGACCCAAGTGGCTGGACCAGGACAAGGGGATGCCCACATAACACCTGGCTGTGGCAGATGGATGGCCATTTCCAGAGGATGAGATTGGACCATGTATCTGCCTGGGGGATCGCTGGCCAGGATGGTGGTGGGTGCGACAACGCGCTTCCCAACCTGATCTGACCTATGATGACTACAGTCTCTTCTGTAGTGGGGACCTCCAACACCTCCTCTTAATCATGTACCTACTTGTTCCCATGTGCATGAGAAAGGGTATCTCTTTCCCCTCTATTCTCAGTTTTAACAGTCGGTCATTGCCTAGGTGTCTAATTAGGACTACAAATTGACTCTCCTCGCTGCCCGTCTCCTGAAGTCCATATTGCAAATTTTGAATTATAGGGCGAGCAAAAGCCCTTCCCCTTTTAAAGGGACAATTAGTGCTAAGGTATTCTGATTGCTTGCAGAAGAAGCACATCACAGGGTCGGGTCTTGCCACTCACCCTCCTGCAGCTGGAGTCTTCTCATGCCCTTATAAGTTCTGGACTTGAGGCCCACTCCATTCATTTGCATTTTGGGCAAGCTTGGTGACAGCCATGATCAGCTTCTCCTGATTCTGGAATGTAAGGTTCTCCTGGTGTTCTCCTTTCCCCTACTTTTTTCTTTTATTTCTCTTTCAAGTTTTGCGCAATGTTGAAAGTGTAAGTTCTCAGCCAGTCCAGATCCTTGAATCAACAGTTGCGACAAGCTTACTTAAATGGCTCACGAATCTCTGGTCTCAGGCCTTCTAGACAGAGAGAGGTAATCATTGGACTTCGGTGTGCTGTTGGCAGTCCTGAGTTGGCAGTCTTCCTTGTCAGACTGTTCTGCACTGTGCAGTTTTGGCCAATCTATGCCCACCTTGTAGGTTCACTCCAGGGCATCTCTCAGGGTGGCCATCACATAACAGAATCATACACATACACACACACACACACACACACAGGTTTGTAATTATAACTTTGTGCGGACTCTCCATTAATTTCTATGGGGAAAACTGTAATCCCAATGTAACCACCTTAACCCTAACCATAAGTAACAAAACAAAATACAGGACTGGCATTTTTTGTTTTTTGTCATTGCATTAACAAATCTTTGTAGGGAAGAATCATTCCCACACCATCAAAATAACAGGTTTTTATTACATTGTGGGGAACATTTGGTCCCCACAAAGCAATATAAACCAAATCCTCACACACACACTAAGTCATACATCCTTTTCATGCCTAAGGCCTATGACATTGACATAGAAATCAATCAATTTTCCTTCCACACTGTGTATGTTTGCATTTGCGTATTATTGAAATGGAACACACTTTAAACCAGTTTATTTCCTTTATCTATATAGATTTTCCTACGATGGCGTATTAGGGCCACATTGAGTAAAAAAAAAAAATCTAAGATTTCAAGAATAAAGTCATAATTTTGGGCTACATGTTATTTTAGATAACAGTATAGCCAGATGTAGGACTGAAGTAGAGGCAGGAACAAACCAGAGTCAATGATATTGGTATGCATGCTGTTTTATTGTGATGCTAATTAAGTTTTTTTATAACCTTTGGTTATTATTTTATTTTATTGGCTATATTGTCATATTAATTTAATGTTTAATGTGTATGGTGCTTTCAATTAAAAAAAAATCATCATCATGAACATGAACTTTTCTGGACCCCTCCCTGGGTTATTTTGGACCACCCTCCCCACCCCGGAAGAGGCCTGTGGACCATGCCAAACCTGTCCTGGTCCTCACCATATCTGAATGGTCCATAAACCATCTGATTGACAGCTGTCAATCAGGCACATGGAGCCAGTTGCCTCAGCTGGGCAGACCTCGTTCATTTCCATGCTGGATATGAGCACCTCACATTTCACCTGCCCCTCAAACCCCACAAGCCCCCCCCCACCAGGACTGGATGGATTTAATTACCACTGCATTAGAGAGGAGGCTGGAGCCCAAGGCTGCATAGACTGCTGTATTGTCTTGGAGCACTGGGCTCCGCCCCACCCACCCCGAGCTGCCAGTCAAATGTCTGAATGTATAATTTATTGCAGCACTCAGAAACCTCTTGACTTTAGTTAAGTGCAAATTATCATACTGCTATATATAGTAATTAAATGGGAGGGACATCAAATGGTAATAGAATAGAGTTTATATTATTGTGCGGAGAGACTGAGAAATAATTATTCGGTTTTATTTCTGAGGCACCAGAGACCTGTTTTGGTTTTTTCTCAACTTTTGAGTCCTCATTTTACAGGACTGCCACATCTCTAAGTGTGTGAGCCTCCCCCCACTCGGATCCTTGGCAGACGGGTAATAGACCTGACTTCCTTTGTAATGGTCTAGAAATATTTAGCTGTAGCTTGAACTTGATGATCTAAAACACCGCCACAGTAATTTTGGCAAGCTAGACTGTCAAGTGGCTTTAGAGAATGGTGAAAGAAAATTATTTAAATCCAAAGATGAATAATTGATTATTACTTAATTTACACTGAAGCTCAGCTCTGGGACACTGAAGCAGCATCTCCTGGTGTGGCTGTAGCAGACCACACCCAATACTTCCATTTCTTACCTATTGTAGTTGCCCTCTTGTTGAACATCGTCAGCTGTTTCCTGTTTGTTGATTGTCTGTGTACTTAAGTGTGTCCTGATTCAGTATTTACTAAATCAGTCATTGTTACTCGTTGCTTGTTCCATGCTCCTACCCTGTCTCCCATGAATAGTAAAAAAATGTCCTTGCGAGGGGTTTTGCTTGCACCACAGCTTGCCAGTGGGTCATGCTTTTACATTTGGTTATGACAATGAGGTGACCTACTGCACCATTGAACTCATCTAATAGGCTAAGTCTGTCTTACAGTTTGATGTAATTAACAGTTGTTGATAGAAAATACTGCATTGTTATGGGTTTAAGTTAATAGTGCATTATTGTTGTTAAAGACCATTTTGTTCATCTGTCATTCAAAGTCGGTTTGCTCCAGCTCTTCATACAATGGTGGTCGCAGAATGTCTCTGTGCTCTTCATGAGCTCTGGCAGCTCAGTTTACAAACTACACACTGACATTATGGTAAGACATGTGCTCTACCAGTGACTCACAAAATTTAATGTTTATTTACATCCAGGTTGTGACCTTTGGCAGCAGCCAGTTACAAATTGCCTCCGAGGTCATGTGTTGCGGCCATCTTCTGCTGATTGGCCACCTGCCATGGGGAAATAATGCAAAATAATAGCACCTGTGGGCAATTTCTCACATTAAATAAAGCCCAATATTAAAATGTAACATGTGCCAGATCCCTCTAACTCAGTTTTGGCTTCTGCCTCAACCAATGAGAGACTACAATTATGAGCTTACAGATGCTGATCATCAAACGGATTAAAAATTAATAATAATGATAAACATTGGCCATCCCAGCGAAGAAATGAATTAAGAGATATCATACTGAAAATGAATGTTAATTGGCAGCACAGCAGCCTGTTAGTTCTCTTAAGAGATGTACATTGGGATAATTTGATGTTTCTGCTAAGGTTTGCAGTCTGTGATGTGTGACCTCTTGTTAGCCTCTATGATATCTTCCTTAAGAATTCTTCGAGAGACCTGGCTAATTAACCAGCATGACTGTGTCACAGAAAGCCTTTAATAATAACAATAATACATTTTATTTATAGACGCCTTTCTAGACACTCAAGAACAGTGAATGCAAAAGAAAAATATAAATAGTGTGTAGAAACACTGACAGGAAACAAATTTCGGGGGGTGGAAGATTGGTATGGCACGAAGAGATGATGTTTGAAGGGGGTGTTCACCAAGCAGGGGCCATTGTGAGATGGGAGGGCCACCGGTTAAGACGAATCAGGCTTGTAATGAAGAGGTCAGAGATTTGGGGGCTGGGTAGGGAGCTCACACTGTCCCCTTGAACTTGGTCCATAAGTGAACGCTACTTTAATCGCAAGTATAACCTGTAAAAAAGGAGTCATCTGATACTGTACATATACATACAACAGAGATTGAGTCAGAGAGAGAGGAAGATTGATCAGCAACCAAACAGGCATTACGGGATGAAAAGGTGATATTAACCCCCTGGGGTCTGAGGCTTTTTTTCCACTTTCGGGGTAGTCTGACATGCCTTGACATTTTAAAATATTTC
>JAOYFF010000081.1:21016548-21026559 GCA_025773925.1 Cryptomyrus ogoouensis
CTTTGAGGGGTGAGGAGTGTGTGATACATATATGTAAGTACAGTCAGAGGGACGTCAGGGACGGGCTACGCTCCGGGATCTGGGTTATTGGTGACTCTTTCCAGTGAAATGTGACTTGGCTGGTTTTCAGCTTCACTTATTCAAATGATACACTCATTATGAGCATAGTTTGCACCTTGCTTTAATTAAAATAGGCTCATTTGCGCTGTATACTATAATGTTTGCTCGAGTAGGAAGGGGGGGGGGGGGAAGCCAGTTGACCTTGGACCCCCAGAGGTTTTCTTCTCTCTTTCCTTCCTTCCTTCCTTTACCTGTTTTCATGCGCCATTTCATATCATGTACTAATGGATCATCACACATGCCTGTGAAAGGCACTATATAAAAACGCTTTGTCATTCAATATGAAATACGTAACGACGAAGGGAGTGTGGAAATGAAGGGAGTTTTGGGAAGACAGGGTGGATTACAGAGGGTAGAGGGAGATTTTAAGGCATGCTGGCTCTTTCAGCACAACAGGGTCAGTCTGGCACTGTCATCTGTCTTGGAGACAGAATTTATAGAGGGCACACACACTAGCGCGGCTCTGGGGACCCCCAGGCAAACAGTCAGACATTTGCCACTCCCCATACTGGGAGGAGGGCTATTTAAGGATTTCTCAGCCACAGGTGAGGAATCCGCTGGGATGGACGAGGTATCATTGACACTTTAGATCCATACAAATGAATCGGTGTCTCTGTGTGCACGGCGTGATTAATGTGCTCTGAAACAGAAAGGAGGAAGCGGAAATTGGCACACATCTGGAATTCTGTCCCTGCTGTCGGAAGGGATTTCCGTGGAATTTAGCGTGTTCGAATTACCGCAGAAAACATTAAATCCCTGCAGCTATGGACACGTAAACTGGGACATGGATGAAGGTGTGTGTGATGACTGTGTGTCTGTGTGTTTTCATAGATCACATTTGGGGACCAAAATGTCCCCAAAGTGTGGCAAAATCTGAAACTTCCTTTCTTTTGGGGACATTTTTCAGGTCTCATTTGGACAACCTCAATTTTGTATTAATCGGTGAATGCAGTAAAAAAAGTTTTTTGTATTTTATTTGGTTATTTATGGTTAAGGTTAGGGCTGGGTAGGGGTTAAGCGTGTTGTGACTGGAATTCGGGTTTTTCTCATAGAAATGAATAGAATAAACCTATTCAGATAGGTATGCCAACATGAGGTTCTTCTGGTTCTGGAATAATCTTATAAGGTTCTTGCTTTCTTCCATGGGGTTGTTGTTAAGTAGTTTTGTAGTTGTTGTGTAGTTGCTGTGTAGCTCCGTCTCCAATGCTGTATAACACCTGTACCTGGGCATTCACTGGAAGCTCAACCTAACTGCACTTATGCCCAATTGACTCCTCAACAGCCACATCTTTGTAATGTGCTGTTTGTCTCACTCGTATGTCGCTTTGGATAAAAGCATCTGCTAAATAAAAGTAAATGTAAATGTACCTAAACTAAAGATGCCATTTTTTTCTTATTAACTTTGTCTCTTATTAAAAGGGAATATGTCCCACTGTAAGTAGCTGGTTTGCCTAAAGGTGGGCAGAGTTCCCCTAAATTATTGAGCTCGACGGAGGCAGATTGTCTTAAAAAGTCTATAGAGTCCATGGCTGCCTAATAAGAAACTGACTTCCTCCTTCCTGTTCTGCCCTTTTCTTTTCATCCAATCAACAATCCTTAAACTCAGTCAGGAAAAGCTCATGTATACCTTACAATCAGCAGATTTCCATCCATCCATCCATCCATCCATTATCGACCGCTTATGCGAGGTCGGGTAGTGGGGGCAGCAGTCTCAGCAGGGAAACCCAGACTTCCCTCTCCCTGGCCAGTTTATCCAGCTCCTCTGGGGGAATCCCGAGGCGTTCCCAGGCCAGCCGAGAGACATAGTCTCTCCAGCGTGTCCTGGGTCTTCCCCGTGGCCTCCTCCCAGTGGAACATGCCCAGAACACCTCAAAAGGGAGGCATCCTAAGCAGATGCCTGAGCCACCTCATCTGGCTCCTCTCGATGCGGAGGAGTAGTGGCTCTACTCTGAGTCTCTCCCGAATGACCGAGCTCCTCACCCTATCTCTAAAGGAAAGCCCAGCCACCCTGCGGAGGAAACTCATTTCGGCCACTTGTACTCGCAATCTCGTTCTTTCGGTCACTACCCACAGCTCATGACCATAGGTGAGGCTAGGAACATAGATCGACTGGTAAATCGAGAGCTTTCCCTTTTGGCTCAGCTCCTTCTTCACCATGACAGACCGATGCAGCGCCCGCATCACTGCTGACGCTGCACCGATCCGCCTGTCAATCTCCCGTTCCATCCTTCCCTCACTCGTGAACAAGACCCCGAGATACTTAAACTCCTCCACTTGGGGGAGGACCCCCTCCCTGAACCAGAGATAGCATTCCACCCTTTTCCACCTGAGGACCATGGTGTCAAATTTGGAGGTGCTGATTCTCATCCCTGCCGCTTCATACTCAGCTGCAAACTGTTCCAGTGAGAGCCGAAGGTCACAGTCTGATGAAGCCAACAGAACTACATCATCTGCAAAAAGCAGAGACCTAATCCTGAGGTCACCAAACACCCTCAACACCCTGGCTGCGCCTAGAAATTCTGTCCATAAAAGCTATGAACAGATGACAAAGGGCAGCCCTGGCGGAGTCCAACCCTCAGTGGAAATGAGTCCGACTTACTTCCAACCGGACTAAGCTTTGACACCGGTCATACAGGGACCGAACAGCCCTTATAAGGAAGGACATGTAGACTGGTTGGGCAAACTCCCATGTACCCTCCAAGACCCTGCTGAGAGCATAGAGCTGGTCCACTGTACCACGGACAGGGCGAAAACCGCACTGCTCCTCCTGAATCCGAGGTTCAACAATCCGACGGACCCTCCTCTCCAGAACCCCCGAATAGACCTTGCCAGGGAGGCTAAGGAGTGTGACCCCCCCTATAGTTGGAGCACACCCGTCGGTCCCCTTCTTAAACAGGAGGACCACCACCCCAGTTTGCCAGTCCAGTGGCACTGTCCCCGATGTCTACGTGATGCTGCAGATGCGTGTCAACCAGGACAGCCCCACAGCATCCAGAGCCTTAAGGAACTCCGGGTGGATCTCATCCACCCCCGGGTCCCGGCCACCGAGGAGCTTTTTAACCACCTCAGTGACCTCCACCCCCGAGATAGGGGAGCCCACCCCCAAGTCCCCAAACTCTGCTTCCTCGTTGGAAGGCGTGTCGGTGGGATTGAGGAGGTCTTCGAAGTACTCCCTCCACCAACCCAAAACGTCCCGAGTTGTGGTCAGCAGTGCCCCATCCCTATCATAAACACCGCTTTCTCGCCCTGACCCACTGGACCAGAATCTCCTCAAAACCGTCCGGAAGTCGTTCTCCATTGCCTCGCCAAACATCTCCCACACCCAAGTTTTTGCCTCAGCGACTGCCGAAGCCGCATTCCGCTTGGTCCGCTGGTACCAGAACCAGTTTCTAAGTAACTAATCTTACACTCACAGAGGTAGATATCACTGATTCTTGGGAATTTGGATAAAACAGGTTTTTAATTCTGAAAATAAAAAGTTACTTAAATTACAAAATCTGAGGGTCTATCATTATAGACCAAGGTCTTGGCTGTTCAGCAGTGTACCGGTGAAACCTCCTCATTTTGTATTTTTTTTCATAAAATAGACATTTTTTCAGTTATTACTTTGTTTTTGTCAACATCATCAGATACAATAAAAGGCAAATTATTTTTTTAATTTGGTCTAATATGTATTTATTTCTCTTGATGTTTGTTGTCTACGTTTCCAAACCTTTCTCTGACTTCTCTTTCCCCTTCCATTCAAGTCATTGATATTTTGTATCTTCCCTTCCTGCACCCTCTTCTTCCATCTTTGCCTTTCCATTCTGAGGTATTCCTCCTTTAACTCTGCCTCACTGTGTATTTTCTCTCTCCGCTTCCTTTGATATTCCCTGTTTCTTCTCCTTCTCTCCTCCACTGATAGCTGCTGCCTAGCCATAACTTCCTAAAATACATAAAGTCAAAGTGTAATGATTGGGGGCTGGAGGGTGGGGATTTGGGAGGAATGTTGTGAATGGTGGATGACGTAAGCCAAATGAACGTGGCATGATAGTGAGTTGAGAGAGAGGGGGAAGGCACACCTCATCCCCCAGGGTTGGACGATATGGAAGAAATATAGGGGGAATTACATCAATAAAAAATACAAAAGAGGTTAATGAAGCATCACAGGTCATATTGGTATTTATGGTGATCAACAATTTTATTCTAGCCTCCATTGAGGACCATTTGGAGGTTTTTGACAGAAAACCTGACAGTGGTGATGTCTGACAGTGGTGACAAAAACCTGCTCTTTCACATGATATGCATGAGTTGTTCATATTAGCCATTTTGTTTCCCCATATAATCATTAAATTAATAAAAATAAAAAATAAGCCTATAAAAGAACCTTATATATGTGCAATTATAACCTTGGTTCTTTTTATTCATGAAAATGTTATTAATTTCCAACAGAATGAGCACTTTTCTTAGTGGGACATGTTTTTGCCAAAGTTTCAAGAATCAGTGATATGCAAATTAATGACTGTGAGATATCGTAAAAAATACTTATAGGGTATATAAAGAGCCTGGATAAGTTTGTTCATTCACATAAACAGTTTATTACCAATGCAATGTTTTAGCTGCAAGATAATTGTTTGGCTAATGAAGGTCTGCTGTTTGCTGTCTGTACTGCTATACCAGCAGGACAAGCCTAGCTGAACGAGGCAGATGGCATTCTTATAAACAGTTATCTTTCTTTACTATTGCTCAAGTAGAGAAAACCCACCCAGCAGTGTACTAATGCAACCTTCACTGAGAGTGAGGGGCAGCCACAGAGGCAGGGGTCTTTAGCTTTTTATACTGGTGCTATCAGAGCAGGCTGTTGTGGAGTCAAATATAGCATTGGCTATAGCTGATTTGTCTGTCGGTTTGTATAGAAAATTCAGCCATAGGCCATATTTCTCAAGGCGACTGAAACCGCAGAGTAATCTAACCTAACCCACCAGCGTCAATATTGACCTATCAAATCACAGCATGTCTCTCGTAAATCAGGTGATTATTCCCCCCCCTCCCCCTTTATTTGGAATGGAATTTAAACCACGTAAAATCATTAAACTAATGAGCAGCTAATGAAGGATCCAGCGCGGGCATGCGCGGTCACTCCGAATGATTGCTGTCAGAAATGCAGGAATCGCTTGTGAACAGACTCGCATCACACGCTCTATTAAATCGTGACCTTCTCAGACTGTTTCTCGGCTTGTGGGATTCTCTGTGTAAATTCTAGCGCTTCATCTATTCCCTGCTCATGCACACAAAGCCACCTGTTGGGAAGATGTCTAACTGTCGCCTTCCTGTGATTCCAAATCCCGTGTCCTCTTTTAATTCATATTTTATCTTGTATTACCATGACATGCTGTTACATTGTTTTGCACAGTTCTTATATTTGTTCTCTAATTTATTACTTAAATGCTTACTTTATTGCGTTTCCTTTAAGTGTTTTATTTACGCTATCCTTTGTTGTGTTTATTTCTTCTTACATTGTCCTTAGTTGCATTTCATTCTGTGATACTAGACAAAGATATTTTCCCCCACAAGGACTAATAAAGTTCTGTCTTATCTTCACTGCAAAACAGCAGCGTTATTGATGATTTTAGCATGTGAAATTTAAGCTGAAATAAAGTACAAGGATTTCAAACTTGAAATTAAACAAAAAAAAAATGTTATTCTGTTGCAGGTAGTGTAATAGTTGCTGACATTTTAATGGTGCCTGTTGAATTTTTCTCTAAAATAAACTACTGCAGAATGTTGAATTTGATACTCAATATAGAATCTTATTTGTATGGACTTGGCTCACATTTTTCCTTTAAAAATATCTTGACACATTTAAGGTGATGTGGTCTTACATCTCAGACAACACCAAATAATCCAGCAGAGGTCTGTATCTTTCCTGCAGGACTATAAGGTCATCGTAATTACACAAATCTCAGTGGAGTCATTTAGCGTGTCAGTCTTAGGCGCTGCTGCTCGAGCTATCCAGGAGAGAATGATATCAATTAGCATCCGATGATATGCCCGTATCCTTCAAATGCAATTATGGCAGATACCTGCTTTATAATTAAAATTAAATTGAAGAGCATTCAGCAACTCGGAATTAGAAAATTACACTTTAAAGAATATCTCGTTACTTTGATTAATATCATATTCAGACACAAACATCCGTGCCACTCAAAACAGAAAGGTCACATACCTCCAAAAGTACGTACAGCCCTGCCAAGATCACCGTCCGCTTTTTGTTACACCAATAAAACTGATTTTAATTGGTGACTGATGACTTGTTTACATGTACCGGGAGATTCATCAGTTGTTCAAACTGAAAACGTGTCAGTCCTAATCTCTTCAAAAGCGTGTAGTTAAACATCTTGTGTGTTCAACGCGCTTCATTTTTGCTTGTCGAAGACTAACGTGCAGGCAAGCTGTTTTGTTTTTCTAATTTGCTCAATTTAGGGCATTGATCTGTTTGTAATGTGGGTACATTTTTAGTGCGTGCCATTCCAAGGCAGGTCCATATTACCCGCTAGTTTAGAACACACCAATGACTGCATGTATTAAGCCTCCATTTAACAACGTATAACTGGAAAAATAATGAGTTAAATAGTTAATATTTCTATTTTTTTATGTTTATGACACATTCCCAGTGGCGTAGGAAGGAGTGGTGAATGGAGGGTACAGTGTACACTGTGTGGACAAATGTATTGGGACACACTTCTCAATCACTGAATTCAGGGGTTTCATTCAAACCCACTGCCACAGGAGTATAAAACCAAGCATCTAAGCATGCAGTCAGGTTTACAAACATTTGTGAAAGAATGGGTCATTCTGTCATAGGATGCCACCTTTGCAATAAGTCAGTTTCTTCCCTGCCAGATATTCCATGGTCAATTGTAAGTGATATTATTGCAAAGTGAAAGAGATAGGAACAACAGAAACAGAAGTGGTAGACCATGCAAAGTAACAAAGTGTTGACTAAATAACTGCAGCATTCCAAACATTATCTAGCATTAACCCCAGCCCAAGAACTGTGGTGATAGCTTAATGGAATGGGCTTCCATGACTGAGCAGCTGCATGCAAGCCTCACATCACCAAGCGCAATGACAAGCGTTGGATGGAGTGGTATAAAGCATACCACCACCGGACTCTGGAGCAGTGGAAACGTGATCTGTGGAATGATGAATCACACTTGTCTGTCTGGCAGTGATGATGAGTCTGGGTTTGGCAGATGCCAGGAGAACGTTACCTGCCTGACTGCATTGTGTCAACTGTAAAGTTTGGTGGAGGAGGGATAATGGTATGGGGTTTTTCAGGGTTTGGGCTGGGCCCCTTAGTTCCATTAGGGGAACTCTTAATGCTTGTCACATTTTGGACAATTCTATACTTCCAACTTTGTGGGAACAGTTTGGGGAAGGCCCTTTTCTGTTCTACCATGACTGTGACCCAGTGCACAAAGCAAGGTCCATAAAGACATGGTTGGGTTAGATTGGTGTTGAAGAACTTGACTGGCCTGCACAGATCTCTGACCTCAACCCCATGAAACACCTTTGGGATGAGCTAGAATGGAGATTGCCGATACTGAAGATCATCTTGCCTGTTTCCAATGGTCCTGTATATAACCTAAACATTGAAACTATAGTAAAAGGTGCTAGTCATGTAATGTTGCTGGTATGACGTCAGCATGGCTATTAACAGATCATTTAATGCTTCTGAGTGCCATGAGGTATGAGCCACTCCTGAGCCACGCATCTTACGCAGGCAGTGTGGCTGCTCTAGCCCATTAATTGTCTAGGCAGTGTGTCCTGCATTTTAGAATTTAATACATGCAGTCATCGGTTCTCTAAAATATCACTTAATATGGACCTGCATTGAAATGGCACTCACTTTTACAAATAGATCAATCCCCTAAATTGAGCAAATAAAAAAAAAAAAAACAAAATAGCTTGCCTGCACATAAGTCTTCAACAAGTTCAGATGAAGTGTGTTGATCCCACAAATTTTTTATTACAGAGATTAGTTTTTGGTTTGGACAACTGACCATTCCATGTATAGAAAATGCATAGATAAGTTTCCAGACTGATGGGGTTCATTCTCCCATGTGCTTTATTAATACAAGAACGTAGCTGTGTGCCTTTTCGACTTAAGCCCGAACACACTGACTGCGTGGCATATGCATCACTGAGCTGCTGCAGCGTATCCACGTGGCTGTCCACACCACCTACATTGCTGCTGCGGCACTGCTACTGCAAGCCCTCTTCTTCTACAATGAGTATACCTTTGATAATGGCCATCAATAGAATGCTTCACTTAAAATAGTTAGAAAAGACCATAAAATTGACTAGTTCTTATCAGCAAGCATTCACATTATTTTTCTTCAGAGTGAGAGCATACCTGAAAACTACTGTGATTCACCAAATGTTCTATTAAATTATCGACATAATTATAGTCTGCGTTGACCATACAGTACACAAGTAGCCTCCTTTCTCCTTTAATAACATAAAAAATAATATTTATTTATGCATAGCCTACACATTGACTCTATAGTGAAAGGTGTCAGTTGTGTGTTTTTGCTGGTGTGTTGTCAGTATGACTGTCATTAGATCTTTTAACTGTCTGTTTTTCCTGTGAAGAACAGGCGCCACTATGACTCTCTAGATGAGGCCCCGCTGCCACAAGGCGTGAGACGCATGGCTCGCACAGGCAGTCTGGCTGCTCTAACCTGTTAACATGGGTGCCAAACTGAAAATCGGCATGTTTTGCGGCCACGACACATGCGCCAGGCAGCCAGTGTGTCCTGGCCCTAATACTATTAACTGAAAAAAGGCTGTAGTGCTTCTTCTGGATGAGACACTAAACAGAACCATGTGGATGGGAGTAAGGGACGGGACTTGATTGAGGTATGCGAATAAACAGATTAGTGGGAAATAGAAAAGGTGAAGATCAGCACAGGAACAGATAATGGGCTTTGGGTCACATCTCAGGGTCTGGGCCAGTTTACTAGGGATTAAGTGTGAATTGGGATTTTCCTGTCTTGCTCATTTGACTTCCTCTGCCAGGCCCTGGGCTCCCCCTTTGAGTCTGGTTCCTCCCAAAGTTTCTTTCTTCTAGGGAGATTTTCCTTGCCACTGTCACCTCTGGTTTTGGGCAAGGATAATGTAAAACCCTTCGAGACAAAGTAATGTGAAAATCCGTTATACAAATAAAATAGAATTGAATTGACTATAGCCAGAGGAATGCTGAAGCGAATGAGAGGCTTGTCGCCTTGCCCAGGGATGACTTACCGCAATATTTAGATAAAATGTTCACCTTAAAATATATAAAAAATCCTATATATTGTAAAATCCTTCACGCATAGAAATATATATTGTACAATACAAATATGTATATATTTGTATTAACTTATATAAATATAATTATATTTATGTGTGTATACATAGAGTATATGTATGTATATATGTACATAGTGGATATATAGATATAGGTACAACACTGTGTATGTGTTTATTAGGGACGAGCGAATACAGCATTATCTGTATCTGTATCTGTATCTGTTAACCATATGAATTATCTGTATCTGTATCTGTACTCGGACTGCGCAGGGCCTAACCCGGAAGTGGGCGGGATTTAACCTGGAAGTGGGTCGGGTTGTCTTGAAATGGGCGGGGGTTTAACCGGTATGTTATTTTAAGCATGCAATTGATATGGGTTGATCAGAAATTGTTATGTTTATTGCTGATTAGAAAACTATTTACATGACAGCATCAGCACTGAGCTTCAGATCAGTGGTTTTGATCACGATAACAAACAAACTATATACAGAACAAGTTTTGCAACAATGAATACAACACATGCGGTTGCAATTATGAAGTAAAATGTAATGAACA
>JAOYFF010000081.1:21085652-21100136 GCA_025773925.1 Cryptomyrus ogoouensis
CTGACCTTTGCATCCCCAGACACCCCATGAATACCGATGCCTGGGACGTCTTTTACTGCAGTCGGAAATGATAAGACCGGCTATTAAGGCGCTTTCGGATTATATTACAGAGCAGAAAATAGACAGAATTTGTTATTAAAAGTCCAGGGAAACTAATAACACGGAGGTATGCGATCCACGGACCGTGTCTCAGTGGGTCAGGATCACCATACCGCACAGATATTGACTGACCGGCTATAAATATTATGGAAATAATATTAATTTTACAGTATGTGACAGGCGCGGTCCACGTAGAGCGCCAGAGATCGTTCCTTGCTTTGGATGACATGGAAAAAAAAAACAATCAAAACCAACAAATATAACACACACCTGATAAGTTAACGGGGGCTTCTTTAGAAAAACATGAGGTGAAGTAGAGAATGTTGGCAAGGGAAGCTAAGAGGTGTTTTATTTGCCGGCGATAGACTCATCTGTCTAAGTGGCTCCCGATTACACTACATGGTGCTGGCAGACATTAAGGGACTGGGAAGCAAGTACAATAAATGTCATGAAGTGTTTTGCTCTCGCTGAGGTAAGCCTGGGATTACTTCTGCTGTATTTCTTAGCTGTACCCCCACCCCTCCCCCTAGGGCTGCATGTTGGGGAGGGGCCATAGGGGCACTGGCCTCAGCTCAAAGCTGATTGGCCCCTGGAGTGCGCTCTCCCCTGTCACTTACCAATTCAAAACATATCATTGGATACTGATATAATTTGAATGAATCATAGCTCCTCTTAAAAAAAATCCTAGCATCCTCCCCACTTGATGGCTTACCTCAGCTGCCAGTTTTTTTTTAACAGCTAGACTAATCAGAAAGTTCCCCAGTGGATGTGGTACTCTGGTCTATGTATCTGTGTAAACACCCCCGGCGATTTGCCAAACCCTGGACCACAGCATCATTACTTCAAGCAAGGTAGCAAGGAGAGGAAAGCAAAATGCAGAATCAATGACAGCCATCCAGAACATTCTAATTCATATTCGTGACACAGAATTATTTTTTTTCCCATTATAAATGTTTAATACCAAAATTATTTCCCTGGTCTAAATCAGCTATGCCACAAGCAAATTTGAAATGGTTCCTCTTGGGAAACCTGTCGCATTTGCAGGGATGATTTTCTAGGGCTGGACAATTATTATTTTTTAAAAATTCTGTTAATACTTAAAAAAATCTGTTAATACTTTCCCCAGTGTGTGTTCATGTATTGTCCCCTTAAAAACATACTACCACATGTGCTGTCACGTGACTCTGCCCCATCCAGTCTGCACCATGAAAGTAACATGGAGGTGAACTCAAACACTGAGTCGACTGAGCAACTCCAACAGCTTGTACCAAAGAAAAATGCTGCGTTAGTCATAAGAACACATTGTGGCTTTAGTGAACCAAACGAAGAGGTCAAATGTAAACTGCGAAAAAACAGTTTCAGCTACCAAAGGTCATACCACCAATTGGTTTCAACATGAGAAATATCTAAAGTACAGTGGTAACCACTAGTGATCACAGTTATAGTGATCAACTGCTTATATGGATAAAAAAGCTATGGACAGAATCATTCCTGTACATATTGTTTAAATAATTTGCTTATAGTAGTCAAGTAGTCCACTTACAGTATTCATTTTGGGTCTATATATAGATAACAACATATGGAAAAATGAAAACTATAGTAACCCTTCTTTTTCTTACTTGTCTACTTTGCCTTTGCGGTATGCTGTCTGCTTCTGGCTAGCTACCTCAGGCTAATGCTGCAAACACAGAAAACACGACAGGAAAAATACAAATATAGACTCATCAAAGCTTATGATAAAACGCCGAAAACAAGAAGCAGTAGCAAAATTACAATATAAGCTATATTTTATGTAAAGTACTGTACTGTATTATAGCGTACTGTAATCATATACAGTTCAGTAATTGAATTTGTACAGTATTGTAATTTGAAAAGTATTTGAAACAACTGTACTGTATTTTGAAAGAGTCAATAAAATTTGTGTAATAAATATTCAAAGTGTCCTCCACTGGGTCGGGCACGGAGTGGGGAAACAGCAAGAAGGATTTAATTAGAAAAAGCAACAAGGAACACGATATACCATAAAAGACAGATGTTAGACTTCAATGACCGGACTAGGGAAACAAACTTAACGTGCACTTAAATACATTGAACTAATGACAGCAACAAGAAACAGCTTGTAACACGGGGATTCCACATGGGATAGATGAGGGGGCATGGCACATGGGTGGATTGGACAAGCGGGGCATGACAGAATCTCCCCCAAAGGGGAGCGAAGGGGCAACACAAGAGACGCAGGGCACAACGGGACAGCATCTGGGGAAACAAAAGCAAGAACATTAATGCACCACAGGGAACAGTACGAACACAGAGAACAGGCACAAGGAGGACAAATCAAATAACAACCGACACATGACAGGGAACGCAGAGAGACTCAGAGACACCAAAGACGAAAACACAGGACCCGGGGACATCAAGGGAAATGACACAGGGGGAACACCAACTGGAGGAATGAAGGGACCAGGAGTGAAAAAAGGCACAGAGGAATGGGGACCAAACACAGGAGGCACAAAGGCAGGGGGAAACGGGGAGCTGAAGGGAACCTCGCCGGCGAAAGGTGGATGCTGCAGGGACAGCAGGCGACCGCGAGGCCGGAGCCAAAGGGACCTTCAGCGACCGCAAGGCAGGAGCTGGAGGGGACACCGAAGGGGGCGAGGAGGAAGGTGGAGGGACTGACAGAGGAGGTGAGGAGGGAGGCAAAGGGGACAACGGAGGAGGCGAGGAGGGAGGTAAAGCTGCTGCAGGCGAAGGCGTCCGAGCCGGGGGAGCCACAGGCAATTCGACGAGGCGTCGGAGGAGGGACTGCAGCCGACCGATAAGGTACCGCAGGCAGACGCACAGGCAACCGCTGAGCAGGAGCCAGAGGACCCGCAGACGACCACCGAGCCGAAGCCAGGGGGACCGAAGGTGAGCCAGGGGGCAGGGCAGGCGGGACCCGACACGGGCGCAGGTGTCCTTTCCCTTTCCGGGAGACTGAGAAGCAGGGACCTGGCCAGGATCTGCCATGTTGGGGTGGTGATGGAGGAGTCGCTCCAGAAGGAGTCACTGGGGAAGTCAGGGTGATCCCCGAGGGGTCCCATTCGAGCTTCTCCTCCATCTCTACTAAAGAGGGAGGAGCAGTGGTCTGGCAATCAGGGACCTCCTCAGGGACAGGGACTGGGGCCATGGGAGCCGGGGGCACGGGAGCAGGGCTTGGGGGATCAGGGACCTCCTCAGGGATGGGGGCCGGGGGCACGGGAGCAGGGTTAGTAGATTACCTCGTTAACAAGCCCGAGGTATTGTTCCTTGGCCAAGCAAGGCGTCTTCTTTGGGTTGGGTTGGACATGGAGTGGGGAAACAGCACAGGAGCTGGAAGTCGGGCGAATGAAGAATTTAATTTGAAAAAGCAACAAGGAACACAATATACCATAAAAGACGGACATTACACTTCAATGACCAGACTGGGGAAACAAACAAACGCGGACTTAAATACATTGAACTAATGACAGCAACAAGAAACAGCTGGTAACACGGGGATTCCACACGGGGTAGACGAGCGGGCGTGGCACCCGGGAGGATCAGACAAGCAGGGCATGACAGAAAAGTCAATTATATGATAATCTGCCTGAGACATAAAGAAAAAAAAAATCAGTTATAGTGATCAATTTCACCCAGACAGACATGATCACTATAAATGGTTTGTTTGCAGGAAATGCAAACTATTTATTTTCTACTTTTCAGGGAACTTGCTTTTTACATTTAAATTAAAATATAACGTTTTTCACAAGGCATTTTCATTTCAAGTGATTTGTGCTTTAATAGTTAAGTATATTTACAGTACAAACTTGTCAATGAAATGAGAGCAAAAATACAAACAAAAAACAATCATTCATTAATTGTAATCGAGGTAAAATGTTCAATTAATCCTGATATTGATTTTAGGTCATATTGCCCAGCCCTATGATTTTCCATCCAGCAGGACTTTGAAGGCCATTTTTTGTCGTGCACCACAGTCCATCCTTCAGCTCTTCTCACCCGAAACCCAAATGACCTGCCTGAATCTGTCTTTGGGAAAATTATGAGAATGGCCAGCTCAGTGGAATAAAATCATATGATCAGCAAAGCTGACAGTGAAAGAGGAAGAGAAGAACCAGCAATTAGGTGGATAGTCAAAACAATGTACAACCGAATGAAAGTCTAAAAACCTGGACAGGAGATAGAATGTTCTGGAAGGATCTACATGGTAAGCCAGCATTGACTTGAAGGCAACTAGCAATAATTAGACCACCAGTTAATCTGCGTTCTTCAAAAGTATAAATATTGAGAAGTTTCACTTGACATCCTTGTCTAATCAGATGACAGGAATTGATAATCAACAGGAAAAGCTAATAAATCTTTGGATCAATTAAGTATACAAGCTTACAATAAACAATCCTCGGTCATACAGCTCAGTTTCTACCACAGTAAATTCATGGTTAATTTATGGATATTGAAGGTCAGGTCTGGGTGGCATGGCAAAGAGTGCCCTCATTGTTATTCAGATGATACTGTAAGAGGCCTTATTAAAATAAATATAAATGACAGGCTTGGTGAGAATCACTAATTAGTCAGAATCTTTACAGAAAAATCAAACATTAAACACACCTCTTTTTAGAAGAGCGGGTGACACATTTGCCAAAATAAAAGAGATTTGTGTCAGAGCTGGGAGACCATTATCAGGAACGCTGTTTTTTCTTTGGCTTTGTTTTTTTAAGGCAAAACTAGTGGTTTGTGCTGAAAGCAATCATAAAGTGCATTTTTAAAAAGTAAAAAGAAAAAAAGGAGACAAGACTGCATTCGAGAACAACATGATTTGTTACACTGCAAGTCAAAAGATCACAAAAGACTTTTATGCAAATTCACTCGCTTTATTATATGTCGGAGACAAAAGACAGTCTATAAAATGGACGATTGCTCATATAAAAAACATATTTGTATTTGAGTTTCAAGGACTGACGGGAAACCAGAATAAATGCATCTTAAAATGCTTGTAAGTTCCTCTGAGACAAAGGTGAATGATGTATGTTTTTTTAGAAAAGCAGGTGAAAACGGTTTTCTATTTCAAATGACTGTCATGGGCTCGAGAGTAATATGAGAGAACTCTATTACTCTTCTTTTAATGTGCGTGATAAATCAAGAATTTTGATTTTCCCAGCTTGTTCCAGCAATCTGATGGCACTTTTCCACTGTAACAGGTACTGTACTTTTGGTACGTTAAGAATTTTCCACTGGCATAAAAACTTGTACCAATGCTGAGTGACATCACAATGCATGGCAGGGACTTTTGTACGAAATTCAAAAAGAATATTATAGGGCTGGATATTATATGTACAATAATGAATACCAACACTGCATGCTACGCACATGCAATTCTTACGTACAGTAGCTAGTCAGCTAGATTGAGATCTGGCTTATTCATACCTTCATAATGTACGGACATTATAGTGCAAGGGGTTTAAAAGTTTTGCTAAAATATTTTTACTCTGTCATAGGGAAAAAAAGTTAGTGTCATGACCTGCTCATATGATCCTCCTGTGTGCCATGCCCCCTCATTTAACTCATATGAAACCCCGATTGTGACCAGCTGGTTCCTGTTATTTCGGTTTGTCATTAACGTTGCATGTTTGGAGTGTGGTACCCCGGAATAAACCCCGTTTGCCCATGTTCACGGCTCCCTTCGCCTGCTTCCTCGTCCCGAAGTAACAGAATGACAGACCTCCGGAAGAAGACGCCTCAGCTAATACGGCGATCTAGTCGACGAGGCGGTATACTGGCTGCAACAGCCAGGGGTCCAGGAGGACCCCGCAGCTCGCACCCTGGTGATCCATACAGGTGATGTCCTGTGGGGGATTTCCCTGATGAAGGATGCTTTCCTAGCCGAAGAGGTTCGGCTGAACTTACAGCAGCTCAGGGAAGTAGCGGCTGAGGCCAATAGGCAGCAGGTGGCTTTGGACAGCGGACTGCCGGTGGATCCACCATCAGAGCCACCCGCAGTACCCTAGACTACTGAGTAAAGGAAGAAGAAGAAGAGAAAGCAAAAGGAGACGAGACCCGAGGACGCACCGACCATCCTCCTAGAGGCTCTCTCTCTCTCCGCAGCTTCTCTCCTCGCAACATATCGGGAGGAATCCCTCCTGAACCCGACGAGGTTCTCCCCTAACATCACCCGCTGCCATGAAGCTGCCATTGCGGGCAGCTTCCCCCTTCCGGGGAACTTGCCTGGCTCTTGAAGGGGCCAGGTCAATTTGGGATGCTATTCCATGGGTCCCATAGTCTCTGTCTTTTTCTTTTTTTATTGCCCTACACCACCCCCCCTCTTCGGAGGACAACTTTATTTTACATTCAAGAGTAAAGAGTGTGGCTGCTCCGAACAGAAACAACAATCATAATAATAATAGACATTAATCACCATGGGGAGAGGGGGAGAGAAAAAAAGAAAGGGGCAACGCCAGCTCATGAGGTGCCAACCCTGGCTCCCATACCTGATCTCCATTGGAGGAGGAGCTCGAGTGGGACCCCTTGGGAACCTCCCTAATGACCCCAATGGACACCTCCAGGAGGAGGACTCCTCCGCCATCACCCCAACAGGGTTGATCCCGGCCAGGACCCCACCTGTCGGTGTCCCAGAAGGGGAGAGGACACCTGCGCAGGAGGCGAGGCAGGGCGGGTGGGCGGGACCTGACCCCTGCGCAGGTGTCCTCTCCCCTTCCGCCCTCGGTCTCCTTGGCTGTGGCTGCAAGGGCGCCTGCGGGTCCTCCGGCCCTGCCTCCGACGCCATGTCGGGTGCCTGTGGGTACCCCCGCTTAAACTATTCGCTTGCCTGCAGGTCCCCTCACTACAGCTTGTCGGTGGATGGCGCCTTCGCCTGCTGTGGCTGCGCCGTCGCCTACTGCGGCTACCCCTCCCTCCTTGCCTTCTCCTGGGTCCCCTCCGACTTCCTCCTCGCCTCCTTTATTTGTCCCTCTGGCTTCCTCTTCGCTCCCTCAAAGGTCCCCTCCTGCTCCGGCCTCACGGTCGCCTGCTGCCCCTGCAGCTGCCGCCTTCCGCCCGCTGGGGTTTCCTCGGGCTCCCCCTTGTCTCGGCCTCCCTGTTTTGCCCCTTGTACATACCCAAATTTTACAACAAAATCACATTGTGATGCTTAAAAAAATGTCCAGTACCATACTGCTCTGTTTATAGACCTGTCTCATATTGTTCAGCTGTCTTGTTTCCTTCAGAAAAATAATACCAATAAATTATATCAGTCTGGTTTCACACCAAACCACAACCATAGTAAAAGTAATGACTGTTTTGCTTGTAGCGTCTGATCGTGGTTGTGTATCTTTGTTGGTGTTACTAGATCTAACTGCAGCATTCAATGCAGTGGACCATAATATTCTCTTGGACTGGCTAGAGTCTGTGTTTGGCATTAAGGGGACAGCTCTCTCTAGGTTTCACTCCTATTTAACTGATCATTATCAGTTTGTCCATGTGAACAATTAATCTTCCAAGCCCACTAAAGTTAAATATGGTGTCCCACAGGGATCAATGCTGGGCCCCCTACTGTTAAAAAATTTCCTTATGTTAAACACAATAATGGAAAATGGAAGTACTACTAGTGGGCCTAAGGCTGCTCAAAGTAATTTTTATATCCTCAACCTTGGTGGTCTTCCTATTCAGCTTAACAGAGTAGTCAGAGATTTTGGTGTCCTGGTTGATTCAGATCTATGTGTTGATACATAAGAAGTATTACTAGAACTGCATTCTACCATCTACAGAACACAGTCAAGCTTTGGAAGATGCTCTCCTTCCCTAAGGCAGAAAAACAAATTCATGCCTTTATAACTTCCCGGTTGGACTACGGTAATGCCCTCCTTTCTGGTTCTATGTTCTCTTCACTGGCTTCTAGTTAAGCCTTGCACCATAATATCTAAAGATCTACTGGTCTCATACAACTCTCCTCACCTGCTTTGATCTCAAGGAGCAGGGTATCTATTAGTACCTGGAGTTGAGAGAATTATGGCAGGCTGCGGAGCATTCTTTTACAAAGTTTTGCAGCCATGGAACAATTTTCAAACGGATGTGCGATGTGCTCTAAGGGACTGTTTTAGCACAGAAAACCATCCCCCCCACGGGTGAGCAGGCCATATGTCTGGCCCCAGCCAGCCTGAAGAGAACCCTGTCTAGGATTAACCCACATAAGGCAGCCGGACAAGACAACATACCCGGTCGTGCTCTGAAAGACTGTGCTGATGAGCTCAAGTCCTCGCTGATGATATTAACATCTCCCTGGACCAAGCTGTTGTTCCAACATGCTTTAAAGTCACAACTATAATTCCTGTCCCTAAGAAACCCCTCCCATCCAGCTCTAATGACTATCGGCCCGTAGCGCTCACCTCCACCACCATGAAGTGCTTTGAGCGGCTGGTCATGCAGAACATAAAGTCCATCCTTCCCCCCTCCTATGACACGTTTCAGTTTGCATATAGGACAAACAGATCCATAGAGGACGCCATTTCCACTGCTCTCCATCCAGCCCTCATCCACTTGGACTCAAAGAACTCCTATGTGCCAATGCTGTTCTTAGATTTCGTTTGAGCGTTCAATACAATCATGCCCCAGCAGCTAATACAGAAACTCAGCCACTTGGGACTCAAGACCTCTCTCTGTAACTGGGTGTTGGACTTTCTGACAGGGAGGCCACAAAATGTGCGGGTTAGCAATAACATCTCTAACACCATCACGTTGAGCACAGGGGCCCCACAGGGGTATTTGCTCAGTCCGTTGATTTTTACCCACGATTGTGCACCAACCTACAGCTCCAACCACATTTTCAAGTTTGCAGATGATACAACTGTGGTCGGCCTCATCACCAACAATGACGAAGCCAACTACAGGAACGACGTGAGCCAGCTAGTCCAGTGGTGCAAAGACAACAATCTCTTCCTGAACGTGGGCAAGACCAAAGAGATTGTGGTTGATTTCAGGAGAGGTCATTCACAGCACCCCCCACTGACCATCGATGGTGCAGCTGTGGAGAGGGTGAGTAGCACCAAGTTCCTTGGGATGTACATTTCTGAAGACCTCTCCTGGTCAGACAACACCACATCACTGGCCAAGAAAGCTCAAACCCCCCTCTACTTCATACGAAAACTGAGGAGAGCACAAATCCCACCCCCCATCATGTGCTCATTCTACCGGGGTATAATCGAGAGTATCCTCACCAGCTGCATCTCTGTGTGGTATGGAGGTTGCACTGCCTCCTGTAGGAAATCCCTGCAAAGCATAGTGGATGCAGCCAACAAGATCATCGGTGCCCCACTGCCTTCCCTCAAGGACATATTCCACACCCGCCTCAACCGCCTCCGGGCCCGCTCCACAAGACTGTCCAACAGCTTCATCCACCAGGCTGTCACGATGCTGAACTCTGTCCACTACCACCCCCCCCCTTTGCCCCATGCCCCTGCACTCAAAAGCTTCTCTAGAATGCATTTCCTCACTTTAAATCACTGTTACTGGTTTTTATGCTGTTTTTGCACTACTGACTGTATACTGTATAGAGGTTTACTTATTTTAGTTTTATCGTATTTATCTTATGTCATATGTTTATACTTTATACTTTTTTTTTCTTTTTTAAACTGTATTACAAAGACGAGAGAGGAATAGCATTTCGATTCCCTTTTATGTTATGAACACATACGGAATTGACAATAAAAACCTATTTGGTTTTGATTTGAGATTCAAGCTCTCTCAATATTTAAATCTAGACTGAAAATGTCACGTCACGGTAAGGAGGTGAGCAGGGAAACAGGGAAAAGGAGCCAGGAAGTTAAATTAACGGGGTTTTAATCAGGGAAACAGGACCGGGGGAAGCACATAGACGAACGTCAATGACAAATCTGGGGTACACCGACTGAGACACGGACTAAATGCACAAGACTAGGCAAACGGAACAGGCAACAGGTGAGAACAATCAGGGATGAACACGAGGTAACGAGGTGGGCGTGGCACACATTAGGATTGGACAGAGCTGGGCGTGACATAACCCCCCCCCCCCAAAGGCGCGCACAGAGGAGGCGACGGACGAGACGAGAAAGGGGAACAGGACGGAGACACAGAACAGGAACAGGGACTGGAACCAAGACAGAACCCGACAAAGAACAGGAAAGGCAGACAGGCAGAGAGAGAAGGGAGACACAGAGGGAACACCCACAGGCGACACGAAGGGGCCAGGAGTGTACAGAGGAGGAACAGAAGGATGAGGAGCAGAGACAGGCGGAACGAAGGGAGGAGGAGCAGACAGGGCAGACCAGACAAGAACGGACGGAGGACAAAGGGGAGCCCGGGGGAACCCAGGCGGGCGAGGGAAGGCAGCCGCAGGGGCCACAGGTGGACAGGAGGCCGGAGCCGGAGGGGACCACACAGGGGGCAAGGAGACAGACGGAGGGAGCAGGAGGGAACAACGGTGCAGGCAGGCAGGAGGGGGAAGCCGCGGCAGGAGAAGGCACAGCCGGAGCCTGGAGGCGGCCGACGAGGCACCAGAGGGGGACCCGGAGGCGAAAGCCGAACCGGCGCCGCAGGACCCGCAGGCAGCCACCGAGCCACAGCCAGGGGGCAGGGCGGGCGGGACCCAGTCCTGACGTTTGTGTCCCCTCCCCTTACGAGACACGGAAAGGCGGGGTCCTAGGGGGTGTTGGCCTCGCCGAGGCAAGGGCGAGGGAGTCATGAGGGAGTTCTCCAAGGGGTCCCTCTCGAGCTCCTCCCATTCCAGGGAGGAAGGAGCGGTGGTTGGAATGTCTGGGTCCGGAGCAGGGCAGGACAGGAGAGGACGCGCGGCCAGCAGGGGGCGCCTTGGGCGTATCGGCGACGGCGGCAGCAGCAGCAGGTGGTGCTGCTGGCAGGTCCGGAGCAGGCACCAGGATGGGCACCGGGCGAGCAGGCGCTGCCCCTTTAAGGGCTTTAGGGACCCGGGGTACAGCGTCCCTTACTGCCCGTATCCCGCCTAGACCCAGGCGCGCCGGCCGGTAGTGATACGCTTCCATGGGGGGTGGCTTCTCACCGGCGCTGTTTAAGGCGGGTAACGGCGGTGTCGTCCCAGGCGGGGAGGAGAGAGCAGGCTCCCAGGAAGAGCGATGTAGCTTCTTCCTGCTGCTCTCGATCTCTCCCTTGCCTCCCCTCTGGATCGATAGCGGCGGAAGGCAGGGCCGGCCATGCCTCCTCCATGCTCCGAGCGACACGCTCCTCCCGTCGCTCGGTGAGCCGGCGCTGCAGGCGGCAGAGGCATTTCCGTGCCCTCTGGAGTGGATAGTCCTGTCCAGGTGGGCGCTCCTTCCTGAGCAGGTCTGTGCCCCGGTTGGCTGGGATCGCCAATACACAAAGTATTTAAAGTCACAGTTGATGCATTTTTTTTTTGAGCCGGTGGTGCTCGGTCTGCTGCTTTGTGCTTTCGGGGAGATTTGTCATTCTGTCACGTCACGGTAAGGAGGCGAGCAGGGAAACAGGGAAAAGGAGCCAGGAAGTTAAATTAACGGGGTTTTAATCAGGGAAACAGGACCGGGGGAAGCACATAGACGAACGTCAATGACAAATCTGGGGTACACCGACTGAGACACGGACTAAATGCACAAGACTAGGCAAACGGAACAGGCAACAGGTGAGAACAATCAGGGATGAACACGAGGTAACGAGGTAGGCGTGGCACACATTAGGATCGAACGGAGCTGGGCGTGACAGAAAACACACTTGTGTAGTCTAGCTTACAGTTCTAGCTCTAACTACATGGTTTCTGAAGGTTGCAACAAGTTAAATTTAAGGCCTTTTTAAGACCATTTTAAATTCAATTTAAAACCTATTTCATGTCCATACTGGCAGAAGTATGACGGCTATGAAGGAAAATCAGAGTCCCAGAATTACACACAAAGTAAATGAATTTATTTATATTAAAAAGGAACATTTAGGAGATGCAACATTAGCCCACACACTACATTGCAACACACCAGCTGCTCCGATAAGTTATGGCCTGGCTACACAGTTTGCCGTTATTGGTTCCATGTCGGTTTTGTGTTGTAGGTTTTTTACAGCGTGATAAATGCAAATTTTTCCCAAAGACATATTTAAAAGTGAGACGTAAGTTTATCCAACTGTATAAATGTAACGTTCCTAATCCAATCAAAAACCTGTCAAAATCACATTTCAAATTTTTAAGGCCTAAAATTCAGATTACAGTAGAACCTTGAAACTTGAACACTAACTCGACCAACTTGGACATCGAACTGATCTGTTGATTTTTTTTTCTACTGTACCTCAACTGAAATCTTGGAACTCGACCGTTCCTGCCAATACGGACCTTGAATGGGTCGGACGAGAAAAATTTAGCCGTGACTCGACCAAAAACAGACCTGCTAAATCTTGTACAGATTGAGACACATCTTTGATGGGCTGAAACAAAGGTAAACGGACCCACTGGAATGCTCATGCCTATGAATCACTCACGGTCTCGCGGTACCTCTCAACCAAGTTTGCAAAAGTTCAAAAGCTGTGTTCTTGTGTTCGGCGTGAATATTTTTGTGCTTTATCTACAGTACATTTAGTAATACAGTAATCATTGCCGCCAAGAAAGTGAGCAGTGATAGCAGCAAACCAAAGAGGACAGTAGTGAGAGTAGCTGTAGAACTTCAAAAGGAAATTATAGCGAGACTTGAAGGTGGTGCACGTGTGTCTGCTCTCAATTTGGGGTATGGGATTGTCATTTATTTCATGTTTATTGCTTTTGTATGTGCACTTTTTCATGTGTGTATTTTAAATTGATTGTTAAAGCTTTTTGTCATGAGTTAGGAAGGTAGATAAGTTTAAATGGGCAATCATTTGGGGGTCTGGAACAGATTAAACTCATTTACATTATTTCTTATGGGGAAACTCAATTTGAACCTCGACCAGCCTTCTGGAACGAATTAAGTTCATGTACCAAGGTATCAAAATATTGGATTTGGACTTGTACCATTGGCTTTGGGTGAACTGACCTGTCAGTGCTGTCACTCTAGCATCACACTCGCTCATGGAATTGCAGTGCTGACGTTTCAGGGACTCCCCATGCCTGCGGTCCCACTTACCTCTCCCTCCTACTTATGCTGCTGTAGCCACCTCTGCCGGAGCTTACCTATTGCACTCACCTAACTGTTTGCACAGCCTCTAGTCTCCCATACTGTGGCTAATGCACTTTTTATTTCCTCTACTTCTCTTGGGGTGTGCTGCCTGGAGACCCCGCCCCGAAAGAAAAAAACAAAATAAAGATATTATGCCTACCCTGCTGCCTGTGACACCTCTACTACCTGTGATGTCCTTCTGACCTGCCCGCCCTGCTGCCCGTGACGTCTCTCCTGCCCGCCCTGCTGCCTGTGACGTCTCTCCTGCCTGCCCTGCCACTGTGCATCCTGTCATCAGAATCAGCACCTGCCTGTCATCACCTCCCTGCCTTCTGCACTGAGACTTAAATCTTAAAAGTTGGATAGTGTAAATTAGGATTTTGCCATCTTGTTCATTTGACTTTCTCTGTCAGCCCCTGGAGAATGGGCAGGGATAAAGTTCTTTGAGAATGTTGTGAAAATGTGCTATAAAAATTTTATGAAATTAAAATATACAAAATATTTTTTATTATTATTATTTCTTGTCAGGCTATCCTGATCTTGTTGTATCTGAACTTCCCCAAAAAGGAGTTCCCTCAGCCACATTATCGCATCACTGCAGCAGCCGATGCCGCTCTTATATGTAGCCAGGATGCCGCCACACAAATTGGCGGCCCGGTCGCCATGGCATCACTCCCCTGTTCCTCAGAGCTTTCAAAGGGAGTGATCCAGGAATGGAGTTTTTCTCTGAGTGTAAGCTGCAGCCAAAAGCAATACTGGCGGCCCGGCTGCATGGCACAGAAATGCGATTTATTCCTGTGGGCTGTACTAGAAGAGGCAGAACCGCAGGTCAGGTTTACGGAGGCTACAGGGAGGCAGTGTGCTGATCAGATTTTCCCTGAATTTATGGTAATATACAGGAATATAGTGGCTGTAGCAAGCAAAGCTGTTTTTTTTGTAAGGAATGATGGATCAGCAGCTTCTTATTGCATGTGCACCTAGAAGGACACAAGCGGTGCTTTCTTTCTAGCTACTTTTATTAGCTAGTTACCAGGGACCTCTTAGTCTGGTAATTTAACTAAGGCTTCTTAGAGGGCGTGCCACGATCTTCTCGGAAATTAGGGAGCCTAAAGAAAGTCATCCAAGAGACATCTAAGATGTTTAAGTGGGCCATTTCTGTATGGGTACCCACGGTCTCCCGTAAGCCTAAATTATGTACGCATATTAAGTCCAAATTATGAGGTACTTCTTTTCTGAGTATTACCTC
>JAOYFF010000081.1:21116190-21132310 GCA_025773925.1 Cryptomyrus ogoouensis
TATGACATGTAGGACTATGACCCAGTAGGATATTAATATATCACTCCTGCACATTTTATTTAAAAACAGTATTTTTTCATGCATTTGAAATGCATGTCCCACTGGCACCTATTTTTTGAGTATAGCTCACAGATAAATCTATGCAATTCTCAATTAAATTGCTGTTTTTTCCCCCACCACTGCTGATTAGACAGAAATTTATTATCTCAGAGATGAGCTGGAGTTCTTGCTTTTGCAAATTCTCGTTGTTTTTGTGTAAAATGACCTGATGTTTCTGGAAGATGGGGCCCGGAATTCATAAGTGATTCATTTCGGCTTGATTCACTGTGTTTATTTGACAGAGACGCCGTTTGTACACTGTTGACCGCCATGAAAATTACACGCAGATTACGGGCGTGACTCGGCACGAATGAGGCGGCCCAGGCCACACGGAACGCTGGTAGATGGGATTAAAATCTCCCTCATGCATTAGCCTCAGTCAGGCCTGACCAGTTATGGGAATGTTAGTATGAGGGTCTAAAGGCATCGGGACCTTCAGCATAAGCATATCTAGGTGAGGGCAGAGCTTTGGAACTTAACATCTCTGTTTTTTACTCCTTTTTCGCTTCCCAGAGAGAGGTGGAGGCCATAAAAAACAGGAATGAATGTGTTTGTCAGCTGACGTTGCTGGACGATGCCCAGACCAGAGCTTGATAAGGCTGTCACGATCATGAAATTTTAGTTGACGATTAATTGTCATTCAAATAATTGCGATTCACAATTTTATTGTTGTTTTCTGTTCATTTTATAACACTATTATAGAGTTAGCCTAATCATAGTTTAATAATATACATACCTTATGAAGAGCTATTAATTAACATTGAAATTAGGAAAATATAAATAAAAACTGCATTTCTGTTTGCCTTTATAGCTTTGTAAACAAAAATTCTACAGGGCAGATATGACATAAATAACAAATAGGAAGATAAATGCCTCGAGATAAACAGCTGGTGTTGTGACTACCTGATCTGTACCACCTACCTGATTTGTACCTCGCATGTCTGTGTATTTTTGAGCATACGTACACTGCATCACATTATGTGGCGCTGTCCAGTCCGTTTACAGCAAATCATATGGTCTACCTTTACAACAAACTAAGCCGGGTATCTTGTCAGGTTTAAGGAAGTCTGGGCTTATTATGAGTGAACGAAGATAAAGTCCATTTAAAGTCGAGTACCTTAAATCCTACGAGTTATTCGCCTAAGAAAGAAATCCAAATTCGTGAATGATTCCACTGACTTAAAAACAATCTTCACTCTGGTCGTCTATTTCCAGTTTTTGGATCAACACTATTACCTACGTATCCCATATCTGAAATGTTTATATTTCCATCAGTTATAACTGCTGCCATCCAGTGACATGGTATTTTACTAAATTTATAGCTTTGGTTCACTCTGAACTGAAATATGAAGTTTGGTGTATTTTGTGTTTGTTTCAGCCGAATTTATATCACTGCAGATCAGTGGGATCAGAAAAAAATGAACAAAACAGCTTACATTTCTGTCTGTCCCACTGGCATTTGCTGCAGCATAAACAGTGGCAGTCGTCGGGGACACATACGATCACCCCACCATGACTGGGGAACCTAACGAGACCCATAAACACACACTAAGACACAAATGCCAGTGTAATACATTATTTTTATCACAAGCAGTCCTTAAAATGAAAGTGATGTCATGAAAAAAATATGAACAGGATCAGACTGGTTCAGGAAAATGTGAAAAAGTGCTACAAATTTGGCACTGTCATTAAATATTCCGTGAAGCGCGATGCTGCACATGTGCAAATGTGTGAGGTACAAATAGGGCAGGTGGAATGGATGGGGTCAGGAGAGATCGCCTGGTATAGTGAGATAACGAGATAATGCCTGGTACAGGGACGTCTGAGCAGACACACAGACCAGAGCTCAGCGTGCGGGCTTAGAAACCACCCTGTATAGCGGCACAAGGATGCCTAAGCAGACACTCAAACCTGAGCTTGACATACCAGCTTAAAGACCTCCCCAATTTAGCAATCCAGGGATGTCCAAGTGGACGCACAGACTGGAACTGGGCGTTAGAGCTTAGAGACCTCTCAGTATAGCTGTGCAGGGATGGCCGAGTAGATGCTCAGATCGGAGCTCAGCGTGCAACCTTAGACAGCATACAGCTGAGCAGACAAACAGGCAGTGTGATTATACCTCCCTCTCTGGAGGAGTGCATTCTCACACCATCTCTCACCTTCCCTTCTGTGCTCTCGCCCGCTCTGCCCCCTGGGGGCCATGCTGTACACTGCGGCTAGCAGATATGCATACACACAGTTTCTTCACGTGTATCCATCTATCTTCTCTCGACTGTTTTGTCCATCATAGACAGACTTATAACCCCTTTGTGCAAAAAAAAAACAAAAAAAAAAAAACACCGTATTAACTCAAATAGTGGTCAGGACCTTTATTTACCATGTTGGCCTGAATTTTTTTTTTCTTAAAACATGTTGGAAAAAGTGGTGTCATCTATTATTCTGAATCTAGTCAAAAAAGGTAACAGATGGCGCCAAATACGATATTTTGTTTTCACTTACCGTGATTTATATTTGCCGTAAGATTTCTTGTGTGAGCATCAGAGTCTGAAAGACCGATTGTCATGCTAGATGCGTGACAGTTAGCAGCCCTGGCAATGACTACATTTATGGTATGTTTTGCCTGTGGTTAATTTTTAAAGTGTGGTTTCTGGTTATATATTCTCATCAAATGATTTTTGTCTTTAAATAGGTAAAATTTGGTATTCCAAAAACTTTTTCTTTAAAAACAGTGGACAAAAAGTGGAAGGGTTGTCTTATATTCATGCCAATACGATACTGCAGAAGTAACAGACCTTTATCTGAGGCAGGCTGTCTTAAAGGCAGACCTTTGTTTCTAATTACCGCTGTTACTGCATTACGCTGTTAATAAACATTCTATATATGAATGAATCATACACCACCAATGTGTGAGTTTGAACCCTGTAAAACATATTTGGTACAGTTATTGGAAATGTTTGCTTTAAATAAAAGGTATAACAGTAGATTACAATGTTGCAAAGGCCATCAGAATCATGATGAGGATGAGGGTGATGATAACGATGAAGAGGTATGTATATTATGTGACTAACTTGGTCTTGGATCTTGTTGCAATCCTGATCAGCCCACAGAACCTTTCAGTCTGTGGCTATCTGTGATATCCGACAGGTTCCTTGTATTTTTTTACGGTTGTTTATAAGGGAGAACATTTTTCTGAGTGTACAGCCCTCAGGGTACAATGACACAGTCATTCACAACATGGGCTCAGAGCTGAGCGCAACAACCTCTCTGAGCATGCCAGAGCTGTTATGTAGCTGGGCTGCAGGTTACCGCGAGGACAGCTACGTATCCATGAGCCTACGGTGACCTTGAGCTTCTCAAACCTCCATTCCTTCAGTTAACGTCCAACAACATAAATAAACTGAAGTGTAAATCTCAAGATCGTTCTGGGTAAAAGCCTCTATCAGGCAAAAATTTATGCAAATGATCTGAAAAACATCACTAGGCATCAGACAGCATCTTCAGAGCAAATTAACTTGCCTACAAAGCTACCTTCTAATGGCTCCAGCATGGCAGGAGATCTTGGAAGAAAATGGATGGATGGATGGACAGAAATTCCAGTCATTTAGACAGTAAAATACATTTACATAATAACAGATATTTACAATAAAACAACAATAATTGTAATACACACTTTAAAATAACCATATACTTTATAAGAATGATGGGCCAATCCACATTTCTTGTTCCGATTCGATTTCGATACACAACCGTCGATACCAATAGAGATTCCGATACAAGAGCTCTTTTTACTTTAATATTTTAATCTATTAAATATATATAACATACAAATATTTATACTTTATATATTAACACAAATGATAAAATGTATGCCAAAAAATCTTTAATAAGAGTACTAGAAACATACATAAGGTACTGCTCCACCTTGTTTGTACGTCTTGTTTTAAGCGTTTCTGAGGTAGCAAGCAAAGACACGCAAGTGGCGAAAGCTTAAAATGCCCCACCATTTTTCTCCCACTGGCAACAGCGTCATTTACACTTCATTGCGACAGCAGCCCCTCGTGTATCACAAGTTGTAGTGAGTGTGCAAAACAGCCCAAGCTAGCGACTCCCAAATCATCCATTGTTTTTGCATATTACTTGTGCTGCCTCACAGAATCGTGTGAACTTTGTTTAGTGGGATTTTCCACTATATGCTACTTCTTCTTCTCAAAACTTGCTGTGCCACAAGTTGTTGTTTATAGCGTAATATACTTCCTGATTGCACAGATGTTTGTTTGCTTTGCAAGCATGTAAGTCACATTTATTATCATCACATTCTTATCTTATGTTCTTACTCTCCTCGTGTTGCAAAGGGTATGCACATGACATCACAGCAAGCGGAAGTCACTGCACTTGCGCCCAATGAGTGGCAAAAAACTGAGTGGCAGGGCTAGTATTCAGCTTCAATGCCGCGAAAATGCATCTAAATGGGAGAGAGCTGTTGTGCAGTTGAGTGCAAAAATCAAATTAACAAAAAATAGGAGCTCTCCGTTTACAAACTGCCAAAAATGAAATAAGTAAGTATCGGACATGGATCGGTCACATATGGCTGATATCCCATCTGTCTAATAGATGCGGATCTGTGGTGATACCGATCCAAATATGGAAGGGTCACCAACCTTTTTGAAACTGAGAGCTACTTCTGGGGTACTGAGCCATAGGAAGGGCTACCAATTTGAAATGCCCTCCTAAACTTATCTAAACTTCATATATAATAGACATGTTTTAAATGTTTTTTTTTTTAATATATATAGATATTTTCATTTTCAAATCTATACAGTGGTACCTCAGTTCTCAAACTCATTATAACGCAAATTTCTTAAAAGTCGAACCAACCTGTATGAAAAAAAATGACCTAGAACTCGATCTGAATCTCAGAAGTCAAACCATGAACGCCGACCTAAGATAACTTGTACGCGCCGGGTAATGAGTCACGCAGCACGTCTCTCAGCGGAAACAAAGGTTAACGCTTCAGTCTCAGCCTCGCATTAGTGCATGTTTACACTAGCTGAATACAGCTTTAGACAGTAAAAAAACATATAGACAATGATAGACAGTAGCAGTAATTATTATTATTATATAATAAAATACATTTAAAAATAAAGATTTCTTATTGATTATTTTAATATTAATAATAAACCATTAATACATTTAATTATAATAATATTGTTGTGCCCAGTGGGGACGGAACGGAGACAAAGGCGCAGACATCAGGGTATCGGGGAATACAGGGTTTAATTACAGCTAAGGCAGGCAAAACACAGACGGACAATACAATGAATGGACTGGGGAAACAAACTGAAACGCAGGGTAAATACAGAGGACTAATGACAACAACCAGAAACAGCTGATCACATGGGGATCCCACACTAGGTTAATGAGGGGGCGTGGCACACGGAAGTAGCGGACGATCGGCGCAGGACACATTGTTTGAATACATTTATTTTCTTACTTTAAAAACTACTGGTTTGATAAATGTGCTTACATGTGTTTAGTACAGTATATGCTTTTCTTATTTTACCCGGTTCATTTTGTGTTTAAATGCTAAAAAAAAACATATTTCAGTGTAATTTTTTGAGTGCGGGAACCAATTAATTGGTTTTCCATTATTTCTTATGGGGAAAATTCGATCTCTGGATCCGATCCAGAGATCTGAACGGATTAAGTTCAAGTTATGAGGTACCACTGAATAAATGCAAATGTGACTAAAGAAGAATAGCAACAGGAAAATTACATTTTAGACACTGCTCACTGGTGAGTTGTGCTATTTTCAGAAAAGGTCTACGGGCGACTCGTGGTCCTTGGGGGCATCCTGGTGCCCACGGCGCCATGCTGATGACCCCTGAAATATATGGGATATGTGCGCCTCTACTTTGAAATTAATATAATTTAATTGTGTCACTGTTTAGGACGGGGAAAGTGTTTTTAAACTGTCCTCTTGTAATCTTATAGTCAAGAACAACTAAAATCAAAACCAAGTCATGACCAAGTACCAGAGTGTACCTAAGTGAATTTGCAGAGCCTAGGGATGTCACAAGAACCTATACTTTGGTACCAAGTCAATGCCAAAGTTCTGAAAACATGATGGTGCTCATTTCCCTACAGTGCCGTAGGTACCAGCACCGGACCAGACGCATACCGCACATGCACTTACAAGTGTGCTGGTCTGCCGTTAAATGCCAAAAGAAGAAGAAAAACACCTAAGAGCATGGAAACACACGTGCAGCTGCCACACCAGCTCTGCCTCCACTTGTTGAAAAGAAGTTCTTTGTATAGTGCCTTCATGCGTTCGATCACGAGGGAGTAATAATAGATTCACAACAGATTTGCCAATCTGCAAATGCTGCCATCATACATTTCAGACCGAAGGAGGAAACATTTACAATTTAGCAAAACACCTCAAAGTTAGGCATCCAGACCTATACGAAGAATTTAAGGTGAGTGCCAATTTATTTTAACATTACAATAAAATGTATCCAAAGTGTTATGCTTGTTATTCTTATCCTGAAATACGTTACCAATATTTTTCTTTAAGACAGCGGTACAGCCAACTGTGTTCCGTATGACGCTTGCTAAACGTTAAGGCTACCATGTTCAGGCTAAGGTAATGTCACCATAGCTTTTAGTAATAGGTTTCCACCCTAACTGCTCAGTCTGTGTCATTTGTCATGAAAATATAAGGCTAGCATTTTACATAAATACTTGAAGTCCGTTACCATGTCAGTACATTTGAACTGCTGCATGCATTCTAAATATATAGGTGTGTATGTTTCTTAGTGCACTGTGTGGGAGCCTTTGCTGTTTTCTTACAGTCACTGAGCTATACCTGATAACTGAAATACCATTTTTTCCTTCACAATATCTGCCAGAGGAGGATGTCAACCAGGACAGGAAGGCGTGCAGTCAGCTAATACATATACAACCAACCATATCAGAAACACAGAAAATGTAAGGTTTTTGTAACGTTCAAATATATCGAATTGGGTAAGTGAGAATCATGGAATTTCACTGGTATTGGTACTGACTACTACATTTCTGGTATCATGACATCCTTACCAGTAACTACTAGGCAACATGTCATAGGCTCTGTCATATGCAGTTAAAATAAATGTCATAAATCAACAAATTCATTCTCCTGTGTCCTTTGGTTGTATTTTTTAAAATTGTCAACCCCCCCTCCCCTGAACCCAGACAGCACCTACGCCCTCTATAAACCGAGGGAAAGCCTAATCTTACCATAACTATCAACTTTATGGTTATTAAACTTCAACACATAAGGGGTAGGTCTGCAGTTTTGGATCACTGTTCGGTGCAATTTTGGTACAGCAGGAAAAAACTTAGATATGCAAACAACCACAATTAAGAGCAGTGGTAAACTAAAGGCAATGCGTTTGTCGACACGTCTGAATAACAAAACAGATGCTTACTTCCATACTGCAGACAAATATGTAAATCAAATTAAATAAAACATAACATAATAAAAATCATAATGAACTAAATCCCATCTAAATCTCATATTCTGTACTAGATGGTATGATTACGTATTGATACCTACAGTATAATCACCTCTGATGCCATAATTTTGTTTTTAGTTTAATCTGAATTTCGTGGCAAAAAAATGCCCTGGGACGACTAACTTGGAGAGATGGTTTCTGACTTGCTCTGGATCATTTCAAATGGGTTTGCATGTCAGATGTGTTACAAGTAACATAGCCAAGTTTGGTGTAAAACAGCCGACAGACAGTCTTGGTCTTATCAATTACTCTGTCTCCAGTGCTAGTGTCTTTTATCGAGAAGCCAAAATGTTCCGAACCCGCCGATTATGAGTGTTACCAGCCTTAGCCACAACCAGGGCTGTTGTAGACATAAAGCTATACTGGGGCACAGGCCCCCAGTTACTCAAATCACATATTTTTTTTCTCTGAATGCCAAATGTATGAAATGTGCTGCACAATGTGCTATTGAACTTCCATTGATTAGCCCACTATTCCTGCAGCTGCCATACCGATGTCAAAATACAAGAGTCAAATCAAAATCAAAATAATATCATTGAGATTACTTACAAATTTACTTTAGTCGTTTTATCATCCCTCATTCCTGATTCTTGTTTCGCACGCCGATACGCAGATCACTGCGTGCACGCTGCCATGCACAGACAGAATTGCACGCCGCAGAATACGGACCCGGAAGGCAAGTGTTAAGCTCACACAAGGACACTCGGGGAAGTTCACCAGAATCCGTTAATTTGGGAAAGCCAAATCGTGGTCCAAAGAACAAGTGGGGTCAAAACCGGGGATCAGTCCATGCCATGTGTATAAGCTAAAATCAGGATCCAAGAGGGTGGTTGGTAAGCCGGGAGCAGGTAGGTCAGGAAGCCAGGAAGTCAGTCCAGGGATGCAGACGGGAGACACGGCTGGGGAGAAACCACAAGGAAGGATCAGGACTGGGTTGGACGGGAGTGGGACAGTTCTGGAGGTGCAGGAAGAGGAGGCAAGGATCGAGAGTCGGGCAGTACGAAGCTGAAACGGAGACAGAGGATTAATTAGAACGCTCGGAAATTGCATACTTAATTGCTCGCACCTGCGTTGCTTGCAGGGGTGACAACAAGGTGTGCACCTCACCTTGTGATCTGCGAGATTAAACTGCGTTTCTTTGACATCAAAATATCAATTCTTTCTCCATTATTATTGTTGCATATTGACTGCTTAAATTTGTCCCTTGTGGATGCTATACGCCCCTCCCTGTTGTTGGTTGCACGCGTTTTGCTAATGTGCTGTTTCTGGTGTTCCGACATTTTTGATACATTAAAGAGTAGCAACTATCCCCCATGTCACTCCGTGTCTCCAGTCCGGTTCTTTTTTAGTTGTAACCCCAGTGTGATAAACTGAGTGTATACAACAATTATCATTCTAAATGAACACACTGTCAAATATAAGGGCTTGTTAAAACTCAAACGTGACATTTTGCTGGAGCACGTGCCCCACTAAAAGGGGTCTAGCAACCTCCATGTTCACAACCAATTCACGGCCACAATTAGGATCTTTTCCGTGTTGTACATTTACTTGACAATTTGGGTTCAGTGCATGTCAATTAAGGTATTCATTCGTTTCATTGTGCGTGCCCCAGCCCTAAGGGAACGGTATGCAGTAGACATTAACAAACTTTACTGTAACATTACTTCTTATATTAGCTACACAGCAAAGTGGCCTGTTTCATCATTTTTATTACAAGCAAAAACATAACTTAGGAACAACAATTTGTCACAATTCTCAATATATATTAACCAACTTAGGTAGCTTGCTCACTAAGCTAGGAGACAAACAGCTAGCAAGAAACTGAAATTTTGCGCCCTGTAACATACAGTATGCAGGCAATATGTATAGGTAATATTCGATAAATATTCTTGCGTTGTTGGGAGTAGAGATTTCTGTGAAAACCGCAACCTTTCTTTATGCTTCCTTTCTAAGTCTGGATAAAAATTTGATGTGGTCCCAACCGTCTAATTAAGAATTGCATTGCAGAATTCACATACTACTGTGTGGGTTTTATGTGTGTGTGTTTTTAGGGCTTCATTTTGCAGATGAACGCTTTGTGGTTTAGGTAGCCAAATTATATTACAGAACATTTGGCAGACCACTCCCAGACAGGCACAACTTCATCTTGCGCATTCACATTCTTGGAGTGCGTGTGAAGGGGGCGGGAAGGGCTGGCAGTGGTTAACAGTAACAAACATTTCAAAATAGCAAGGAGTCATGTTACTGGTTGAATTTTGTGATGAACGGTTGATGTAGCTGTGCACGCTCTTCATGCTGTGTCTTAGTGCGGAAAAAAAAGTGAGGGACTGTTACCCCTTTTCCACTGCACTGGTGCCGTTTCTAGTGCTGGTGCTGAAGTTGGGAACCAGCGAGAACCGGCCCGCATTTCCACTTACTTCAGAGCTCAGTGGGAGTCCGCTGGCAATACTGTGACCACATTACACCTACACACCTACACAACTCCAGATTTGCTTTCTGCCATTTTCTTTATTTAAAGGGGCAAGTCACCCCAAAATTGAAAAAGTATCATTGCGCAGAAGATAGGAACACGAACACCCGAGCTGTATCTTCTGCACAGTGATACAATTGATTTGTGGAGTTTGGTAGAAAAAATCACTACAAAGTCTGTAGATTATCTACAATAACCGAGTCATGATTTCTGGTAAAAGACTTTGTTGTTGGGTATTTTAAATATATTTTTCTGGTGTTTTAATCACTACAGAAAGAATACCATGCACTCCATTATTTTCTAGAGAAGCCAAACATTTCTATGGGTAATATCTCAAAAACTCCCAGCAGAAGAACCTAGATGGATAGATAGCACTAACGCTCCTGTAAAACATATCTTTTTTCTATTTTAGGGTGAACTGCAACTTTTAAAGTTGCCTCAGTTACTTCACCCACCTCTCATGACATCACGGGTGCTTAGTTCCAGACTAGCAAAGATTTGGTGCCAGTTCAGAGCCAAATTTGCAGCACCAGTACCAATTTTTATTGAGTGGAAAAATGTGGCACTGGCTCCAAATTGGGGATTGGCACTGGAATGGCAGCAGCACCTTTGCAGTGGAAAAGAGGCCTGTGTGTGGAGAAGAGCAGAGTATGCGAGGTGGGTGTGTGGGTGGAATGGCGGAGCTGTTACCGCGGCCGGTTGGTCTAATAAACCAGCCCTCAACCCTACAACAGGTCGGTGAGGTGGTTGTTGAACTTTCACATACTCCGCACCCAGGTGACGAGCCTCTGGAAGTCAGGAGTGTGATAAATCTCCCCTGACCACCCCGGAGATAATCGTCACAATTTGAAGCAGGAATTTCAGTCGCATTAATGATGCAAATAAATAAATCAGACAATGAACAGGCATTTAGGTAATTTAGTGATATCCCAGCTATCAGTTTTCCGTTCTAGCAATATTTACCGGAAAAAAATAAGGTATAGAAATGTTTAGTGTTCAGTTTTCCCAGAACGTTATCCCACTGCTACAGCTACTACTGCACTTATAATATAAAATAACATTAACACTAATAATACAAAAACAAATGAATTTCATGGCAGAGAAGTGGATAGCACAGCTGTTTTACTTTTCTACAGTCATGGGTCCAAGGCTGAATGGTGTGTTTGCAGTATACCCATATACAGTATAGCAATTTTATAAAAATAGTAGTTTGATTATTGAACAATATTTTTCAACACTTGTTATATTAAAACAAGATGTTCAGGTAATAATGTTACCATGCTAACATTAACAGAACCTTTGTTAAAATATGAAAATAAAATTCCATTAACATTATAGTAAGAACATTCTCTGTCAACTTTTAGAAGATTAGAAGATTTAGAAGTTGTTGCTTTACGCCTGTAATGCTTCATATGAAAGGACAGACACTCATAAAAGAAACATGGTACTACAACAAATTTCTCTATCCTGGGCCAAATGCAGAAGTTGCTCAGCAAATTATTCCACTATTAAGATGCTCCCCCCAATACATTAATGCATTAATGATAATCAGTTTAAAGCTAAATGCTGTTTCATCTCTTCAGGCACAGCCGCCGGTTGTAAATGACAGGCCCTTGCAGGGGTGGTACGTCTTCCTTTTTGGGAGAAGCCGGAATGTGTCTGCATGTGTTTTTTCCTCACCATTGAAGGCATTCCAGAACATTCTGGTATGATAAAAGGTGACACCTGAGATGATTAGCGCTGGGATTCAAGGCGATAGAGAAAGGGCAGGAAGTGCTGACAGCTCATGGGGGGGTGTACCAGACGACTGTCCAGTATCATTATCTGCTTAGCAGGGTACACTGTGAGCACACCCCCTCAATCCCCTGACCCTACGGGATTCCTTCATCAAGGGGCCCCAGGGCCATTTGGCCACAAGTCAGAGAGGGCCTGTCCGCTGAGGGGGCGCTCTCTGGGGTTGTGAGGACACCTTGCTGCCAATAACAGGTTAAGAAGTGTCATGACTCCCATCCCTACGGACACTCTCTGACCAGAAAGCCAGAATTCCCAACCAACATCTGCACTGGGTTCAGGGATTTTGTAAGGTGGGGGGGGCATAATAGGGACCATAATTCATACAGAGGGGCAGACTTTATCACCAGTCAATGATATGTTTTGAATCGATGAGAAGCACTCCAGGACAATGATGGATCTGGGAGAGGGATGTCTTCCAGTATCCACTGAATTGTAAGGACGACCATATTGATAATCGTTATGATTATTCACAGCTGGGGCTTTGACAGGGGCGGGGGCAGCTATAGAGGGGGTCAATGAGGCATGACATCCCATGTGGCACCTGGTGCAGTCCAAATGGAGTGGTACTTTTAACAGCTATGGTGACCAGGAACTCCGTTACCATCGTAGCACATTGTCGATGTGACTCAGACACCCATGCAACCTCACTTTCTCTCTCCATGTCATGTTGGCTGCAACAAATGTAAATAATTCTCTGCATATCATGATGCCAGGAGTTTCTGTCAAAAATGTTTGAGTCAAACAGTTTGGGAGGATGCGGGAGGATGATAATTTTGATGTGGCCTACTTTTCGAGTTGAGGGGCCACTGGATCCTTCCGGAATATTTTGACCATCAGCTAACCACATGCATAAATCCTTCCCAAATGCGATCCAGTCAACTAACCTTAACAATATATTTGTTCTACTTAGTAGTCATGGATCAAATTTAAAAAAGCTATTCTACAGACTTATAATGCCTTTTGATGTCATTTTACTTTCCCTCTAGAATATTCTAAATGTTTGACCACACTCACACAACCTATTCAACATATTTTAAATGCCACACATTTCTATCCCTAGATTTTTAGAGATCCACCATGGCCTGTCAGAAGTCTGTGACAGATTGTATCAGGCTATTATCACTGAAAAAATGCAAAAAGTAAAATGGCATGTTGTAGACCTACCCATGCAAAAAGAAAAATAGCGTATTGTACCCATGCTAAAAAAGATTAACAAAAGTAGTGTCATATCTCCTCCAGTCCTAAAGGAGGAGCCAGAATTGCAGTCATCATGGAATCCTGGGTGACACACAAGTGACCTGGAAGTTCAGTTTCTAACAAGCTCCACTGGCTTTATATATAGCCCGGCTGCAGAGCTTGAGGCTTTTTTGGGCTTTTTGCTACCTGTTGTCAAATCTAGTCTCTCTGGTTCATGGTTTTGACACTCGAACCTGAATGATTTTTCTGCTGTTACCCTTTGGGTGCCACTTATTATATTTCTTGGTACCTGCAGCACTGCTCCGGGTGCCTTGTCCCAGTCCAGCGAAACAAATCAGAAGCCTCCAGGCCATATTCTAATGCTGGGAAATAGATCACACCCCTTACAGTTTTGTCATAGGACTGCTTCTGATATCAGAATGTATGCAAATTCAGTATGTACTAAAAATTCTGTATTATAAGAAAAATCAGTGAAAGGCTAGGCAGGCTTTCACAGTAGTCAAGTAGTTAGAAATCAGTCTAAGGTGGGGATTTGGTTTCATGATAAATGTGATCAATAGTACAAAGAAGTTGGCTGGCTCTGACACATCCACTATGTGTAGGGAAGGTTTGTTCTTTAGTCAAGGCAAACGAAGAAACTGTCTATGTTGTGCCTATAACCTTAATATGTCAGGAACTCTGACGCTCAAATTTTTAAGAGTTTCTTTTTTTTTGAGGAGGAGGATGTGTTAATCAGCTCTATAGCTCTTGGGTACACAAGAATCTAAATTTTTATTGCCTGAAATTTTCTCCCACCTACGAATACTAGAATACACCTACTTCAAAAGGGCCAAGAACATGGGGATTTATTTTTATATTTTTTTTAGGAGATCTTTCAACAGCTCATTGGGATCTACTGGAAAGGAAATGTATTTCATGTTCAAATTAATTTTTTTTTTTATAAATGTGGACTGGAGGAAAGTTCCAGAGCTAATAGCAGAACCCAGAGTCTAATATCATCAATTTAATTTGTAATGAAGTCCTTAAGTCACCTGGGCTAATATTAAGTGACATGGAGGATGTAGGGCCGGTTACCATCAAACACATGCATATATGTATATACAGTATAAAATATGTTAACACTGTTTAAACCTAAGGGCTTTTCACTAAGAGGTTGTTGGTTCAAGTATTAGGCATTCAGCTTCTATTGTGCTTTTCAGGAAGTCAATAACACTGAAATGTCTCTAGTAAAGTGTTCTGGTGGGCATTTTTTGACACCTGGAGGAAGCAGACTCTTGGCACTTCCAAAATGTTTCATAGTGTTGCAAAAATCCAGAATAAGAGTGCATGGAGCTGTCCACAGCCTTAAATTAACTAAAGAAGCATCAAAACTCCTCTGCTCATATGGGGGAAGCCAACATTGCAGCTTCTCTGTGTCGTAAAAATCCATAAATGTAGAGATGAGAATCTCTCAGCGTTTCTGACCACCCTGGCAAACAGGTGCCACTTGTTCGTGATTCAGTCCTCATCTAAATATCCCTCAGTGATAATGCATAGCTTTTCACAGCGATTGGAGCCATAGTAGAGTTTATTGAAAGGAAATGTCATGTTTTACCTTTGTGAAAACTGAAACAGATCAAAGGGCAGTTGTGAGGTAATTTCCTGCTTTTTTGACACACATTCTAATTAACTGATCATGCTCAGGTGCACCAATTTACCTCATTAGTGGTTTATACACAGACTAGGATTGTGTGTTGTGATGCACCATTTATGCATGCATTTCTCTTTTGGTGTTTGGTCTTAAATTTTAATTGGCCAGTTTCTGGCTGTTTGTGGTGGCCTCGCTGCCCATTTTTCTTTCTGTGAACAAACTAACCTGGGAAGACTGATCAGGGGAAATAGTCTGTCCAGCCAAGATGTCTGTGGTCTGGGTAGAAGGATCCAGAGAGATTTTCTGGGCAACGTGCAATGCCTTAAATTTTTCTGCTTTTCACATTATGCCATCCGAGCAAAAATCCACCTTTTATGCTTCAGTTCCTTTTCCATATTAAGCTATTTTACCAGCACGTGTTTAACTTCGATTTTATTTACAAGGACAATTCCGCCTTGAGTGAGACATTATCAACCAATTTTTCTCAAGCATCCTTGCACAAAATCACAGAAAATAAAAACATGTAATGGCTGAAAAAAAAAATAAAAAATTCCATCCAGCCATATGAATTGTAAAAATAACCTGCGTCTCAACGGATGAAAATGCCATCATTGTAAAGGCTGCTTGGCTGACAGGCTCTGAATCCGGAATCCTTGTTTTTCTACGAGTTTATATAGAGTTCATTGAAAATGTTTCCTCTGTTATGAATTATGATACGGCTGATGTACTCTAATTACATAGCAGGATAAAATGAATTTAAGGTAGGGGGCAAACATGCAGAGACATCAATGGTCACAGAGGACTGTTTCGGTTACGACAAGCAGAGCCACAAATGGAGGCTTGAATGGGTCTGGCAGAATGTCTTATTTCAATGGGGATCATTTAATTTAAGACGTGCTGGACTGCAGTCCTAGTCCACTAAGCGGCGGGGAGAATGGCCACCCTCCCGCAGGACCGGTGTGGAATAATGACGTATACGTCCAGCTGCCTCCCTCGCATAACAACCATATATTTGCGTGTTCTTGGTTAATTAGTGGCAGGTTTCTATCGAGGTGTCCCTCGTTTGCTCATGCTAATGCAGCACCTCCCCAAGACAGAACAAAATGGTGTGTTCAGATTTATAACTGCCCTCGCAACACACACAACATGGCATTGAGCAGCCTTGAGCTCCATTGTCCCGCCATTGACATGGTTTCACTGCATTCTTGAGTTTTATCTTGGCTTGTATTGCAAATTAGGCTGAGTCCCCTCCCCTCACCCCCCAGCCAATGTGACATGGCGTCGGCAAGACACAGGTTCTCCACAAGCATGCTGGCATCACACGAGACCCTGTGAGGGGACTGAGGTACAAATTTGGGGGGTTTCGGTATGTGGACA
>JAOYFF010000081.1:21142902-21155095 GCA_025773925.1 Cryptomyrus ogoouensis
TTACAGTACAGTGATCTTTTTTTTCCCAATACCTACTTAAAACTACAGTAATTTAAAAAGATTTAAACAACAGCTTGCCACATACACCACCACCGCCACCACTGCCTTCCTGTCAGATGCATTCTGCAGTTCATGGTCAGGTGACATACCTGTAGAGAGAACATACTTGATTAGCTGGAAATGTGAGCACGTGAAGATATCCGGTGTTCAGTATCCTTAATAAGCCTTTTATCTTCTGTGAAGCCCAGTGGCCCTGATTTAAAAATCTCAGGGAAGTAGGCTGTAGGCTGCAGGGAGGCAGACGAGAATCGCGCAGCATAGTGTTTGAACACCAGGGCGGCGCTCCGGGCCTCTCCCATGGTGCAGCTGACAGGATAGGGCAGGACTGCTGTGTGCTAATAGTGAGGTACTGGCGAGGTGGACCCACGCTTGTAACCTCCTGTAAGGCATGGGTGGATCTCTAACGGGGAGTCAGGCTGGTCCCCCCCCACGGGTGTGGCAAGGTTTCTCTACCTCTGATACCCCCAAAACTAACAAGAATGCGCAAATATAGCTTAAAGAAATCAGTAATTTGGGAAATAGACAACGGTGAATCTGGACTGTTTCTTTTTATGTTTTTTTCTTTCTATCTTCTGAGTGTTTGTAGGAATTAAAGAAAGTCCCCGTGGACTAACACGCATCAGGGAACTCACATCACCAGTTAATAAGCAGCACATTATTTACATTAAAAATTTGAACCGGCGACCTTCCGATCACAGACACAGTTTCATAACCTGCTGAGCATTATCGTAATTTGGGCTGTGAATTCTAAGTGCGGAATCGGATCATAAAAATCAGATAGGCGTAATCGCTACAGACGGATCTTGATATCCCAGTGTGAGGCGATCAAAGAGGGCTCAGTCTCTTTCAACGACACATCGGCACCCGGCACCATTTCTGCTGCAAATGGCTTTTTAAACATGACCCCAGCCCCACGTAGCTGTCCTTCTGACACTGACGTGACACAAACTTTTCACTAGAGTGGAAGGTTCCGGCATCCTACGGGGAGAAAATTATTGCCGCGTCCATGGCGAACGTGAAGATGCTAGGTTTCCCTTTCAACTACTGACCGGTGTATCGATTTTCACATAGGTTTTGCTATGCCAGTAACACTCACAGTGACCTCATGGGGCAGGGCTGGACTTCCCTGTGTGTCAGTCTAAGAAAATACAGGAGGCTGCCCTGTAAATGCGCAGATTAAATAAATAAACCCCTACACCCCACTGGTGGAAGTGCCCTTAGAATAATTTGTTAGCCCGGTGACTCTGATCCATTTCTATTCTGACATGGGATGGGAATCACCTATTGATCCTAAACAATGATATTTCTCTTCTACAGAAGCCCTGTAACCTGACTGCATCTTAAATTTTATTTCATGAACCCATTTCGGAAATAAAACAGAATAAACACTATCCGTTTGTCAGCCTAGCTGCTGATTTTATTTAAAAGCAGTTTATTGATTTTATCCTTTTTCTGTTATTTAAGCATATATTTTATTGGCCTGTGTAACGATGTGGAATCCCATCCAGGGTGTCCCACTGCCTTTGGCCCTTTAGCACCTGAGATAGGCAGCAGACTCCTCCCATGGCCCTCTACTGGATAAGCAGTTTGAAGACTCACAGAATATGTAATATACCAGAGCGATCCATTTTTGGTCTTAGGGCGTAACAGCAACACTTCTCCGGGGGTTAAACCAGTAAACTTGGGATACAAAACCCACCCAATTTGCCCTTTTCAGAACTTCTCTTGGCTTATGCCTGCTGTATATTAATCACTGTGCTCACAAGGTCACCTGACATTTCAGTTTAGCTGAACCCTTGAACTATCTGATTACTGTTCCTTAACCACTGTGTTGCCGCTCTGGCCGTGAGTCCCGGATTAAAGAAGCTGGCTTGGATTTGTGGTTATCTTGTCCCTCTACCCTACACCATGACGAAATCTGCAAGATGATCAGCATCTTTTGTATCTCTCATACTCTTCCTTTATTTATTAAGGGTTAATCAATCTGCAGGGTTTTTGCCAGGCCCTGCATGACTGGGACTGTAAAGGCCTGCTTCATTACATTAATATAATAATAATAATAATAATAATAATAATAATAATAATGAACAGAGGATACAATGGATATGAGACAGGAGTTGGGGGGCGGAGTGGTGCTCAGTGGATTAGGACGCCATGCCGGTTCAAATCCCAGGGCCACCAGAGTGATGTCACCATTGGGCACTTCAGCAAGGACCTTAACCCCCAATTATTCCAGGGACTGTTTTACTTTCTCAATTGTGTGTTGCTTTGGATAAAACCATCTGCTTAGGTGCTTAGAGTTGTTCAGAGTATGTATGGAGATGGCTTGGCTATGGGGTGATTCTCGATGAGATTTGGAGTCAGGTTTCCATGAGCATGAGGTGGCAATGATTTCGTACTTGTCATTTCTGTACATGTCGAGGAGCCGTTTAGCCATGGGCCCAGCTGGATGCTTGTTTGTCAGCCAGAGTGCTTCTAGAAACCTCTCTTGGGAATGTGGCCACAGTTGCTTAGCACCTAACTGGCTTTGCATGGAGTTACGGCAAGGTGGACGGTCCAATTATTTCGCAATGGCCCTTCTGTGACCTTAAGGAGTTTGTTTGTGGTGTCGACAAAGCAGGCAGAGCTATTTATGAGTACTGCCTCAATTAAGGCACATTATACAACAGCCGGTGATAATGGTTCTGATAATTGGTCCGGGTAGCATTGAGAGAACTGTCTTTGTGGACAGTCTAGGGAATTGCACACAAAACGATTGTATCATGTGGAGTGTGTTTTTGCAGGGGATTGTTAAGGATCTGCCTGAAATTCTGTGTTTATGTGTAGGAATTGAACACAGATTTGGAGCAGGATGTGTGTGGGGTCTCAGAAATTTACCTGAATGTAGGGGTTGGTGCAATTTGGTGGTTAGATTTAGAGGTACTCTTCCAAGGTCACTCTTGGGACGTCAGTGGTGCTCTAACTCCTGGTGCAGAGATCTTTGGAAACATCTCTGGCTCCCCTTCTGTGCTGTACAAAGTTGGAATATTCAGTATGTTATAAATTGCTAAAAACATCATCTATAGAACCGTTTTCAGTCATCGCACTTTTTTTTTTAAAAAACCTGTTGTTCAGGGTTAAAGATATGTCATAATTCATGTATTTTAAATAACTGTAAATTTATCATATACTAATATGTGCTCATTTGTGTGAATATAATGGCACTAATGTGCGTCAATATAAAAATCAAATTATAACATTTTAATGAAACAAAAAAATGTATTTCATAATGTAATAGCTATTAAAGTAGCACAATGGGCAGCGCTGTCGCCTCACACCTCAGGGTCGGTGCGGAGCTTGCATTTTCTCCCCGAATCACAAAGTCTTCCTGACACAGTCCAAGAGCATGCGGTTAGGGTAATAGGTATGTGCAGATTACCCATAGAGTGAAGCTGTGTGCAAATGTAGCCTGTAACGGACTGGTATCCCATCCAGGATGATGCCTGGGATAAGCTCCAGGTTTACTGACACCCTGACTAGGATAATCAGTGGGAGGATGTATGTATTAAAATCCATTAACGTTATCTATATCAGTGTTTCCCAATGCGGTCCTCGGGGACCCGCAGGCAGTCCAGGTTTTTGTTCCCGGGAGCTCGGAGGGAGCAAAAACATGGATCGGCTGTGGGTCCGCAAAGGCCAGATTGGGAAATACAGATGCTCCTCTACGAACTTCCAACTTACGAACTTTCACACATACGAATGAAGAGCACTGTAAGTCCAAATTATGTTCATTGGGCTCCCGTTTCCTGTCCGCAGCATCAATTTTTTCTCTCTGCACGCCAATTCCGCCTAGTTCGACTTCTGGCCGCTATTCCGCTATAGTGTCTGTACTGATTTATATTATTAGCTAGTTGCCCAACAGTTATTTTACTTCATGTCTGTTTCAAAAATAGAGCACAATGACTGATGTAGCTGATTATTTCTCCTGGAGCAGTGTTGAATACCTTAAACCCTTTACACTCCTGCTGCCCCAAAACAGTATAAACATCAGACAAAAAAAAAAAAAAAGAAAAGACTGTCCGTCAATAAATAGCATCTGGATCCTGCTTCTTCAGAGCTCAAAACCCTGTCACTCCCACCATTCGATGAAGGAACTGCTGTTGTGTTGGATATTCAGTCCAATTCGACAGAACTCAGCTACTTAAAGTTTCAATTACTTGAGCGTTTTTATTTTTACGCTTGTTACGCACGAGCAGCATCACAGTCTTACCGTGCGCGGCCTGTTCCCGTGGTAACCCGAGCGTTATCCCCTGCTCTTTGATGTTAATTGATGCTCCCATCTGCAGGGTGACTGTCGACTGTACCCCGCGGTATTCACTACACTAAGACGCTTAGCTGCCGACTCCAAAAACTGCAAGTCTTTTTTTTTTTTTTAACCTCAGAGCTTTATCTTAAACCCCCAGTGTGCGATTCTGCTTCTGTGGCACATTTTCGGTAGCTATACGGCTGCGGAAGGACAAATGCCGTTTGTCTCGGGGTGAAAGAGAATAAAGCGGCGGGAAACGCATTTATCTGTCAGCCTGCGGACGCCGTGTTTAGTGAGGGAGGCTGTGTCTGCTGTTAAAGCCTCTGCAATGGAAACACTAGTGACACCATGGCTCGTTAGAGCCTTTTAATTATGAAAACAGCTGAAACAAGTGAAGGAATGAACGCCGTGGGTCGGAAACTCTGAGAGCCACGTGACTCTCCTGTCACACCTAGTTAGAATACCTTAGCTGTGGGCCCCGAGGTGAGCAGAGGGATCCGTTGTATTCGCTTCACCACCAGGTTTGAGCATCAGGCTGGCAAGTGATGAAAGAGGCGCGTAAATGAGCTGTCATGGGTGACCACTACCCAGCTAGAAGCCCAGGGATCAAAATGACAGCCCAGGTTAGCTCTGGGACTTCAATATTTCCCACCGATTCACCTCAGTGCCTAAATGTCATGAACGTAATTCTTGTAATGGTAGATATTATATTACATAATATTCTGTTTTTCGAGGTTCTGAGTGTGTGTACTGTGTAGTTTTTGGTTTGCATTATGTGTCTTGTTTTGTATTTTAGCCCGTCTACATTTCTTGCTGCTGTATGCCCGAGAAGTTTTCTAAAATAATATAATGTACAAATAACATAAAAAAAAAAACTTACATTACAAGCAGCCTCACGCTTACATTTCAAGTGACCTCACAAGAGGACATTGTTACAGGCTCTGCGTTGAGGCAAAGGGAACCATGTATTTGTGGGAGAACTGAATTTGACCTTTGAATTCAACATTCCCGCTGTCATGGTACCCTCAGGATGGAATCCACATCAGGTGGATGCTGTGGCTTTCGGTCCTCTTCCCGCAGTTCCCACCAATGCAATTTCAATTCTTTTTTTATTTTAATCTCCCCTAAATTCGCTGAGTGAATAATTCATGTTTTTTCTTTTTTGTATCTCGTTAAGCAAATTGGTTGATTAGCATTTATAGCGCGATGCTAATTTGCTCCTCACCTCTCCAGATTCATCAGCCGAACTGTAATACTAATTTGTCCGAAGACACAACTTGTTCCATTGTTCATTCAAAGAAAAAGGACCCACGTTGACAGTGTAATTCCCCTATAACCCCCTTAGTCCCCCCCTTTGCAAATCTCATGCTCGTCTGCGTTGGTCTCCCCAGAGATGCGTAATGAATGGCTGTCAGAACAGCATTGGCACTTTGGCCTTTAGACAAACCTTTCAGAACACACGGCCCTTCGGAAAAAGGAGTAGAAAATTTATTGGGATTCACTTTGGAGGGCCCATAAATTATGCATTTACTGCTGAATGACCTATTAAGAGGGGTCTTCCAGGATACAGGGGGCTTCAGCTGGGCACTGAGAAGACTCTTGTCAGCTTTGTCTGACTGGGGGTGGACCTACCGCCAGCCCCATTGTTATCATGGTCTGCTACTTTTCATTTTTTTAAAATGTATATATATTCTTTACTTTTACTTTCTGGTACATTTTGAACTGATGGGCATCATACCTGCACAGACACACCATTCACTGTGCTCTCATTTCCCACGAAGCTCCATGGCCTGATTGGTGCTAATCTTGCTCTCACAAATGGAAGAGTCAATGAGGTGAATTGCAGGCATATCTATTGGTTCCACCTACTGTATTATGGCTGTGCAATTTAGCTCTGTGATCTAAATGTTTAACATGTTTAACTGAATCAGCCATGCCAATCACCATACATTAACCAAATAATGTTCAATGCAAAGATGGGCCAACAAATAGCACATATGAGGTGAACCATCAAAGATGGCCTGGATTGTTTTGTGAGGGTTAGGGTACAGAAGGACCTAAGGCATCCATTGGAAGGTCAGCCTAGCTGCACTTATGCCTAGCATACTCCTTGACAGCCATATGTGAGTAATGTGCTATTTGCCTCACTTGGATGTTGCTTTGGACAAAAGCATCTGATAAATATGTAAATGTATATATAAGTTTATATGATGGGGTGGTCATCTTGAACAGCAGTTTTTTTTAAATTTTCCAATTTAGCAATTTTGTCGTTGAATGATTTTTACCACCCGCTGTCTTCCTAAGTTGCATTCATCCTCAGGGACTTTGGTGCATATGCATAACTAATATCCCATGCCATATTATTCTTTACACATCTATTTTCAGTTGGTGGTCATAGAAATGCAAGAACTACCCATAAAACAGCAGAAATCTGCAGACACTAGCAGCACACCAATACCACAAATAGGCAGGAAACCAAACTAGATACGAGATACTTCATGACCACGTGAGTGGTAGCACACAAGTGCTCCTGGACCTGCTAAGTGTTTGAGCCTGAAGAAGTGTCTCTTTCCAAAGCTGTGGCTTGATCTTCACAGGGGTGAAAGCGACGGTCAGACGGAGGAATAAAATGCAAGATCTCGCAACGCGGAACTTCAGCACAAATTCCACACAGAGACAACGTCCGCAGTAGCTCACTTACTAAGAAACTCTCGAAGAGCCGACCGAATACCATGGTGATTAATCACTTTCTGGTGATCCTGCTACTCCTCTTCCCCCACCTGATCTCCACGGTGCCTCTATCGAGTGGGAGTAACAGAAATGTGTTCAACAAGTTTGCGTCACCAGCGGAGAAAGAGGGGAAGGTGTTGCAACGCACCAAGCGAGGCTGGATGTGGAATCATTTCTTTCTCCTGGAGGAGTATGCAGGCTCAGACTTCCAATATGTCGGCAAGGTAAGACCATCAAGGGTTATAATTATTTTCCTGCGTTCACGTCTAACGGTATACTCACATTTCATTTACTTCTTAAATTTTGTATTTCTATAAATTCCTATAAGGTCTTGTGTTTTTCATTGTCCCTGTAACTGTTTTACGCTGTGTCTTTGTTGTTGTTTATTGATGCTGCTGTTAGCAGTGAACCAGTTTTTGTGGTGCCACTTTACAATAAGGCTCCCTTTTGCCACTTGTAAATGGTAGCAACTCATTAATAAAAATAAAACGGTGTTATAACTTGTTTTAAATTATCTATTAATAATTTACAAAGTGTTATAACCTAATTAATAACCAGATTATAAACCATTCATAAACTGCTTATATGGGTAGTCTTATTGTAATGTGGCACCGTTTTTGCTGTATGTGCAATCATGCTATGACAATAACATATTCTGATTAATAAGCAAGGGGACAAATCAAGGGATAAACATTTCTTAGGGCTGTCTGCAACTCTACTTCAAATGGTGCCCTGAGTTGGAACCCCTGGCCCATTTTTGATAGTTAAATCCCAGCGTTACGGATGGAAGCATATAACAATTCTTTTTTCCAAAACCTTCATCTGTTGGATCTTATGTGTAGATAAGAATAAAGGATATTGAACGTTTCCCACTAGATGTCCCTGCGGCTGTTTCTGGGAATCCCACAGCTCTTATAAGCATTACCACAGTGAATCTTCTGTGTTGTGGCCTATTGATGTCAAAGTGAATGTAGCTAGAAAATGGGAGAGGAATTGTAGTGTAGGTGCTTATGAGTCAGACATGTGAACGGGTTGATCAAAACCAAAGGCAAAGAACAGTGACGTTTACCTTGGGTCTTGCTTTAGCCTGTTTGTTGGAGGAAGTATAGGATTGTCACAGAAAAGAGTTTCACAAGAATCTGTCCATATAGTACAGATCACTGGCAAACTGAAATGTCAGGTACAGTTATAAAAAAATATCTAGTGAAGCATCATGTTTCGCATCTTTTTCAAAAAGTTAACTACATGACTGCAAGGCAGGAGCACAGTGGTGAGGTGGTTAGCACTGTTGCATCACACCTCTGGGACCAGGGTTCAAGTCTGTGCCATGGCTTCATGTGTGTAGAGTTTGCATTTTCTCCCTGTGTCATCATGGGGTTTCCTCTGGGTGCTCCAGTTTCCTCACACAGTCAAAAGACCTGTGAAGGTGAATTGGAGTTACCAAATTGTCCATTGGTGTGAATGGTGTGTGTGTCCCATCCTGGGTTATTACCTGCCGTGCGCCCATAGTTTTCAGGATAAGCTCTAGACCCCTGCTACCCTGCATAGGACCAGCAGGTATAGAAGATCGATGGATGGAATGCAGTTGTTTTGAGTCTGTCCCAGGACATATGAGACCCTCTTAAATGAAAGGACAATAGAGGTCTTCGTGCTATATATGCATGGACAGAGGTAGAATTTATGACTAGATTGTGTCTTTAAAAGTGCAAAGACTCAGTCAGGAACACAGCAAAGGGACAGATCTCCTCCTGGGGTGGGGGGGGGGGTATTTAAATGACAGTGACAGCTGACAGCCAGTTTTCAGCAAGGAAGTTGACTTTCATCATAAGCTTCCAATTCGCAAGTAAACAAGTGAGTTATGCGTGGGAAAATGCGACTGGCTGCAGGGAATTGCAGTAAAAAGAAGTCATAATGGAAGGAAGGAATTAATTAAGAAAATGTACACAGAAATATGTTTAACTAATAACAAGTTTAGATTTTAGAGAACAACATTCTTGGAATCATAGAGCTTGAGGTAAGGCATGCATTGGACTGGATGCCAGGTTGTGTTTGCCTGTTTGTGTTTTGTTGCTGGATTATAAATTGAAATTAAGTTATGAGTCCATGAGCTGTTGACCGTTAACCACCACGGCCATTGACAGCCATTCAGTTTAATCCACCCGCTGTGAAAAATGAAACATGCTGTGTGCGTGTCTCCTCTGTGGGCCCGTGTTCAATCTCAGTCCAAATGAACCTGCCGAGATGGCACAGGGGGTCTTTGTGTTGCGCAAGGAAGGAGAGTATCGGTGCTGGACATCATCACATCTTGAGATTCCTCTTTGCTGTGTATCAAGACAGCCAGCCAAGGGTCGTCTCCAGGAAAATTCGAAAGCTTGGGAAGAGACTTTGGAGACAGCGGCATAGGTTCTTAGCTTTCTCTGTGGAGGGATGAAGTGGCAGTATTGGAGGTCTAACTATTGAGCATTTTCTTCATGATGTAAAATAGCAAAGAACTAGAAGAGGTTCATTCCAATCTTCTGACCACTTATCCAGTTTAAGGTCATTCACCGAAGCCTGTTCTTAGGAGTAGAGCAGCAGACAGCAGTCTGTCTGAAATATGACCAATGAATTTAAAGCTTATTTTGTATCAGGTTATAACTGCTTTGACAATTTAAAATTTGAAACTAATTTACTTATATTCTTAATCATCTTAGCAATTATTTCTCATAATTAAAGATATAATAAACACTGAAATCTTGATATTTCAGCAAAGATATGGATGTGGAAATACATATCTTTAATCTTTGACATAATCAAAAAAGCATAGCTTAGTGTGACAGACATTTTTCACCCCTGCTAATATGTACTATCTAATCAAGAGTGAGTACGCATCTTGAAGATGTAACAAAATCAGACAAATTCAGCTGCAAAGTTTAGTATAAAGTTCAGGAGTAACTGTCTATTGATGACAGACGTAAGCTTTATCTTTTTCTGATGTGAGGGAGGAATGAAGTGGGCCATTGCAAGTAGGAGTAAGTGGGATAGAGTTCAAGGTTCAGAGTCAGGTGAAGGTAGAAACAGGTTCTGCCCTTAATGAGAAGACAAGGCTGGTCCACAGCATCAGAAGAACAATGAAAAGTAATTACAGGATCTCTACATTTGGTCGAGACTAGAGTAATGGAAGGAAGCAGGCTGAGAGTCGGGGAGGTCCTTTTAGTGCAGGGTACATAAAACTGTAGGGGGAGCTAGAGTGTTCATTGACAAATGAAGGGCTGACGTTCGACTGTGGTTCCCCAGACCGCAAGATGTTGCCGCATGTCAAATTGTGGCACGAAAAATGAGCTGTGATGTAGGGCAGGCAGAGAAACTCAAACACGCCGGCAAACTTACAGACCACTTGTGTAATCCTGGCTCTGTATGGGATTGCTTAAATAAAACATGTTGTTCAATAATTTGACAGAAGGTGTGGGACAGCTATGCTCTGGATAAAAAGGGTCTGTCAGATAACTTAATTAACAGAATCTTAATATCTGAAATGGTCCAAAGATGGCTCTTATGAGATGAACATTTTAATATCCGTTTGTTTATAGCCATCTTCCTCCAGGCGGGTGATATCTCACTGCAGTGCCGTCTACTGAGATTCGCACTTAACCCTGGCCGGAGGTGATTACCAAAAGGAGGGGAGAAGAGACTGATAACTCACCTGTCTAGTCCATTATACACCGTCAGCACCGATGTCTGCCTCCTACCGGGCAGAAGGCAGATGATCGTTTTGACACTAGCTGCAAATCAGGCCAAGGTGAAAATGCACGCTCCGTCAGTTTCAGCTCCATGACCGGCAGGGAGTGCGGGCATTTCTGCCGTCTCGCTTATGGTGTGACAGACAGCGGGGAGCCAGGGTGTGTCAACGGTCCCTCCCGGTCACAGAGGCGATAACGGATCACCCGGATAAATGCTTTCTTAGCCAGTATCGGTGACTGCAGACTTCTGCAAAGCGTGATCTGCTTTTCTTTTCAATCCTAGCCCTGGAGGTGGCACAGGAGGAGAACAATACGGAAGTCAAGGCAGAGTAAAAAAAAAAAAAACGCAGTAGCGTTTTTGAGAGAAACCTTCAAAATAACTACTCCATTCAGCCCTGATTTTTGTGCAAAAAAAGAAACAAAAAAAAAACCAAATAATTGCTTTTCATCAGGGATTCACTGAGTTTTTATCCCCCAGCTGATTTTCCTTCATCTTTTATTTTATTTCTGCCTAGTGCAAAAAGACTGAAAATGGCATCATTGTGTTTGTATTAGTTCCAAATTCGGACAGATGGGGTTATTTTGTGCGAGGCCAGTTTTCTTTCTCGGAATCAACTAACTGCAGGGATGGAGAGCGAGGGACTGGCTGTCCAATCGGCATGCCACTGCTACCCAGAGGGTGGTCCAGGCTCCAGGCGGCAGTTTACCTCTCCAAAAGACATTTATCAGCACGGAATACCTTAGGTTCCAAGCTGGGCTCCTCAGGGTAGGATGGCGGAGGTATAGCCTGCATTGCAGTTTGTGATTCAGTAAGGTGTAGTATATACCATGGGGGAGGTTTGAAGAATTGTGACAGCACCACTTGAGTCTTCATTGTAAACAAGTAAAATTGTCCACTTAGATGGTGACATTATGGAAATGCTGCTGTTGACCCAAACCATTAGAAGTAAACAAGCCTCTTAATAAATGTGTCCAAGCAGCGTGGAACTGAGAGACTTTCATCCATCTGTTTTTGAATAAGGAAGGAAGCGCAACGTGTACCGTAGGGTGAGTGCTGGGCAGCGTGTCAGTGGGTGAACATGAACGTGCATGTGCTCTCGACGGCAAGGATGAAGCCAGGTACCCGTGAACCGCTTACCAATTAGGTTAACGGGAGGAAACCTACAGAGGGAACCGTTAAAGCTCCTTCCCTGCTGGGATGAAGCGTTGCTGCTCACAAGTCAAGCCAAGTCAAGCTTTACTGTCATCCCAGTCATATACAAATACAAAAAATCATAAAAACGTTCCTCCTCAACCCACAGTGCAACATTCATGACAGGAAAGCAGAGGTGTAAAAAGTACTCAAAAATGTTACTCAAGTGAAAGTACAAGTAATGAGTGAAAATTTTACTCAATTAAA
>JAOYFF010000081.1:21159257-21170314 GCA_025773925.1 Cryptomyrus ogoouensis
TTTGCCTTGGGAGACCCTACCAGGGGCTATTGCCCCCGACAACATAGCCCCCAGGTTCACTGAGGCACGCAAACCCCGTCGAAAGCCTCGTAACACATTAATGGAAATTTAACCAAGGTCAGCGAGTGTATTTTTACTCATACCTTTTACTTTTATCTAAAGAACCTGCCTCTCGTTAAGTTAATTTATTTTATTGGAACAATACCATTTAAGCACTTTGCTCCAGGATACAACAGAAAGCCTTTTCTGGGACTTAATGCAGCAAACTCTGGGTCATGACCCTTATTTTTAACCTGCCGCAGTGAATATATCCATCTGATTATCAAATTTTCTTTAACGATAAGGTGACATCTGCTCACAATGGAACGTCGCTATCATAGCTATGGCAGACGGTATCAATGCCCCCCTGTACTTTCTTCACCCTTGGCTTAACTGTGACCATGGTAGAGATGTTGCACCTGTGACACAATGTGATTGCAGCCCTCTGTAATGTGCAGGTATTTTCAAATTAAGCCTCCTTATCAAAAATGACCTGCTTGCATCTGCCTTTATATGCCATCAAAGTCACCCCAAGGCGCTTCCCACAAAAGGCACCGAAGTACGGTTTGGCCTTGAAAGCGCAAATAATATTTTATGGACCATTTTTAGATGAGCTTTGATCCCTCACCCAATGAGTCACGAAGTTCACACACGATATAAAGTTTTAATCATAGCAGCCAGGGGTGATACTTTACAAATATCTACGCAAGCGTAAAAATTTAGATTTGCACTCACCTCCACATGGCTGAACGTGGACTGGGGAGGGTCTGATTTCACACTGTGTGTCCGTCCATGTTGTGAGCTGTGTCGTCTTGTTTCAGCAACGACTTTCCCTAGACGACTCAATCAGTGTAAGAATTGGTGCAATCATTTTGAGTGCAATACCGCTGGGTACACGCTCATGTTGCTAAGGAACAGGTGGAAAGTATTTTTCACAGAATATAATAACATACTTTTTTTTTAGATGATCTCTCACATCGATTAAAGAATAGAGCATTTCTGTTAAGACTATTACATGGCAAAACAAACAGTGCTTTTCTTTAATTATGCACTTTCTTCTTTTTCATCCAAAATAAGGTTATTTGCATTTTGTTAATGCAAGCTAGCAGAACGTGCATAATAAGCTTGTGGTGTTAATTAATTGATTCATTTTAATTATATTCTGTGTCAGACATAGCCGGTTAAACATCAGGTTTATGATTTTACACTGTAGCTAAAGAAACAGGTTAAGTACCGTATTAAAAAGACATGTCAGATTATTCCACGCTTGTTTGTGCTTAATTCTCATTACATCTGGAAGAAAACTTTCAGTGTTTGCAGTCTGTTTTCTAATGTAACATTTGGCTGGAGTGAAAAGGACTGATCCTTAAAGTTTCTGGAATGTTCTGCAGCTTCACTCAGACCAGGACCGAGGTGACGGCACGGTGAAGTACGTCCTGAATGGCGATGGGGCCGGCTCCCTGTTCCTGATCGACGAGAACTCGGGGGACATCCATGCCACCAAGAGGCTGGACCGTGAGGAGAAGGCCTTCTACACGCTCCGTGCCCAGGCCGTGAGCAAGCGCACGGGCCGGCCGCTCGAACCCGAGTCTGAGTTCATCATCAAGATCCACGACATCAACGACAATGAGCCCAAGTTCGCCAAGGAGACGTACTTGGCCAGCGTCCCCGAGATGTCCGATGTCGGTGAGTGAGCTTGGTTCTGCCGGTCAATCATGCTGGTGGATTCTGACGCTTCTTCCATCCATCTGTTTGTAGGATAACCCTCTCAGTAATCGCATCTGCGTGTGGAGGTTGTGTCTGAGGCTAAGCTCATATCTATGATTGTCATGTTTTATTGAAGGTGATGTTTGCTGGTTGGTGATGCAGATTAATTTCTCTGGGGGGACCTTAAGCTGACTTGGCAAGGAGGCTACCCTAACTCAACATTTGAGCTATATTATCATGATTTGAAAGAGAAATGAGAGAATTTAAAGTGAGGTAACATCAATAATCCACTAATTTGCACATGTGGTGGTGGCAGTGAAACTTACCGAGGGGCTGGTCCAGGAACCCTACTGATAGGTCCTTCTTGGAAGATTTTTTCAGCTAGAGGGCAGGAGGAAATTTCGTTTGAGATTCAAACCTATTATTTTATTACGTGGCTACATGTCTGGTAATGATATTAAAATTTAGTGAGCAGATTCTGGTGGTAAAATTTGTCGGGTGGGGTGTGATCGAGAGCGCGGGTGATTTCGCCAAGGCCCTAGGGTAGCCTACGCATTATTTTGCCCCTAGTAGTGAGGTGGGTGAGCACACTTTGGCTCCACACAGACTCGATGTACCAGTCCGGTTGTTGGATTTAGGGCTGCTCTGTTTCGCCTCCGATTTTAATTCTACAAAACATAAAAAAGGAACTTCCCATTGCAGAGATTACGGCATTCAAAGGGCCTTCCCTTTGTAAAGCTTTCCAATTTGCAAAACGTATAGAGGGTCCAGCTCTGGCTGAGGGGGGGGATTTAATTAATGGGCACGTTGGTGTAATGGACGTTTTGTCTTATCTGGCAGAGCAGGGCTTCAGACACGAACACAATCACTCACATGCCACGCATCAAGCTGTCCGCAAGGGTTTTTTTTCTCTCCTGAAACCTTGCGTCTTGCGTTTACAGCACGCAGGCTTTGCGCATCCGCTTCCTTTAAAGCCGCGCCATTCGCAATTTGCTGCCAGAAAGCGCCGCAAACCTAGGGGCACAGAGCAGGAATGTACGAGACGATTTATAATGAGGACTAGCTGTTGGGATTACCTGGACTGGTGGTATTATTGCTAATTGACAAACCACAAGTAAGACATGTTTGCATCACATATAGGAGTGAAGGTGGGGGAGGGGCATAATTCATACAGAAGAGTCAGTCTTATTATTAGCCAATGGCATGTTTTGAATTGGTGAGGGATACGGCCCTGTCACCATTCATGTGAGTCATATACATTTATGTCTCTAAATTACTGTGCAATATTATGTGAGTTTGTGTCAGATGGACTGGTTTCATTTCCATGGTGTCCTTATGTGATGGGCTTCTGACCCCCCATAATGGATAAGCAGCAGGATGGGTTTTTATTTAAAGCTCTCGTTTCACGTTTCGCTATTTTCCTCCCTTAAAGAGCTTGCGCGGTTAGATGTATGCAACTATAGGCTACCACGTTGCTCTTGTTTCTGTGGCTGCGATGGGGGTCAGCAACTGACAGTTCCGTGACGGAGGGGAAGTTTGGTGTGTAGATTTCCCGATCCGTCAGTAAGGCGCCATGCATCCAAAACGACGGCCGGCGAGCCAGGATGCAGAATGTGCTCTTCAAAGTGCCGATCTGTAGCTTTTCCCACCCAGTTACAACCATGCGGGAATTTCACTCTGGCCGACAGATGTTTCGGATGTTCATTAGCGCGGCGTGGCAAAGCACGGCCGCTGCCAGCACGGGTCTGCCGAGTGACAGAGATGGCGCTGGGCTCTGGCACACAAAATAAAAATAAAAAACAAAACCCTCCCAGCCATCTTCTGCTTTTAAAGACCACAAATCCAAGGGAAACAAAAATGATACTGTAAGCCAGTGCATTCACAGCTCACCTGCTGTACCAAGTACACCTCCGGCTTAAAAATAACTACTGTAGTCATTTAACTAGTACATCTACATAAATTTTCCCAGAGAGGAGGGAACGTGCTCTAACCTTCCAGTGTTGAGTGTTTGCCTGTGAGTGTGTGTTGAAATGGCTTTCGCTAAAGGAGAGAGATGAAGTGCACAAGTAGCACAACAGAAGCTAATGAAATTCTCTGTGAATGGGCAAATATAATAAATTACAAATATCACGTATAATCACCGTTTGCCACAGACGCGAGACGCTGGCCTGGTCGGTTCCGATATCAGATCTGACGCGATTGAATGTGTCGGTAGTCAGTTTTACACCTATGCATCTTCACTTTCCTGTCGGTTTCTCCAGGCTTGTGGTGAAATTAAATCAGACCCCGGGTAATGTAACTCTAAATTTATTCTGATTACTTTGCCTCCCTTACTTTACCAAGAAATATGTCTGTGGTTTAAAATTTAAATAACAAGTCTAAGTGCACTAAAAAGGGCTTGTGCCCTCAGGGTTGCGGGTTCGATTCCCGCCATGGCTCAGCATTAGTGTGTGTATCTGTGTGGGTGGAGCAAGCAACTATTGACTTGTTATAGGTTTTATTTGTGCTCTAGTTCCCTCTCACAGTTACAAACTCACAGCTTGGGTGCCTTTACATTGGGTGTGTCCGTATCGCTTCCAGAATATTCCCATCTCATGTTCTGTACTTCCTGAAAAAATTTCTGAACCCAGTATCAGATGTAGTGCTTATGATTGTATGCCTGTAATCAGGGGTGCGTTTGTGGCCCCACGCAAAAAGTCACTTGTGTCCCCCCTGTAGTGTCATGATGGTCTGTGGCCAACAGGGGGCTCCCAAACCTAAGGGACCTGCACAAATTTCTGTGGTTTAAGTGGTGGTATACATTTCTTCTACAAGTAATATATCACGATATAAGATCCCCCAGTCTCTTAGGGAATGTGTCCAATTAGAACCATTCTGCAAGGAATTTTAAACATCAAAAACAGAGAACAGCTGCTTATGTACTGACAAAAATAGACACAATCACGTAGCGGGCCTCAGAAATTCCAGTTAGAACTGACAAACAATGAGAGTCTATATAAAGATAATTTAATCAGTGCGACTGGATTGATGTCAAATGGCAGATTACGTTATAATAGTTATGAATTCCCACAGGATACGTTCCAAGAAAACCATCTAGGAATCTGCTTGCGTTTGTGTGTGGATTGTGTTTATGCTACATTGTGTCCCTACAATGCTCCCCCCCCCCCAGATCAGTGAATACAATCAAAAGTTAAATTTTCCCAAAGTCTCATATTTTGTGTGGTTACTTTTGGTCAAGGTTAGGGCTGGGTGGGGGTTAAGGTCATTACTGTATGTTGGGATTAGAGTTTTCCCCATAAAATGAATAAAGTCCCCACAAAGATATAATTACAAACCTGTGTGTGTTTTTAGATATTTTTTTTCCAGAATGGGGCTGAGGACCTGCAAGTTGCATGCACTTCTACACATCTAAGGAATTCTAGGAAGCTGATGACTGAATCTAATCTTTACATACATATTGCGGAGTGTCAGAATTACATTAACAATGCAAACACGTCGGCATAAACCAGGCAGGATTAGAGGTGTCTACATGATCAAATACAGTACAAATTGCAAAACAATTATCCTGCATTCATGTCACCGATTTAAAAGTTTTGCCATTGTGGCCAAAGAAGATTAAGTTTCCGTTGAACATAATTAAGTTCCAGTGCTCCACCTTGCCTTTTTATTCTCCGAAAACTTCCGTTATTAATCTGTAGTTATCTCTGAATCTTCTGGTAAATTTATTTTAAAATAAGCACAAGGGTACCCTCTGGCTCACTGTATGTACATATTTAGGTGTACTTTCGTTTGTGCCTGAACTATGTTTTTATTTCGTGATTTTCTATTTCGCCCTATTATATTATAAAATAAATAAATAAAGTGGCACAAAAGAATCAATCTTGCGCACGCATATGCGATTTCACGGTTCAGGGGGTTTATTGTGCGGCGGAAAAACAGATATAGTGGCAGTCACGGCGCTTGCCTTGCTTGATGATGCCTGACGGGTGATCTATTGTGCGGGAATTCGGCGGATGCAGTGCTCTCTAGCGCTGTGTCAGTGTGTGACAATCTACATAATGTCCCTGCTCTGAAAAAACCCTTGTTTGTCAGTCTAAGCTTGTCATGTTTTCCCCTTTTTGCTTTTACTTATTTAATTTACATCGATTTTTTTTTCTGTCACGCCAGCGTTTCATTTCCGAACCTCCTCTCGATTCCCAGGTACCGCGGCTTCCGTGATCCCGTCGGCCAGGAAACTGCCTCCTGTCCGTGGTGCGTAATTTCGCGTCAATCTCTTTTACTTCAGGCAGAATATAGGATGCCGACAGGCTCCCATCATATCTCGCATGAGCGAAATGGGAAGAAAGAAACGGGACTGCTTGCATTCTCGGTGGATTAAAGTCATTGCGCGTGACCTACGGCTGTCGTCAGTCCAATTTCAGGCCGGTATGGACTTTGGAAATCAGCGAGAGGGGCTCGGCGTAGAGAGTGCCTCGCGCGTGAGTGACGCGTGAATTGCGCCAGGTGGCGTGTGTAGGTGGAGTCACTCCATCACATCGCAAATCAGCAGCATATGGTAATTAGTTTGTTTGCGCCCACACTGAATATTCAATTACGCATTCTGTTTTGTGGGGAATGCACGCCGGCAGTAATTTTGACCGCTTCTGATTTGCATTAGTTATTGCCGAGACGGAAACCCTGAGCTGTTGTCCTCAGCGTCAATGACATCTCCCCACCACACACACACACACACACACACCCATCCGCCCCCACTCTGACACCCCACCCACCCTCGCTCCGCATCCTGATTAGCAGGCATCCCGTCCAGAAGGCCTCGACGTGAAAAGGAAGCAAATCATTATCGGGGGGGACCAGGTGTTTGACGCATTAAAGGTTTCGTAGTGGAGCAAAGGTCTCACCCACATGCTTCATATGTACGTACCTTAGGAAGGTGTTTCTTTTTAAATACGCAGCTTAATAATTCCAGTCTAATTTAAGCACTGAACCATACTGGCACACTAATGTATCCTGTAACCTGGAGTGAACTTTGCAACAGTTCGGTCATTTACTCTGGAAAGAAACAAGTGTTCCTATGCACTTCTTATTGCTTGATGCTGTAAATAGCTTTGCTTTTTAGCAAGAAAAAAAAATAGGCAATCATAATACATAAGTGTACCTGGCAGTGTTTGTTTTAGCTACTGCTGGATTCAAACCGTTCCCTGCTAATATGCAAAACCCACATAAGGATAAAAATAGTGTTTGTAGCATCTGTTTAATCTGGATTGAAGACAAACACACACACACCCATGGAGGAGCTGAAGAGGGGGGTGTCTGTAGGACGCCCATTCCCAGGCTATTAGGGGAATATTCCGGGGCAAATAAGTGACAAAAAAAAAAAGCCAGAAGTGAGAGACCGTTGTGGATGGTGGCAAGACGTGAGGTGATGCAGTTTGTTCTAGGGCCTGTCAGTGGAAAGCAATAGCTGGAGATTATAACGCGAAACACAGAGAGCTGCTGTTGGAACAGGTGACGCAGCGCTGCCGGTCATGTCAGCGTGAGTCAAGAGTTTCCAGAAAGCCTTTAAACGTAGCGCTCCTTCACCTCCCACTGGCTACTGAAAAAGCTTATTAATATTTACCACTAGCAGAGGCAGAACAGCAGACGTCTTAATGGTTTTGAGGCACACAGGTTTTTTTCTTATTAATAGTAATAATAACAATAATAATAAAAATAAGCTTTATATATCACCTTTCATACACTCAAGGAGACTTTACAATTCAACAAAAAGCACATATAAGAAGACGATACAAGTCACATACAAGAAGATAAGAATGTGTGACAGGAGCCTGAAATGGATAATAGATTTTTCCTCACGAAGACTAAGAGGAAGAGCGTCCCAAATTTTAGCTGCTATTACGCTAAAAGCTCTGTCACCCATAGTTGATAACCTGTGTACAGTGAGGAAGAAAGCGTGCGATGACCTTAGTACGTGGGCTGGCGTGTAAGGAGGCAGTAGCTCACACAGATAATGAGGGGCTACAGCATGCAGGGTTTTAAAGGTGATGAGTATAATTTTATATTCTTGAAGAAACTGGCAGTAAATCATAGCGGACGGGAGTGATGTGAGCAGATTTTTTAGCGTGTGTACATAGGTAAACGAGCAGCAGAGTTCTGAACATACTGCAATCTATTTATATATTTAGTAGGGAGGCCATAAAATAATGCAATGCAATAATCCAGATGGGTGGTCTTCTTCTCAGAACATGCTGTCCACTGGTGTAGAGAGGATGACAGGCAGGTGGCCAGACTCGATAAGGGGAAACAGAAAACCGGAAGCACATTTAACCCTGATTCTCCGAGAAGGTGTTTCTTTATACCTGTTTGAGGGGTCTTAGGGTCTCCTTGTATTTTATTGACTACAGGTACATATTGGAAGAAGAATATTTGCAACATTACAGCTGTCTAGTAATCCATTTTGCTATAATGGAAATAATTCATATTTATTATTATTTTTAAAATCTATTTCCATGTGACAGCCGTGACTTTACAGACATTTCACAATCAGCAGTTTTTTGCAGGGAGCCAGTGATTTTATTTTTGCATAGCGCTGAGCAGGATTTTTAAAACCCCGATACTCCCTCATAACAAATTCTGTAAAACTTTTATAGCTAACAACGGACTTATTGAAGAACTCAGCCCAAGGTCAATGTCAGCACATTGAAGTTTGTTTAGTGTCTTAGTGTGGCCTGTTCCTTCTTTTCACAATGAAAGCATTGGATATCCAGAGGTTTAGGGAGGTTAAAGGCAGAAAAGTATCTCAGCTACTTTGACTTTGCCTAATGCCTTTCAGAGCCCAATGTTTTACGTCAAAAGGTAATAGCAAAAACTACAAATAGAACAATATTTAATATATATTTAAAACTGACCATTGTTCATTTATTTCAGTAACATTTGGAAGTAAAAAGTGGCATTCTTGATAAATCGTGGTCATAATTCTGAGTAATGTGTGCAGATTCTGGAGGTGCTGATTTCACAGACTTCATGATGCACCGGTAAAACCAGGTCACAGACAATCCTGTAATCTGTAATCTTTCCACGCGTGCATATCGCTGACTCCAGCGGCTGCTTAATGTGCATCTGAGCAGCGCCAGTTTGCCCCTAGATAATCCTCCTGTTATCACCCTTCTCCTCTGTTGCAGGTACATTCGTGGTGCAGGTTACCGCCGTGGATGCTGACGATGAGCAATATGGAAACAGCGCAAAGCTTGTTTATAGCATCCTCCAGGGACAGCCGTACTTCTCCATTGAGTCAGAAACAGGTACTTCCGTAAAACACACATCACGCAACAAATAATCCGGAACATTCTAGCTTCCGATATACTTGAGCAGTGTGTGTTAATCTGTATTTTTAACTTTGATAAAGGTTGAGGTATTGGAGGTATATAAACCCATATGTATGGGGTACCCACTTACGGTATTGGGTGTTTTCCTGAGATAAGTCTCTCAGGCATGAGGGAAGATGAGTTGTGGTGAAGTCTGAAAATGTCAGACACGGAAGTATGCCATATAAAGAGTGCTGTTAAGGAAATGAATAATGCAGAACACATGTTAGCTTGCCAAGCATAAAAATGACAAAAAAGCAAAGCTGTACAGTGGCTCCCAAGGTACTGGAAAAGGATGGATACACACACACACACACACACACACGCACACACACACACGCAAGTTGGTCTTCCTTTCTAAATGCGGACCATCTATTCATTTCTATGGGAAAAACCCTAATCCCAATCACGACACCCTTAACCTCTACCCAGCCCTAACCTTAACCATAAGTAACCAACCCAAATACAAGACTTTTGGCATTTTTACTTTTTTTGATTGCATCCACAGATTTTTATAAAACTGAGGTTATCCAAATGGGGACCTCAAAAGATGTCCCCAAAAGTAGGGAAATTTCAGGTTTTACCACACTTTGGGGACAATTTGGTCCTCAAATGTGATCTATGCAAACACACACACACAAATACTCACAGAGAGGTTTGTAATTATATTTTTGTGGGGACTCTCCATGCATTTCTATGGGGAAAACTCTTATCACAACATGACGACCTTAACCCCTACCCAACCCTAACCTTAACAATATGTACCACATCATCAAATTATTACATTGTGGGGGGCATTTGGTCCCCACAGTATAATATAAACCACACACACACACACGCACACACATATAAATATATATATATATATATAAAATGTATGTGTGTTTATGAATATAATAAAGTCAATACTTTCAAGTTTATTGATTCTGAAAATCACATACAATATAAAACCTGATAGAGACTTCCAGAATGTAATTTCACACTTAGAGGAGGGAAGCAGTTTCATTTTACAAACTCCATATCCCAACAGGTTGTACAGAGCCGGGTACGGATCCGGACATGTAACGCGGCTTCGCCTCCCCATCGTTATCTTCCTGTTTCTGTTGTTTCAGAAGAAATACTCCAGATTTGTTCTCTCAAAATACTACATGGAGAATAGCATGAGAAAGTATTTAATAAATGCAACAATCTGAGTACTCCTTTGGATTTTAATACATTTACGTTTTATTTATTTTGCAAATGCTTTTATCCATAGCGACACATATTTTTGAGAAAGCAGTGTCAGACAGTCCCTGGCGGAAATGGCAGTTAAGGGCTTTGCTCAGGGACCCAGTGGTGACATCACTCTGCCAAGCCTGCGTTTTGAACTGGCAACCTTCTGCTATGATAACGTGTCATTAATGTAGCACACATTTATGGCTAAGAGACTAGTTACATTCGCATGAAGCTGGGACCCTGAATAATCATGTTAATTCTAATGCTAACACACATTTCAATGATAATGCTAATATACATGTTAGTGCTAATGCTAACGCTCATACATCCCTCAGGGAGGCCTAATTGACACTGATTCAGACAGCTGTCATGTGACCTTTCTCTGCCTATCATGCTAGTGACTACACTCAAAGATCCCTAGAGAAACTCTGGGGCACTTATCCAGCACTGATTCAGACAGCTGCGTCAGGTGACCCTTCTGTGTCCATTCCTCGGCCAGGAATCATCCGGACAGCTCTATCCAACATGAACCGGGAGAACAGGGAGAAGTACCAGGTGGTGATCCAGGCCAAGGACATGGCGGGCCAGATGGGGGGGCTCTCTGGGACCACCACCATAAACATCACCCTCACGGACGTCAACGACAGCCCGCCGCGATTCGCACATAGTGAGTCATTGCCAGGGGGCCTGTAGCGTTAACCCCATCAGGATGGGCAGTTATAGGATTTACTAGGG
>JAOYFF010000081.1:21177341-21195957 GCA_025773925.1 Cryptomyrus ogoouensis
CCGCTGCGTTGTTCATCAAATTACCATGCGAATGCGATTTGAATACGCGCTAATGCGGCTATTTAGAATGTGAATAGTGATCTTCGGGTGACAGCGGTACTACACGCTCCCATGCAGGTAAAACAAAGAAAGGTGACATGGTTTACTTTTTTGCCGATTTAACCTAATTTTAACAACTTTAATACTTCCGACAATGGACGTTTTGAAAAGAAGACAGATTACGGATTTAGTCAGCGTTTTTTTCATGTTTCTATAATAAGATTTCAGCGAGTTATGAACTGAAATACACGAAAAAGATACACGGCATCGCTGATGATGCCGTTGACTACAGAGGGTTAATGACAAGAATCGTAATGCACCTGTTTAAGTACCAGCAGGGGTCACTGATGCATATATTCTTTCCCCAGATAACACAGCCCGGATTCTCACCAGACGGGGTGGATTCAGTCGGAGAGAGACCAGCGTCTACCTGCTGCCAGTCGTCATCTCGGACAACGATTACCCAATCCAGAGCAGCACGAGCACTCTGACCATTGGCGTGTGTGCATGTGACAGCCGGGGAAACATGCAGTCATGCAGCACGGAGGCACTGCTGCGCTCAGCCGGGCTCAGCACGGGAGCCCTGGTGGCCATCTTGCTCTGTGTCATCATCCTCCTCAGTGAGTCTCCCTTGTCAGTCTCATCTCGCCCTCCACTCCTGCTGATTTTCACTCACTCTTCTCCACAAGCGGCTAAAACATGTGTGGGTGTGTTGCAAGACTGGAACTGTGCTCTGAATCCATGTTGACATCAGGTGTAAAGATCTCCTACCTTCTCAAACCCCAGGTTCAGGTTTGGAGGACTTCCACTTCGAAGCTTCCCACGTTCCACTCCAGAGTTCTGAATGATGCAAAATGGAATCCTGCCTGGCAGTAATTCTCCATAGAGGAATATCTCAAATGAAACATTTCCTAAAAAGCAATTATGACTCAATCCCCATTTAGGATCATCTCAAGTAATGAATTTGCTAAAAAGTAAAAGCAATTGTGACTCATTTTCTGTTTAGGAACAATTCAAGTTATGAATTAGCAAAGAAAGAAAAAAGAACAGCCGTGACTCAGTGTAGCCTTTGCAGCAATGTTGCGTGGTAGCAGGATACTGGGGCAGACACCACATCAGCTCACCAGAGTGCCGTCTCTTAAAGGCTCTTAAGGGGAATGCCAAGCTCAGCAATGACTGATTACAGGAGCGGGCTTTTTGTGGCAGGTGGTCTGAAGTCAGAGGGGGGGAATGCCTACATGACCCCTCCCCCCACCAAGGTTCTCCCGCTAGCTGGCAGATTCCTCAGACCTAACATTTCACAGCCTGTTTGCACATCGTTGGATCTGCCGTTCTCAGGGGCCCCAGCGGAAAGCTGATTGGCCACCAGAGTTTCCCATTGCCCGTCACTCCCTGATTCAAAACATTTCATTGGCTAATGATAAGGTCGGCCTCACTGCATGAATTACGGCCATCTGTTACACGGTGGTAGTCGACTCCTGGTGGTGGGCTGCGGCATTTGTGTAGGGTATTTCACGGACCATGAGCACATAGAAGCCTGAGCCAACCCCTTCCTCCTCTTCATTTCACACACTGGTGCCTGGCTATACCTGCGACCCATATCTATACTGACATCTTCAGCCCACCGCTGCTGCTGCCCTGCCTGTGGATAGTTTATTGACAGCCCCCCTCCAGGCCCTTGTAAAGAGCCCCCTCCCCCCTTCCTCCCCATCAACAGGAGATTCATAGCGATGGCCCGTTCTCCTCGAGTGATCCGATCTGTGTTATCGCTGGTGTGTGCGGGCGTCGGCATATGCGGCGGTTAACAGTGTCCACCACTCCTGTGAAAATATCGCCAGGGCTGCTCATCAGTCTGTGGCAGCCCTGCCTGCCTCAGGCACCCCTGAAGAATCGTCCAATTCCGCCGTATCCAGCAGCCACAAAAGGCAGCCGGGGCGTAACCACAGCACCCGTCCCTCTTGCCTCCGGTTAGAAAGGCCGACACACTGATTTCTAAGGAAGGCTCCCCGGCTCGCTCGACCTTGTAATTAACACCTGAGTGGATAGCCGTGGATCCTTCTAGAAGCCATGGACAGGGGAAAACAAGCATTCAGAAATATGGGCGGGGAGCATCTGTGGTCTGTCACAAAACAATACAATGTTATAAAAGATGGAAAGTAAATAGAAAGCTGTTTTATCACAAGTGCAATGTTTGAATGGCTTGAATGCCTGTCTGAATTGAAACGCTGTTTCAGTGCGGACATGTTGTGGTAAAAATATGGAGCAAGCCTCTCGGCTAATACTGTACTTTAAAATTCATGAGCTGAGCTGGCTGGCTGGGAAATGAATTTATCAGTAATAGCAGATTAGTCTTTCCTCCATGAATTTGCAATGCTCCTAAACGCAGTACTGTGTGTTTTTAAAATATGGACTCCAGCATCTTTTCCCCAGTGCGACATGTCAATGAAGATGCTGTTGATGAATTTCATCCCCAGGCCTCTAGGGGGTGCTGTGGGTGCTTTAGGAAAATGCAAGTGGGACGGCCCCCTAACTACTGCCTCGTATCCTCCCCAGTGATCGTGGTCCTGTTCGCCGCCCTGAGGAGGCAGAAGAAGAAGGAGCCGCTGATCATCTCCAAGGAGGACGTGCGAGACAACGTGGTGAGCTACAACGACGAGGGCGGCGGCGAGGAGGACACACAGGCCTTTGACATCGGCACGCTGCGCAACCCCGAGGTGATGGAAGCTAACAAGCACCGTAGGGACATCATCCCTGAGATGCTGTTCCCCTTCCGCCGGGCGTCGCCCATCAAGGACAACGCGGACGTGCGTGACTTCATCAGCGCAAGGCTGCAGGACAACGACGCCGACCCCACGGCGCCGCCCTACGACTCGCTGGCCACGTACGCCTACGAGGGCAACGGTTCCCTCGCCGAATCACTAAGCTCGCTGGAGTCCGCCGCTACAGAGGGCGACCAGGAATATGATTATCTTAGCAGCTGGGGGCCACAGTTTAAAAAGCTAGCAGACATGTATATGGGAAAGGACAGTGACAATGATACTTAGCTACAAGCAGATTTAAGTAAGTTCCGTTCAACCTATCCCTACAAAAAAAGGATAAAATGGATAGATGGTAGGGGCATCTCTTTTTACTTAATAGAAACCGTGGAGACTTGTACTATCCTGCCAGGATCACGTTTTTTCACATGAGGGTTTTTTACATAATCGCATTTTTTGTGTTTTTCTTTTATTTAAGCAGTAAAATTGCCTTCAGATTTTAGGGTTGTCTGTGGTGTGGAAAATGTGTTTTGTAACCGAGAAGAGCAAAGGTGGTCTTGTACACTATCAGTGTTTGTTTATGGAGAAAACGATCAAAAAAGGAAAAAAAAAAACAGACCCACACTTTGAGAAACTGGACTTACTATAGATAAATGTATAAAACGTTTTAATATGGGAGACATACGTTATTCATAAAGCGATGTTCATGTGGACAGTGGATAATTTTAATTGTCAATCTCTTGGTCCATTTCATCACATAGATGTAAATTGTAATAAGGTGTAAGTTATAGACTAATTGTCATACACTGAATTCATGTTGTTTGGATGCCTAGTCATATTGTTTTATATTTATATTTTTATATTTATTTTTAATAAAAAAATCTGAACATATTTTGTTGTTCCTGTTCTTAATTAGACTATACTTTACTTCCAATATCTGAATAGAGAGTTTAACATCAGAGGTAAAATGCTAGTTTACCAAGGTAACTGACCTGAAAAAAGAAAAGTATTTATAACTCAATGAACCAGAGGAGGCTGTATTATTAACGTGGCTATTAAATAAATTAGTATGTCAATATCAATTGGGATTTAAACAATTAATGTCTTGAAGGGAAATCAATACATGCTGCAGGCTTACTTCCTTGCTGACCAGGTGCATTTTCTGTGCTGAAATATTGAATATCGAATATTGAACTTCCTATTCATACACACCATTTCCATAACACAGCTGCTAAACATCTTTATAGCCCCCGAGTATTGCAGATAAGTACATAATGAGACCCGTAAAAAAGGAATCCATTTATGGTATTTCACTATTGTAAGTGACTTCTTGCTAGCTAGACTTTCCATATTTTGCTGACTTGAGCAAACAGAACTCCATTTTACTGCTATAAACTTTACGCCTGGCCCACATTACCCTTTGTGTAAAGAAATGTTTGACTTTTCTCTGAACTATCCTGGTCCCCAACGAGTTTTCATTTGTAGCTTTCTATTCTTGAATCAGTACCTCCGGCAAAATGGCCTCCATAGGTGACGTTAACTACACAGTTACACTGTTCCACATAGCCAGAATACATTTACTTCCCTGTACCGTAACATTTGCTCAAGACTGATGCAAAGTGGCAGCGTTAACCCATCGACAGAGTCATATCAGCCTTTCAAGAGATGCCATTAGCTTTTGTTGTTCTTCGGTCGGCGAATCAGAAAGCGGCATCGAACCTCTTTGACGTGCAGTGAATTGTAGCTAATATTTTACCTGTCATATTGTTTACCACTTCATCTTGCATATGGAGTCCCTGGCAAGCTTCGCAGAGATGAAAGCACCTCTTTTAAATTACCGCCAATAGAGAAAACCCGATGTCCATGATTTTATTCATTTGCGTGATGTATTAAAAAAAAAATGTGGGGCAAATTAATCAACACTATTGTTTGGAGGGTTCTCAAGTCATCACTCAGAATACCCCCCATTTTAATTATGGTACAGCCTGAGGCCACAGGGCTTATGAAGCCAATGAATAAGGTATTTTGGGAAGAATGTTAGACATTGTTGCGGCAACCAGGGTCACTGCATAGTAACTGTAGCAGACTAATTGATGGTGTTGAAATTCATTGTGGATCCCATGCCCTAAATGTGTGTGCTTCTGGAATGATTGGACACACTTTAATTTTATTCGCACCACATTTAACCCAGAGACATTTCCCGGGTGCCCACTTCAATAAGGTTAGTCTGCATTCGGATTATACAGATTTGAATGCATTCTGTTCGGTTTGCATGGGGTTGCCAGGCCAATGGATCAGATTTCAGATGAAACTGCAGAGAAATGTAATCACTGACCACGGTGTCTGTGGCATTTCAGCTGACGAGGAAATCAGGTCTCACCACTGTCTTCGTGAAAAGCAAAATTTGCCAGATGGAGGTGCTGATATCCCGGGCGTGTCCTGTGCGGCGAACGCGATCAGCCTCAAACAGATAAAGCAGCATCCCTTCCGCTCCCTGGCACGTCCCCATGGGATGTGAGTCTGTTTTCCATTTGAAACAGATCTTCTTACAGTTGAGCACACAGAACATTGTCTTTTCTGTTGTACCATTTTGTATTCTACATGTAAGATGAAGCTGCAAACCTTTAAATGTTATGAAACAAAAAAAGAACTAAAAGTTTACAGTTCTTTGCAAATTGATTCAAGGTTATAGAGAATCCATCGTTAATTCCCAACAGGTGCAAATCAAAGAAAATTACTCTGATAAACAACAGGATAAGGGAGCAATGTCTTCACGCCTTCATAAAGCGTTTGAAAAATTCTGACATGTTGGCAAACAGAATGGTAAACATGAAAAACTCCAGCTGACAAATAATTGCTTCAATAAAGCAGGTAATAAGCCTTCAGTACACAAACCTGAAGTACTGTAGATCTCACTAAATATTTTTAAATATTAAAACATCACAGCTTCTCTTAACTTTGACCTCTTTGGGTGCTTGGGTCCTGTGATTGCTTGGTGCCCGGTCCTGGGTTGGTCACTGCCTTGCACCCATAACCTCCAAACCCTCCTCAACTGTAAACAGGACAAGCGGTTACAGAAAATGGATTGATGGATGGATATTGTGCAATAAATTCAATTTCATCAGCATGTCTTAGATGCAATTCTTTTTAAGTAAAAATCTTAAATCAAGCTCTGGTGTTTCCAATCACAGATGGTGGCTTTGAAGAGTTTTCTCATACGTTACATAATTCCTGCTGTTGCTGTGAATGACTTCCAGTTTTATAAACTGTATCCTTGAAAATCCCCTTGGCTTACCGTCAAACCCATTACTATGTGCCTGTGTCAAGTCTGATGTCAGTTAGAGTTGGAGATGTCTCTCACAATGGAGACAGATTCCATTAGAAACAATTGTCACGACAAGAAAACTGATGTCCCTGCGACACCAAACAAGGATAAAAGGATGGAAGATGATGTATAGCTGTATATATTATATACTCTATATAAACAAAAGTATTGGGACATACCTCTTAAGCATCAAATTCAGGTGTTTTATTCAGACTCATTGCCACAGATGTAAAAAATCAAGCACCAAGTCATACAGTCAGGTTTACAAACATTTGTGAAAGAATGAGTCGTTCAGTGAATTCAAGAGTGGTACTGTCAGTGTAAGCCCCCTTGTGTGAAAAAGTTTGTGAAATTTCTTCCCTGCCAGATATCCCATGGTCAATTGTAAGTGATATTATTGCAAAGCGGAAGCATTTAGGAACAACAGAAACTCAGTCAAGAAGTGTCATGCTGGAACAGCAAAGGGCCTTCCCCAAGCTGTTCCCACAAAGTTGGAAGCATAGAATTGTCCAAAATGTGACAAGAGTTTCCTTCACTGGATCTAAGGGGCCTAGCGCAACCCCTGAAAAACACCAGTGCACAAAGCAAGGTCCATAAAGACATGGTTGGGTGAGTTTGGCGTGGAAGAACTTGACTGGCCTGCACAGAGCCCTGACCTCAACCCCATCAACCACCTTTGGGATGAACTAGAACAGAGATTGCGAGGCAGGCCTTCACATCCAACATCAGTGCCTAACCTCATAAATGCCACAGATACACTGCAAAATCTTATGGACAGCCTTCCCAGAAGAGTGGTAGCTATTCTAACTGCCTGGACATATATAAAAACAGAAGCATGATGATGATGATGATGATGATAGATAGATAGATAGATAGATAGATAGATAGATAGATAGATAGATAGATAGATAGATAATAATAATAATAATAATAATAATAATAAAAATTAGATAAAGAAAATATTCTGGCAATTTATTTTGTTTATGTATTATATTATTATGGTATTATAGTATATTATGTATGTATGTATGTATGTATGTAGGTATGTACCTATGTATGTATGTTGCCCCAGAAAAAGATGCTTTTGTGTATAATCTAATCAGGCATCAGTGGAGTGAAGCTACCAGGATCCCGTCCTTGGCGGCCCAGCCATACTGGTAACGAAACGGTCAGCCAAAGCTGGCTAATTCTTAAGGGAACGGAGCCACAGAGTAATTTCCTAGCGGCCGAACCTCATCTGTCTGCAAAACATCGTAATCCCATGAATGGGTAAAAAAATTTAAAATAAAGAGTTCACCTCTGCATCCGTGTAGGCAGGGGAGGGCGGCAATGCGATTTACTGTTTAACATTTTAACATTTGCCTGCACTGACAGAATTTGTTGGTCAATACTAAATCCTAGCATAAGGAACACTGGTTACTGTTTTTTTATTTTTTTGCAATAGCTTTTCCAGTGAGAGGTATTTTCATTCCTGGCTCATTTTTTTCCTGGCTTAGTTATTGATTTGCCAATGTAGTGCACGAATAGGATATTTATTTAAATCCTAGAGGACACAGGCTGCTTTATTTTAGAAGAAATCTGATGTAAGGTGACACCTAGGCTAAACCATCAATATGCTTTCTGTGCTCATGAATTATGGAGTAGCATTTTTAGACAGGAAGGCGCCGCGTAGCACGGACAGAAACCAGAAATTGACGTGTAACGGTTAAAGCAGCTGCGGCCCTGGGCTTGCGTTAAGTTTGCGATTCCGGGGGCGTCGAGTGTCCTCTGTCTGTGAAATGGCCCGATAAATGGCTCTCGGGCCGTGAACATGTGTCATTTCTCCTGCTCGGGTTCCTTTGAATGATTGATGGTTTGACGGTTGTCTAATAGCCTTCTATGATGGTGACTAACAAATGCAGTGTGGTACAGTATGCAGACATTACAATGAGACTGATATCAATGGGTACTAGAAAAAAATAACATGGAAGAGAAACAAGCAACCACATTGTCTGTTTGACATGAAGAGAATTTAGATCACAGATATTGATCCCTACAAGGCATGGACCAGACATTTGACCTGTTAATTCCTACAATACATAAACCAGACTTTTGTCCTGTAAACTTTTGTCCTGTAAACCAGCAATTTTCAGTTCTCTCAAAATACACACCGACTTTCCAAGCTAAGCCTGTGAATCATGTATGTATATATATGGTTTATTTCAGAGACTGTAGATGCTGTACCCTTTTCACTAAACCACAAGCCGACTGTCTCCGACTTTCCTAGAGATGAAGCCTGCTTCCCATTTCCTTAACCACTCTCCTGAGTACGGTCATGCTGTCCTATTATATTTCAGTTGATAGAGGCACCATCTTAGTATTTCATCATCAGACAGAAACATGCCTAGTCAGGATCGTCAGGATAATCAATGCCTCCTGCCCCCAGAACCTCCTCTTCCTTCTACCAACATTCAGAATCTGAAGAAAAAGACTTCACCAGCAATCTTCTGGGATATTGCAGCCAGCAATTTGCTGACACAGCAACGAGTCGGTGAAATTGTATGCAAGCTAGCCTTAGAAATTCAGATGTTCAGAAGCTGGAACTGCTCACAATAGTCATAGATTGACTCACATCAGTAATAACCCATTGGCACGTGATTGTTTTAGATTTTTGAGCGTTCCGGCATGCATAAGTAGCTTCGGTCAGTATCATCTGTGCATATAAATTCAGTACACATATTCCACACAAACACTAAGTCGAAATGCTCAATAGGACTTCATAACCCCAGAAAAAGAAAGGTCACCACATGTAACAGAAAAACTAAGAGATTAACGAGTAACACTGTCAAGCTGAGAGCTGAAAAGGTCAGACTGTATTCCCAGTGTAATAGGATGTAAATATTCACATATCGCATCTGTTTTAGTTCACCTCCCACCATCGGTAGTGAGATTGAGAGAGGCAAGACAACTTATAGCCTAATTCATTGTCCAAAACAATGTGTAATATAAATCTGCTATTACATGGTGATAATTTATATTTAGACTTGCCCTGCTTGCTGACCCCTGCTCTCCATATAATCCCCTATAAAACTTTTGACCTTCTAATCGTGGGCTATACCTCTGCCCTGCAGTCTTAAAATCCGCACGTATGTCTTTTTATCCTTCCCACAGGACATTAACAGACACAAGCACCTTCAAATGAGATATAAAAGAATATACATCATCTTCAGATTCTGATTTGTCCGGTTGAGTTCTGATATTTATATTTAGTTATGATTGAAAAAGAAAAATACAAACTAAAAAGAAAAACCGTACATTATTTTTTAAGTGTTGAGGAAATGTGAATCTATGTAGAAACATCGCTGTTCAGGGAGGTCCAGTTCAACAGGGGGAGCCGCGCGAGCAAGGTCATGGTTGTCAAGGACTCATGACCTTTGACCCAACCTGGAAGCGCTGCCAGTTAACGGGCAGCGCTGACTATATAAAGAGCTTAGCTGCAGTGCTTGCTGCTGTTGTTCTCCTGTGCTGCACTGCATGACTTGGTTGCTGCATTTGCAGTCAGTGTGTGTCTTGGTTTGGTTTTAGCTGTTATTTACTATCTTTGCACTTTTGATTCTGCAAAAATTGTGAGTGAATCCACAGCTGTAGGCCATCCAGAATGCTGTGGGGGAAAGATGACTGATTGAGGCAGATCTTACTTGAATATGGAGAAGACAGCTTAGGATGGCTGGTCCCAGACCACCGTAGCAGGGGGGTATGCATCATTTTGATGTCCACATTAGAGCAGTTATTAACTTACAAAATATAAAGGCTGTAATGTTTAGTTTAACTTTGCACTAATGAGATGGTAATTATTCTGCATAGTCGTCTACTGCCAAGTGAAAAAAAAAAAATAATTTTTAGTTTGAGCTGATAAGTTCTGCCTTGATAGCCAGGGCCTTGTTGGGAACCATGTTAACAGTTAGACGTGTGAAGTTTTGAAACGGCTAAGGTAGAACATTCTGCTATGGCAGATGCTGACGAAACGAGCCTGATCAATCATTAATGAGGCAATCAGTTTGGTGCCTTCAGAAGGAGGATGTAATCAAGGGTAATGGCTGCCTGATGCGTGCGTGTGATCCACCTACTCAAGAAGAACAATGGTGGCCTCCATACTCCTGGATCACACACTCTTTTAAGTACAGGTGTGGGCTATAAACCCTTTCTTTGTTTTTTTATTAAAAAGCGTGATGAAATATTTCCATGGTTTGTCAGGTTTTGGAGAATTAATAGCGATCAAAACTGTGTGTGAATCATTTTCTAATCTCGCCATGTTTTACACCTAAAATTCTTCAGAAGTCAGACCATGTCTTAATCTAACTTATTTTTAAGCATTCACGCTTTCATGTTTTCAGGCAGAGCTCCCCTGAAAATCAAACACATGCATGTAGTAAAAGTAATTAGGATGTGAATGTCAATCTATCCCTTAATTTTGAGTAGCTATAAAAGTTTGAGTGATGACTATCAATATGGCACTGGATCCAACATCTGCCACATACATCAACACCTGTTGCGTGATACGTGCATGAATTTCAAATCACATGGTGTCTCACTTGTTCAAAAGGCTCCATATTCAAGTTTGAAGGTCTTACAGATATTTCACAATATTGGCATGCTTCTGAACAAAGTGGTTAGCCAATGGTACTCAATGTGCTTAAGCAGCTGGATTTTAACAGGATGTGGATCAGTAAAATTTTGCACCATGTGAAGTGTGAAGGTCCTGAATTGGCAACAGAAGCCTGATGTCTTTAGTTCACTTTGGGGGGGGGGGATAACAAATTAATCAGTGAATGAGTTTGAAGGAATATTTTGACAACTGAGTTGAAGCATCTCTCCTCTCAGTAAAAGGCAAAAAGAATTCATGCACTTTCAGCGAAAAGGGTATTTTCAACAAGGAAAACTGCATTAAGTACCTGTTTTAGTGAATAAGCCTGTTATGTGTGTCTGTGAGTTCATTAAAGACACTCATTTGAAAGAAAAGAGAAAAAACATTTTGTAAGCGATCATTTAAAATCAGATAGAGTAAGGCTCATAGGATGATTCCTTTGCATTTCATCATATCTATGGTCGATTTAATTTGATTGAAATAATTAGATTTATGCAAATCACTGCTTAGCTAGTTTAATTTTCTATCTAAAATGCAGTTATGATATGAGCTTTCTTTCACAAACAACCGTAATTCATAATCTTTTGTCTGTTCTCGGTTAATAATAACAATCGACTGAAGTCACTTCATGCTTGTTGAGTTAGATTTTGAAAGTGTTAGATTCAAGAAATGTGCTTTACTAAACCCATAAAAGACACGACACAGAGAATTGTTGGTTCTGTCTTTGTAGTATTTCAAGGTGTAGAGTTTTAGTAACGTATGCTGCTGTGACCTGGGGCCTGTATCACAAAGCTAGATAACTCACTGGATTTTAGGTTCCCCATTTTAAGGGGACCATATCTTCGTTCACCTACATTTAGCCCAGACTAAATCCAAACCTCATGCTAAAGTTATAATGCTCACCAAAAAAATCCAGCTTCTCGATACAGGCCCCTGAGTAAGGGCTTGTGTTTCATAAAGTTAGCAGACACCTAATACAAGAGCGGTTGCTGTCCTCATCCAGGGGTTTTGCTCTTTGACAGCTTTGCCTATTGACAGATGAATGTGCAGAAGCCACAAGCGGCTTGTAAACTGACTCTCTTAAACCTGTCTTAACATCAACAACGGGAAGTTTCTCTTTGCCAAGCTGGTGGCATTCATCTCTGGCTTTTCGGCTGTCAGGCCATTAGCTAGCATCAGTTTTTACCTCCTGCGAAAACCCATTTCTACGTTTTCACCCAGGACTCCCAGACCCATATTTCACCACAATGAACAAGTGTCTTCTTCAGCTCCTGCCACCTTGTTTATGACTTGTACGAACTCTGTCACACCGCAAAGCTAATTTTGGTAATGAATGGTTGTAGCACACTCCTTGATGAATCTTTTCTCTGGGCTTGTTTTGTGCTCGCCCCAATTTTTAAATCAGGATGCTCATTTTTTGACAGTTTAGTCTGCTGGTTGACTTCGGTACCTACTGAAGCTTTGAGTGCTCTAAACTGAGCTTCAGCCCCGTTCTTCAGTAAACCATCCATTATCCATCTGTAGGAAGAGCTCATTAGTCACATGCCAGTTCACTATGATTGTGATGCCTCATTATATCAGTGGCTTCATATCCATGATTGTAGGTTAGCAAAACCCCCTCTGGGTGTTTGACAAAGGACAATGTGATCATCCCCCAAGTGCACATGGTGGACCAACATGTAAGACCCTCATTCAGATGATCGTTCAGCCAGTCAGGACCTGTAAGGTAAAGTAAAAGGAGGGAAAATGAGAGAATGAGTCAATAAAATGATTGCCTATAATACTGGAGAGGTGATTCATCTATTAAGGACAGGATTCAAACAGGCGACCTTCCAGTTTCGGGCATTGAGGCCTAAGCCACTGAGCACAAAGTATCCATGAGGCGAGGCAAAAGAATTTCGGGGCAGGCATTGTTGATCTTGCAACTTACACAATGAGCCCTTTTAAACGACCACTAATCCAGTTCGTGTCGATCCAGGCCCTGGAATCATGAATAATTAAAGTCCTCCTGTGGTTGCCTTGAAACGGTGAACTGTGACATTTTGGATAAGAGATATCACCGGCCTTGTACGACTAGAAAGTTGTCGGCATTTGTATGGAACAAGGCCGTCAATGGCTGTTACCACAGAGATGGGCGGGCATGATCCTTCATCCATCTTGAAGGATGTTCACGCTTCCAACTGCCCGTAGCTTTAGGTAGACATTTCCACGGCCAGCCTTGTCTGTGAAACTCTTTACAGCCTTCATCAAAGCCGTCCCAGAAAGCAGCTGCCAATGTTAATTCTGTACGTTTTTTTTTGGGAAGGGTACTTGAGGACAAAATAATACCAGTATCTGAAGGACTAAACTATCTCTGTCCGGTAAGTAGGCTTAACTAGTCAAAAAAACACCATAGCCACAAACACTAATTAGCGAAGCAATTAAAAATTTTGTATTGTCGATGCTTTTTCAAGGTCACGCTACTCACAAAGCTAGTTTGCAGAAGTCCCAGCTTCGTATGCACGGAAACTAAGGCTGGAGTTACAGAAAAGCGCAAATTCCCTGTTATTAAAACCTTAAATGTCACCGACTCGATCTTTTGTACCGCGTCTGTCAAGGTGACACGTTAGGGGAGGGATAGGGGTTGCAAACAAAAGGCCGGGCCACCGGTATGGGGACGATGACATGGAGGCAAGAGACAGCCACTAATTAGTGCCTCTATGAAGTGCGTTGCCAAAATTTAAAGGAAAGCAGAGATGCCTTCTGCAGAGAATCTGAAATTCCCCCCCCCAATGTACGAGACCCTCTGTGTGGTCTCTCTCCTGCCTGATGCCCCCTTTCCTATTAATATCCTCTGGCTTCTACACAGGCTTGAAAGCATCTGGCCCACTGTGATTTCCGGGCCTCCTCCCACCTTGCCTAAAAGCAAACAGTAGTGCAGCGGTTAAGGACCCGGGCCTTACGCCTGCGCTTGCCGGTTCAAGTCCCAGCATGAGTGAATGACTTTACCTGGATCGCACTACTGAGATCCAGCTGTGTAATTGGGCACACATGCAGCATTGAGCATGAAGCTAACAGGATTGTACAGTTCTGGGAAAATGCAGCTTGGATCTTTATGGGATTTTGCCTTGAAAAGCACGCGTCTGTATTTACATTTATCTGAAAGTATAATATGTCTCCTCTGTACGATGGATGCCGACATTCACTGGAACGGTATCTAAGATGGCCTAGTAGATAGATGCTCTGCTCTGTACTTATTGTGCTTTACACTCCATTGACCAGAGTCTCGAATACCTTCATGTCCCTTTGCAGATTTTTTCTTTCTACTTGTGAGCTGCAGCTTTTTTTTAAATAGATGGTCTATGGATTTTTTCATCTTTGTTTCTTCCCCCCTTTAATTGTAAGCAGGAAGTGGCCGGTACAAGGTCCAGTAGTTTTTCTTGAAGCAGCTGCTTGTAGGCAGGAAACTGCTGTTCTGCCAGTGGCCAGGAGGGTTTCAAGGTAAAGCGGAGAAAAGGAGAAATGTAATTTAAAATCGCCAAAGATTGAAGAGGAACGTCAAACGAGGCCGTCAAAGCCTGTCTCTCATTAGCTCTCGTCATTCCGGCTGGTTTTCACAGTCCAACCCACTCAATAGCAGTCAGCTGGGCCTCCAAGTTTTGCAATTTCCTATAAATCCCATCATGCAATCATTTATATTTCATCACAGATGCCACATCACACAGTAAGGCTCAGACATGATAGAGAATACCCGCCTGTCGTAAAAGTGCCATGTCTTTCATTATGAGCGTTTAAAAACATAGCTGCAGAGGTAAAGAAATCACTCGGAACACATCATTCATGGCTAGTGAATTAACCCGCTTATACCATGGTTACTATACATTTGGCTCACCATTTTTTACAGAAAAACATTATGTTCATGCTTATTTTCATGTTCACCCAAATACCCCCATTAGTTTAATTAATTCTCAGTTGGGTTCAACTTCTGGAATTTTAAATGATGTGAATTAAATATTATACATGGAATAGTGCACTGATTTGCTACTGAGATTTATCTGACTGCCGCTATGTATGTGGAAATAGAAAATTAGTCAACACCCTTCTGACCAATCAGATTTGACAATTCAACAGCACTGTGGTATAGGTGTATAGATTCACAACTGGCTGTATGTGTTTTACATTCGAACCTGAGACTCTGGGGTCACAGTACGTGTGAAGGTGCTGGAGTGTACACTACACCAGCAGTTGGCAATATAATGTATTATATTATTAATATAATACAATATAGCAATACAATCCAAGGATGTAGGTTCTTAAATAGTCTGAAACAGTCTCTGGGGTTCTTTGTCAAGTCAGTTCTTTTATAATTGGGCTAGATTATGAGAAATGCAATAACGCGGCAATTCTAAACATATCAAGTTTGCTCACATTAACCGGGTAAACTTATCCGTGGGACTTTCATGCCGTTTAGCTGATAGTGACATCTGGACCTGTTTCTTTTTAATGAGCATTTTATGATTTATGATGTACTTCTAGTGGGTAAACAAGTTATTAAATGATATTGTGTCAGAGTGAGTTACACAAGAGTTACAGTTTACAGATCAAACTTAATCTTCTGCAGTTCCAGACTTCTAGTACTTTTCATGACACGGGGACTGAACTCTGCTTATGTGGTACTGCATCTCATCTTGTATATAAGAGAACAATCTTGTTACTTCAAAGGCTGCTGCTTCAAGATGGCCAGCCTACTCTATTTGGACTGCCGGCTTCCTCATTGGGCGTTCCGGTCACGATGCCGCGTTCGGATGCCGTAGTGGGGCTCCTTTGCAGGCTAACCTTAAAAGCGGGAAGCTCTCCGATTCGGAGTCTCTGTAACGAGCATGGAAAGGAAAGGGCGGGAATGAAGCGCGGCCGCTCCTGTCAGCCTAATTGCACGTCACGCGTCACAGCGATGCAGGCGGCGGCGGGGAGAAAAGCCAAAAGAATCAAAGTTTATCATCAATTATTCAGGTGGAATAGCAGCATCTCTCGGCGTCGTGATGAGACGGGCCACCTGAGGCGTTTCTCTCCGACGAATAGGCCTGGGTGAGGGATTGGGTTTGTTGGGGGGGGGGCTCTGTTTTGTCACCCTGGGCCCCCTGAGTGGATCACATGAAAAGCAGGCGGCGCCCCTGCTGTTCGCCTTGCGGATTTGAGTCCGAGAGGCATTGCTGTGTCCTAGATCTCCGTGGCGATGCGTTATTAGCAATTACTGTTAGCAAGCTGCTATTAGCTATTAGGGAATCGCTATTAACTATTAGGGAGTCACTCATTCCCGAGCAGAGGAGGTGCAAGCCTGCTAGTCTGTTTCTGCTGAGTTTCCAGGGTGTATCTGATAGCCTGCAGCCACACTTCCAATACACACTGCTGTGCTGTGTCACACCGGCCTGCGTCTCTCACACCATGTGGAAATAGGCGTCCTTAAGGGGGAGGCCTAGCAAAAAGGCATGTACAGTACCAGAACAATACCCACATTACTCTTAACTTTTGTAATTGTGTCAGTAATCACAATCATCCAAATTGTGCGTTTATATCTTTACGATCAAGCAGAACAACTAATTTGCACTTTTGATTTACCCCCAACCCATTGCTGAGAATATCTAATCCCCCACCTCACCCCCGAGTGGCACTGGTCACTTCAACATTGATCTATTCATTCACTTCCACTGTATTTCTTCCTATTTTATACTGCTGTATTTGCGCCCTGTATATAATCCATAAATCTCTGCGTCCAGCCCCGCCCCCCCAGTTTTGCACTGTCCTGTGTTTTACGCTCTAAGTCCTGTGAACCTGCCGCCTTCCCATCACCTTCTGTCTGTATGTCACACCGTGATCCTGGGGGAACGTTTTCATGCACCACTGTATCCCTGCTTATAAATGGTATGACAAAAGCCAACTTGACTTTACATGTCCTCAAATATCCTTCACAATAAAACCTGTTAGCAGCTGTTCTGTACCATACATCTTCAAACACTTTGTTACTAAGAAAATGAAATTAGGATCTACATGCCGGCCTTTGTCGTGGCCCCACTGCATCAATATGCCGTATTTTAAGGGCGAGTTCCACGTGAAGCGGTTTAAAATGCAGACATCACGTCATATTTATTACAAGACAATGAGCTATTTGTCCGGTTGAGTGTTTTCCCTCGCCTTTGTGAGGATATGCTGTAAATTACTGTAGGGTTGGGCCAAAAATGATCGTAATGAAAAATGAGGGGTTGGGATACTTTGTTCCCTAGGTACCTTATGACCATATTCTCTGCCAGTTCGAGATGAATTCAATTACAGAGCCTGTTGATTGGTTTAATGGTCTTTATAAGGGAGACAGACTCATCAACAATAACAATGAAACATGGTGCATAATTGCCTTTCCATCTATATTTAGCCAAGCTCTACTTCAGCAAATCACCTCTGTGCATTGGAATTACGAACAGAGAGTAATGTGTGGTGTGTGTAGTCGCTATGACTTCTGGACTTCGCATGTTTTGTGCCAAAGCCTAAAATCCTCTTTTTTTTTTTTTCCTCTTTTTTTTCTCCTGCATTTTAAAATTCATGCAGTGAGTTGAATAAGGTTTGACGGATGATTAGACCCAACTGCCTGTATACAGTATGGTTTCTCAGTTAACGAGTGCCTACACAGCTGTGATGCTGCCATCAAGGACCAAGACTGTCTCACAACAATGGTGGGAGATCCAGGGTTATTGAATATCTCCTCCAGCAAATTCCAGTCCGTCATTAAGTGTAAGCTGTGCTCCGAAACATGCAACATCTGTCTAGAGTGGGCCAACCTCCCAGACACGGGAGAGGAGAAAAGGCAGAAAGGACTCTGGAAAAGCTGAGGTAGTCTCCATGAGGTCTACGGAGGTCTTTGTCAGAGATGTGTATGCAGCAGCTCAGTGGTTCATGGGTTTACCAGGAAGAGAGGAGAGAGAGGAGGGGAAAATGGCCTATGTGAAATCCCATCTATAAACAGAAGGAAGACCTTTTAGCTAAAAGAGAAAACTCTTCAACAAGATATTTTTATGTACATGGTGCTGTTTGTTTACTCAGTACTCAGGGACAAGTGCTGATTATAATTTAACAGGCCATTTTCTCCAGTTTCTACTCCAATCCAGTTATTAGCCATACCACTGCCATACCCTAACACCGTGCGCGTAATCGAAATGTTCGAATCCCAGGTTCGCCCAAGTGATTATGGGGTGGGGTGACTTTGAGCAAGGTCCTTAAGCCCCCTCCCCCCATTTCTCCAGGGACTGGCTGACCCTGTTTTCCCAGTTGTGCATGGCTTTGGATGAAAGGCTCTGCTAAATGTGACATGTAATTCCTTGACTGACTAAGATACCCCCAGCCCCCAGTGTTAATGTTTGAGTAGCTTGGTTGACATAATCACATGACCATGGTTCTTTGGAAATGGTCTGGGGGGGGGGGGGTCCTATTTCTGGGTGAACTAGACATGTGTTCTGAGTAACAAATGCTGTTTTGGTGGGCAAGGGGAAAGAAGACGCGCTACAGTGCACACGCAATCACATCGCTGCCTGGGTGCCACGCTTTGACAGAAATGCGGCTCTGCTCTGGGCTTGCTGTCAAAAATGAAAGCAGATCGCTTTACAATAGAGGCTCACTGGGAAGCAGGAAAATAAAGTGAATGTCCTACTGGCCCCCCCTACTGGAAGGAATGGTGCCCTCTTTTCCCTGCTCAGAGCTGGACGGTACATTTAAATTTCATTTATTCAGCAGATGCTTTTATGCAAAGCCTTGCTTCGGGGGGGGGGGGGGGGGGGAATGGGGAAAAAACTTGGCCCCCCCCGGGGGTTTAAACAGTGGACTTCTGTTGAGCAAAAAAAACCCCCCCAA
>JAOYFF010000081.1:21214364-21240656 GCA_025773925.1 Cryptomyrus ogoouensis
GGGGCTGAACGGACAGCACTGTCTGAATTCGCCTCTTATAGCGGTGGTGCTGGACGGACAGCACTGTCTGAATTCGCATCTTATAGCGGTGGAGCTGGACGAACAGCACTGTCTGAATTCACCTCATAGAGGTGGTGTTGGACAGAGAGCACTGTCTGAATTCGCCCCTTATTGCGGTGGTGCTGAACGGACAGCACTGTCTAAATTCGCCTCTTATAGCGGTGGTGCTGAACGGACAGCACTGTCTGAATTCGCCTCTTATAGCGGTGGTGCTGAACGGAAAGCACTGTCTTAATTAACCTCTTATAGCAGTGGTGCTAGACAGAGAGCACTGTCTGAATTCGCCCCTTATAGCGGTGGGGCTGAACGGACAGCACTGTCTGAATTCGCCTCTTATAGCGGTGGTGCTGGACGGACAGCACTGTCTGAATTCGCCTCTTATAGCGGTGGAGCTGGACGAACAGCACTGTCTGAATTCGCCCCTTATAGCGGTGGTGCTGAACGGACAGCACTGTCTGAATTCGCCCCTTATAGCGGTGGTGTTGGACAGAGAGCACTGTCTGAATTCGCCCCTTATAGCGATGGTGCTGAACGGACAGCACTGTCTGAATTCGCCTCTTATAGCGGTGGTGCTGGACGGACAGCACTGTCTGGATTCACCTCTTATAGCGGTGGTAAATTCACTTTTAACCAGGGTTTGAAAACAATTCATTTCAAACAAAGCAATAAGGGAATAATACGGTAGTTTTTGCATATCATAGGGGATCATAATAAAATTGTAAATGCTAATTCTGGTTATTCAACCATTCAACAAACTTGATTAACAAAAGCAGTGGGACCCCAGTCTCCTAAATTCCTCCTCATCATAATCATTATCTTCATCATCATCATCATCATCATCATCTTTGCTGCTCTTTTTAGTTTTGTTGTTGCTGTTGTTCTTGTTGCTGCCATAAAGTGGTAATAAACTTACTCATTCTGAATTACACCCAAAATAACAGTTACATAACACATCTTTTTTTAGGGAGACAGAGTTGTCTGTGCAGAGAAGGGGAATGAAAGAAGCAACGTTCTGCACTCGATTAATCCCACAGACTTTTCACAAGCAAAGCACAGCACTATGCCATTCGACAAATCTGCAGTCCAGCAGAAGGACAGAATGGTAGGTATAATGAGTGCTGATGAATTTTCATACCGGATTTGGACGGGGACATTTATGACTGAGCCTTTCTAAAAGCAGATGCCTGTGTAAATACTCAGAGCAAAAAATCACACACTTATTAGTGCATATATCACGCGAGCCAGCTCACCCATTCCTGGGAATTCATGATCCTGGGCAGTAAAGACCATTCTGTCTCCCCCTGATCTGCTATAACCTTGCAACCGCTGCTGTTACAGGTGAGCAAACACTGATATGTTCTGGGAAATGATGGGGGTTGTTTAACTGAGGTGAAAAAATAAGATATAAATGGATTGTTGGGGAGACACAGCAATCTAGGCCATAACCGAGTTTATTTAGAATCAAGAACCATGTTTATATAGGATCATGGGCTCCTGTTTGCAGCTTGACAACGACGGCACATTACTGTGACATCATTATGAGAATCCGAGTTACGGCCTTGGGGTTTTGACCGATCAGACGATTGAGAAAAGTGTGCGCTGAGGCTAAGGATTGTATTCCATATCCCAGCTGCTGCTGTCGTCTTCCAAGGGACAGTTGGACAGGGTTGCATCTGGGCAAGAAAACTGACTGCGGCTCTGAAACATTCTCCACCAATAGCATCCATTTAGGCTCCAGTAATGAAAACATATAGCAGCAGTTTTAAGAAGATTTTAAGAAGAATCATGCTGAGCCTAAAAGGAAATTAACTCTGAGCTTCACCTGAAAAAGATAAAGATACAATGACATAGAGACTCTCATCTGGCCAGAAAGTACTTCCTTGGGCTCCTGTGGAGGGGTTACCTTGGCATTAGTTTGTGCAATGGCCACATCACTGAACAATTACAGAAGCTGCAATCCGCCCCTGCTGGCCTCTACAATGAGGCTGCTCTATCCAGTCTTGTGCAGCTTTGGTTGGTAATATGGATTAAAAGGCAACAGTGAACCCGCACTGTTCGCAAACGAGGCAACCAGGGGTGTGTATTATTTCAGGAAAAAATGGTTCTCTGGATAATTAAGCCATATAATTATACTTAGGAAATCTATGGTATATATTGAATGTGTGCGTTACATAATATACACTAGGTAATATTTCGAAAGGTAGGCCTACCACCTCACACAGTAAAGAAAAAAAATATATAATTTATAATTCAGCAGAAAGCAAGTCGTGTTGCACTGGGTATCGTAAACTATTGCCTTCACAATTTCGGTGTTAGCTTATCTGTTCATCATCATAATCATCACCGACATAGTTGCCATTTTGTATTTGTTGCTGTTAATAAGAAGAACAAAAAGAAAAATGGTATCTGCAAAATATGTTTATTCACGTCGTGCTTATTTTGTATCCGTTATTTCCTATTAAAAACAGAAAACCCTCTCCTTAGCATTTCGCTATCTACCACTTTCCCAGCCGGACGCCCGGCCGCCCGCCCTGACATCGCCGTGTTCCACGCGGGGTACTCGCGCTCGCCGACCACGCCCCTTCACGTGCCGGCGCAAGCGGAAAGGTCACGGCTCCCGCCGATGGCACGAGAGCCACTTCGCGTAACACGTGAGTCACTCGCCCGCAAAGACCGTAAAAACGAGCTAGTGCACCGTAATTGAACAACTAAAACACGGCGGTCAAAAACCCGACACGCTCAGCCTAAATTGCCTCTCTGAAGCACTCTACTGGAGACAGGGGTTTTATCTGCTCTGTGCATCAGCCATTTAGTCACTAGCAGGAAATATATTTATCTGTAAAAGCTTGTCGGGTGAATGTTGGCTGGGAGCCGCCTGCGCTGCGAGATACGTTCTAGTCAGCGCTAACTCTTTTATGACAGGAGGCTTGCAGTTTGCAACAAAGCCACTAGGTGACAGGCGCGCACATCAGAGAAATGTACAGATGGCCGAAGAGTAGGAAGTAACACTTTTCCTAATCTTCCATGCACTATTTCTCATCCAAGCTCTGAGCTGCGGCACTGAGCACTGAGTCTCCATAACCCAAACGTGAAAACTGTCAAGCTTCTGGTACAGATCTACTGCAGGAGATACTGAACTTTGCTTTAAGTTGAAGTAGACAGCTGTATTTGTAAATAAAAGTAGGAAAATCCTTCGGATGAAATGACTGAAGCTGCTGGATAAATTGTTTCTGGGAAAGTGATGAAGGCACAATGGAAAACAGAGCAGGCTTTTCATGTTTCTGTTCACTGGTTGAAAGGGTACAGTTAGATTTTGGCAATTATTCATGGAGCAGAACACAGAGAAATTAGGCTGTTGGGCTCTAATTCTCCTCCAGTTCTGTTGTGTAAATCCTGTCCGCCTGTTAATGCTCCTTCCTCAAACCGAAATCAAACCATTTGCTCATTTAATTCAAAACTGCTCACAACCAATGCGCTGCTTTGCATACATCAGTACAAAAACACTTAGGTACCTAATACACATGATAAACACATTTCACAGACTGATACAAAACCAGACCAGCACATTGCCCATATTGCAATGACAGGTCTGTTTAAACACTTTAATAAAATTTGTTTGAGTATTAAATCCTGTCCGCCTGTTAATGCTCCTTCCTCAAACCGAAATCAAACCATTTGCTCATTTAATTCAAAACTGCTCACAACCAATGCGCTGCTTTGCATACATCAGTACAAAAACACTTAGGTACCTAATACACATGATAAACACATTTCACAGACTGATACAAAACCAGACCAGCACATTGCCCATATTGCAATGACAGGTCTGTTTAAACACTTTAATAAAATTTGTTTGAGTATTAAATAGTGCTGTGTTTTTTCTCTCTCAAAGCTTTTTTTAACCAGAAAAATTAACAAAAAAACTGTTTCAGAAATTTGTGTCTGACACCGATCGGTTTAGTGTTGCAGCATCTATAAAATCTTCAAAAGAAGAGAGTTTGTAAATTTAAAACCTGAAATATACCGAAACGTTTGAAAACTGCACTTTCTAACCTGCCAGTGAAAGAATCAATATGCACCATAAAAACTCACAATAACAAGAGGGTGCACAAAAAACAGAGCAATAAATGAAAGGAAAAATGGAAAGAGAATAAATTAAACTCAGAATTAACACATCAAAGTCATTTCAAAATAACATAAAAACCATTGTGATCAGAGGTGCCAGCAATTTAAATCAAACTAACACAGCAGCGCCCAGTCTTGACAGATTTTTATAAATTACATTTTCCATCCGCGGCGCTTCAATGTACACAATGCGGAGGAAGCAGTCTTCTCCATAGTGAAGGTTTCATAGTTCTTCATTTTCATGATTTTCCTACTTCGTTGTGTCATGGCTCTGACATAAGCTTCAGAAGCCAGAGAAACCTATTCGGAGCTCGTTCATATGCTGTCCAATAAGCCAAACTAACTTTTAATATTTTGTCCGGAGGTCAGGGGCACTGCTACAGATTTTGGGCTCAATGAAAGGATATTATACTGGGCCCCCAAACCAGATTAATGCAAATGTTTTAGGGCCCTTGCCACTCAGTGGCCCTTGGAATCATCCTAACTCCCCCCACTCCCCTTACAGCACCCCTGCTGGAGGTTACCGGCATATATCCAAACTCGCACACACCAGCACACCTGTACTGTCACTAATGGCAGAGGGAGAGTGGGTGCATTCTGGGATAGCAATCAGCCTCTCTCCATCACCTTTATTTTCTGGCTTACTGGCATGTACGCAGGATGTGTTATGGACAGACGTGGTGAAGGACGGACAATTCATTTCGTGGCTCACAAAGCAGGACTTTACTACAACTCAAAACGAACGCAGGAAACAAATGGACCACGAAGGGTCAAAAACAAAGTAGGTAAATGATAAAATTAAGGAAGGGAGCAACACAGGAACAGCCATAACAAAACAGCAGCAAGGCAACAAAAGCGACACATAATGAACAACTAAGGGCAAAGGCAGGCACATATATACACATATAATGAGGGTCAGACAAGGGACAGGTGTTGGCCAATTACAATCTAACACTAGGGCTGGGAACAACAAGACACAGGTGAGGGTAATAATCATGAAGGACTCATCAGTATGAAAGGGGTGACCAGCGACACCTGCTGGCCAGGCAGGGACTGATCCTCACAGGCTCGGCACATGCGCTAATCCAGTTTCCGTTTTTATCCTGTAGCTTCTCATTTCACTGCATTTATAGAATTACTTCAGATGCTGTTACTAAATATTTGTCCTGTGTTACAGTGACTATTTCCTCATTAGGCAACAATTATGCACACAAACTTTACATTTTGTTTGTTTTACCCATAAACCCCACCGTTCGTATGCACATCTTAACCAGTACAGTAGCTACAGCATGCACAAATAACGACAATTTATGGATATAGCTAAAGACGGTTTAAGTTGTTGCGGAGTTGGGGCTTAATCTCAGCACCTCGGGGCTACTTACGATATGTGCAGACCTTTTAGCTTGTTCCTGGCCAGGGTACTGGCTCATGGTGTATTTGAGAGGCCATTTCGGCTAATTCACGTTAATGTTATCCAGTGTCATGGTACCTTGACCTTAATCGATGTAAAGGTCACACTCATTAGCTACCCCATCACCTGTGACACCCAAATCACCAAAATCATGCTACAGCTCCCTCCGGCGCCATCCAGCTCCTCCAGCGACATGACCCATCACTTTGCCGAAAAAAAGTCACTGTTGCAAACAGAAGATTTTTAGGCAATTAAGCTGAGGATGGGGGAGGATGGTGTTTTACAACCAACTTGCAGGCCTGGATGGTGGGGATCAACTCGTCAGCCTGGCAACCAAGATAATTGCCAATTTCAGCTGTGGAGATGTGATGAAATAGACAGTCATATGCACCAGGCTGGGTCCTGTGAGCACTGTATAAAAATAAGTAAATAAATGATGATAATAAGACAACAATAATAATTTCATTGTTATTATTTTTGTTGTTATTACAATTTTTTTTGTCATTTATTATTATTATTATTATTATTATTAGGTATATTGTGATAGTGGAGCATCCTTCCTAGATTCCGGAAGCTTCTTGGATCATCTTGCCGGTCACCAGTGTCCAGGCACGTTAATTGTCCCCAATGTTAAAAGGGGACAAAGATGGTGGAGGGCACCTCCACTGCGAATAACCTGGGCTCCGAAATGGAGTTTGTTACTCCCGTGACTCTCTGCTTCCTTCGGGGGGGGTCCTACACATGAACTCAAACCTTTCCATCCATACATCAACACATGGTCCACTCCAGTTGGCATGAGAAGGGTCCTTGGGTACTAACTCCTACTTACTTTCACAGGCTTTATAATGTGTTAACTTCTGTGCTATTGTAGATTTTCACCTCGCAGTATGAAATCTTGGTATGGAATTGAACTACATTTCCCATGACATGACCAGTTTTGATCATGTGACCTGGCCACCCTGTGATCCTGATACCCACCTCCTCTGGGCCGCTTCTGTTCATCATGACTTAGCTCCTGATACACAGATTTTCTGATTGAATCATTTACATCAAGTGTGGTTGGGCCCTGTCTCCAGTGAGGGCACCATCTCCGAGGAATTGGTGTGACAGGCACAGACAATAATCACAATAACAGGAGGCGACACTGGAGGGTGGTGTGTTCATTATGCTGCCGTTGCTCCTCATGCCACAGATCCCAAGGGGTGCAGCAAAGGTCATAATCACACAGCAAAGTCGGGATATCATGCACCCCACTAAGCAGGATATTTTATTGATTTAATTTATTGTAATATTTGCAGAAGACATTTATGTGTACCTAAAGACTTTGGATAGCTGAGAGCCAGTTTGGGATACTTCCTGTCATGGCATTCAGCTTGAGCTTCCTTCGCAGGGAAGTAATCGGACTGGAAAATGAAATTAAAACACATCAGCTGGTTTTGAGCAAAACAACCCACCTGCTGAATATGCTGCATGATGTGGACTTGCTGTTTACTCTGTTGTGTCTGATTTTTAAGCTACCTTAGGATGCCTTAGCTAAAGTGGGATAGACTTCAATTTAACATGCTCAGCTCCACAAAAACGTCAGTGTAACACGATCCCTCACAGAAAGACTGACATTTAAAGATTTAGAACTTGCATGCGTGTGATCCTGCCTTGTACACTGATTGGCCATAACTATATTTTCAGACTGACGTTTATAATACATTTTTGTCCTGGAGAATGACGTTTTTGCAGGATCTGGCCTTATTTGAATCTCTCGCTTCTGGCGTTGGCCATTTTTGTCCTAAAATTCACAGTCTTCTGCAAAAAAAAAGAGTTGCTGCCACAGCCTTAAATTGAATACATGTAATCATTCTTTCTTGTCCTTCAGGAGCTGCCACATTCATCTTTGCAATCTGTTGGCCATAATCTGTCATGCCCAAGGTCCGAGAAACAAAGTGGGCATAACTAAAAGGCTGCAATGAGTATGCTTGGCTTTAGGTGTCTTCAGGGTGAAATACAAGTATGTTCATCCTGGCCGATCTGGATAGAGAGCCTAGAGATGGAATTTTTCAACTTAATCAAGTGCATTTATAAACCATCTGATTGGTTTGAGTTTAACCTAGCTACCATTCAACAAGTGACTGAGGGAGAGTAATTGAGCTGTAGGTTGTAAAGGGAGACAGGCAGTGGCGAGGGGACAGATTGCTCAGACAGTGCCCCCTTCTGTCAGGGCACGAGGTTTTGGGGACGGTACGTCTTCCCAACATTCATGAAATCATTCATTGTTATGCCACATCCATCATCTGCGCCGCTATGTGGGGACGACGTGACCCATTCGTGTTTCCGCTGGAAGAAAAAGTCAGGAGGGGGGGGGTTGGAAGTGAGATTGATGACATGCGATCCTGGGCGAGAGATTTGTGGGGAAAAAAATGGAAGCAACAAACGAAAGTTTTCAAGATCTCACAAGAGACATCACAAGAAAGATGTTTTAACAGTTACCTGGTTCTTTATCTCCTAATTACAGAAATCTCGTTAAGTGCCTACCAACCTGCTAATTGGAGAATATGGCAGAATATATCAAGGACCCTGCTACTGAGGTGTGGCTGGATAGACTTCCGCAAGGGAGCATCACAAAATGGTGTTAAGTAAAAATTAAATCACCTCTTGTTTGGAGCGTAAAAATGAATTAGCTATGCACGATATGGGTTATCTTTATTTTTATTTTATTAGTTAGCATGACTGCCATATGAAAGGGGAGACCCACGGATCGTACGCGATAACGGCCTACTTGGAAGCTGAAAAGCTGCATGAAGAATCGCTCCCTGAATCCGGCAGCTTCATCTGCATTTCGCAGCGATGAAAAGCGAGATAAAAACAGCTTTAAGTTGCATTAATGCGCAAGCATGCAGTATACTACAAGAAAAAAAAAAAACAGCAAAAAAACTCTACAAGAGCGATTACGGAGTTCCACATCTCAGCAAGCTGAATATGCTTTTATTCTCAGATTAAGACACTTTTTATTACGGGTTTGAATAACTGGATATTTATCGAGGCGGTTCAGGGCCAGTTTTAAACTGTACAATAACGGATATGCTCGTGTTAATGGCCACGGCCAGAACGTTGAGTTAGTCAGATGGCTCGTTGTTCACTGCCGCCGTCCAAGGGGGGGGGGGAGGGGGTGCCACTTTGATTAACTGGGATTTCCTCCATCGAAGGCTGACCCACCCCCCCAGTTCTCCTGTGGACAGCAGAACGAAAGGAAACGCTCGAGGGGTCAGAGACAGATGCTGGGATGATATGCTCCACACGCTGCCGATATTGGAAGAGCGTCCAACCTAAGTGCTCCCCCCCCGGGTGCTTTCCAACTGGCTGATAGGGATGATTCCCCAGCACCAGGTGTCCGGGCCTTTTGTTCCCTCCGCAAGCTCTCACTACATCTCATTAGCCTGGGCCTGGCGTCCGGCTCGCGTCCATGGCCCGAAACCGTCTCGTCGGCGGGAGCTGGCCCGCTTTCTGAAAAAACCCGGCTTGATCATTTACGGCCCGCTCTGGTGAGGGGGAGGTGAAATCTGGATATTCCACCCGGGATGCCGTTTGCTTTGCTGGCCCGCTCGCATTTTGCAGTGCAGATGTAGTGGACAGACGCCGTCAGACTTGGCCCGAGGCGCCTACTCTAACGCTGTGCCTCTTTTCGCGTTTTAAGCCGTAGCGAGTGCATATAACCGCTAACACATCGACAGGTACTGTACGTAATATGGGAGAAATAAAAAAAAAAGTCATAAATCCACAACGTGTCAGTAAATCATGGAATTATAGTGTTTATATGTGGCGCTGTGGGATGGGTGATATGTTTGCGCCTCTGTCCATGACAATACATGGTTTTGCATGTAATAACCATGCAGGCATGTAAGTGAGTCCCACTGAAGAATACACAAGCAGTGCTTACGTTCTCCTACAGCGGCATGACTGGCAGAGACTGTTGTGATTATCGGAGACTGGTCAAAGGTCGCCAGAGCGTAATTACCCAGGAGGCTTACATGCGGAGGTGACTAACTAAGACCCATTTTTCACCTGCCGAAATTGTTACTACTGCTCGTGTCCAATTCTTCTGGGATGCTGTTACCTTTCAGCCCACAAATATATTGGTTATACATCATCATATTTATATATTAAAACCATAATTATCTTTGACTTCCCTTCTCTGTGGTCTATCCCAGGCAGCATAGAGCAGAAGGCTAGGGCTAGTCCAGTACCAGGGTTTGTAGGGGCAAAACACAGGTTCAGGAAACTCCCCTTGACAATTTCCATTTCGCTGTTTATGACGGTCGGTCAAACTCATGTCCCGAATCCTGCCGTTGCCTGTATAGTTTATCATGAACAGCTAGAAAGGAACCCCAAATATGAACCCCCCCCCAGCTGAACAGAACAGACTAGCTGGGGTGCCTCTATTCAATCTTCTGGGCGAGCCAGTCAGTCTTAATTTCTACTGGTCCACTTCATCCCTCAGTATGTGACAGTGCCGTCGGAATTTGTCCCCGGGAATGTCAGGGAGCGGGGCGGCATGAGGGAATTGTGGCTTTTCACGTGCTGATATTGTCAGGAAATTACATTATTGTTGCGGCGAATGCGCGGCCTAGGTGCGTCGTCACGGACACGCAGGGCGGCGTGCGGATGAGTTACGATGGGATGAAGTCTCGGAATACATGCATAGGAAATGTGTTTACTTTCATTAGCAGGTAAACAGGAGTCGAGATGAATCAATACTGGGAAATGGATACATACATATTAATAAAATATGAATGACTATAATAACATATCCTGGGGGAAATATTTCTGTCGCATGGAATGCAGGCGCGACAGCAAATATTACAGACATAGCACATCTTTCATAATCATTCTGCACAATGCGAATAAACTTTAGAAAGAGCCAAAGCCAAAATATGTTTTGTAAGTTTACCCATACGACTGGCAATTTAATGCTCCTCAAGATTCAGTTTAATTATTAAAGAAATCAAAAGGTTGTTTTTGGTAATATTTGTGGAATTTCAACAACGACTCCACTAAAAAATACATTTAAAAATAAGAGACGTATGGCTGCAGATTTTCTGCCTTCAGGCTAGTTTATCTAGCTAAATATTTAATATTATGTTAAAATGTTGATATGTCATTTGCTCTGGACGAACGCGGCCAAGCCCGTAAGTAACCAGATAGCTGGCCATTTTCACCCAGAGGCTGATTCAGGCACCAGCAAGGACGCCTTCGAATTGGATGTCAGGACTTCACAGGCTGTTCCACATAAACACTGAGAAAGGGCAAGAGCCCCGCCTAAGTGGAACCTAGACCAGATTCAGGCCCTCAGCACCAGCGATTCCAGCTTAATTAATTAAATTAAAATCTGCAAATATGTCCCACGATTGGCCAACCAACTATTTACAAGCCGGAGGAAGGAGTTCATTCATTTCTCAAAAATGCCACGTTTCTGTCAACATTTGTTGGACTTTCGATGGCTTATGTGCCTACATATTCCTTTATATATTATTTTTAAATTATTTAACAATGAAGAGAAAAAATACTTCATTATTAATAGACATCCTCCTGATTTCAGCGACAGGTAATTGAGTATAAGAGTGTGTGTGGGCTGCAAAGATTTTATTTTTTTGTTTGTCGTGATTTATTATTTTTTGACAGGTTATATTCATCACACAGACATCTGCCAAAGGAAGTTATTTCCTTCCTCAGTGTCTATAATAGCATTAGCTATACTCACATCCTCTACCTAATGCATTATTTCACATCAGTCCATGCGTTCAGCACACGTCCCAAATGAATCCGACAAAGGTTATCGTTACACCTCTGGGTGGGGGTGGCTGAGAGAGCTGACATGTTTATCGAGGTGTTGTAAAAGTGTTTAAAACGTCAAAGTACTTTGCTACTGAATTGAAATCCACACCGATACTCCTTGACTCACCTGAGTTGGACTCTGCAGCTGACTTTCCATTTTAGTTGTATGACTCAATGCTCCAAAAATAAAATAAACATCCACATGACAGGCAGCATAAACGTAAAATGAGGATTAGAGATGCTATACCTCATGTTCATCCTGCCAAGCAGGTTGAGACGATGTAACGCACTCTCTTGAAGGGTGACATGGGTCTGTGTTCTAGGCTGGCAAAATGACATCAAGGGCAGTGTTGCCATCAGACCAGTCCTGTGTGTTACTATTAACATAGCGATTGACTGTATTCTGTCTGTTGCTTTGTTTGAACCATGGGCTTATGGTTTGGTAGGTTCATGTGTGGGTAATTTTGTTCTTTTTTTCTTCCAAAAACAAAGTATATATGAGGTGTCATTCAGAAGATCAAGGGCTCCTCATCACCCCACTACTCTGTAGAAAGAGAAGAGTCAAAGGCGGTTCATTCCACTGCCACACTGGAAGGATCATCTGGAGCAGAAGCTGCTTGCAAGTGGCAGTCAGGAGGAATGTTATGAATATGAATTTGTAAAATACAGGAAGCTGGGGCAGATTAACACTGCAGTGACAGTCAGAGGGCTCTGCATAGGGTACCGGGGTTCTGTGTGGGATATTGGAGCTCTGCGTAGGGTACCGGGGTTCTGTGTGGGATAATGGAGCTCTGTGTAGGGTACCGGGGTTCTGTGTGGGATAATGGAGCTCTGTGTAGGGTACCGGGGTTCTGTGTGGGATACTGGAGCTCTGTGTAGAGTACCGGGGTTCTGTGTGGGATACTGGAGCTCTGTGTAGGGTACAGGGGCTCTGTGTGGGATACTGGAGCTCTGTGTAGGATACAGGGGTTCTGTGTGGGATACTGGAGCTCTGTGTAGGGTACAGGGGTTCTGTGTGGGATACTGGAGCTCTGTGTAGAGTACCGGGGTTCTGTGTGGGATACTGGAGCTCTGTGTAGGATACAGGGGTTCTGTGTGGGATACTGGAGCTCTGTGTAGGGTACAGGGGTTCTGTGTGGGATACTGGAGCTCTGTGTAGAGTACCGGGGTTCTGTGTGGGATACTGGAGCTCTGTGTAGGATACAGGGGTTCTGTGTGGGATACTGGAGCTCTGGGTGCGGCACAGGAGTGTTCAAACCCACCTTCAAGCCTCACTGACTCCCCACCACACTTTAGCACCATGCTGTTCCATCTCAGGCCTCATTTTCCACGTGCGTGTGTCCAAATGATCACCTGTCTTGCCCACCGAGCAGAAAGCATCAGTGCTGCTCCCCGTCTCTGCCTCAGGGGATGGGGGAGGGGGGGGGTGTCAACCGCGATGGCAACACCTGTCCCCCAGTGCTGCCAAGAGAAGCATGACTGCCAGAGGGGGCGGTGGGATGGGGGGGGGGGTCTTTTTCGGTCGACCGATTCCGAAACTCACGCCAGATTATTTACAATGGGAGCTGCATGTCACGTCGGCGCTGAGAATGATGGTGAGGCAGGGCCCCTAAATGTCAGCCTGACAGGATGTGGACGGCAATGTGACACGTCTGAAGCGTTTTCACGGGGATGGAGGCTATCACCGCAAGACACGCTGAAGGATGGACAGCTGCTGGTCATGTGCAGGCGTATTCATACCTATAAATATACACCCGCAAATTGCATTAAATATATATATAGGGGCATATTTACATTCATATTCATCAACAAAAAGATTGCTTCATTACATAACTGCTACACATTCCCATTGAATTCTGGGACATATCTCACAATGAATTAATGCACTTTCAATAAAGGGGGAAAAAAAGGGTGACGGAGATAATGGCACATGAGCCATAAACTGTTCGTCGTTCATCTTATCGCCAGTGTGTCCTGCCTAGTAATTCATTTTTAAATAGCTTATTATGGTCGACAACGAGAACACTCTACGCCATCGGTTTGAATTAGCTGAGCGACAGCCCGGGCCATAATAGATAATTAAATGGCCTCTTGCGCACTTAGTTAAACGGAACGTTGGAGGTATTGTTACATTCACGATCGATTATCGCCTCACGAGCCGGGATATTTGCCAAACGGAGTGACAGCAGTTTTTGATGAGGTGAGGAATGATGCAGTCGATGTGCAACTACCTTCTGGACATAGGAACGGATCATCTTAATGGGTTAAATAAACCTGAAAGTGTCCTGGTGCCCAGCTACAGCCCCAAGGCATTCAGCCGGAGGCGGGAAGCGGCGAAGGTCCTCGCCTAGCATCTGCAGAGTCAAAACAAGCCGCAATTACCCCAAGAGCGTGTACTGCTCACGGAAATCCAACTTCCATCGGAAAGGTATTTCGACTTACGGGTGAAATATCCTGGGGTAGTCCAAAGCGCCTGGATTCAGTTTATAATGGGTTGTTTTGTAAACTGTACTTTTTAACTAGGCAGGTGAACTGAACACATGGCTTGTCTGTGGGTATATGGGCAAGACACACACAAACCTCACATTTTTCCTGTATTTTTAGGAAAATGTAGTTAGAGGAATGGAGAAAGCTCTTTGGGTGAGCTGTATTTTATTCCATAACTATATGTAGTTTCGAGGTGTGGAGTCACATGACCTTGCTCAGGTAAAATGGGCAGGGCCTAAAACGTGACACACACACACCATGAGAGAGAGTTTGCTCTTTAAGAATTAGTTTACCAGACTGTTCCCCAGGGCTGTTTCTAGGGCTGTTTTTAACATGTGGGAAATAAAAGGGGCCATAATTTATACAGAGGGGTCTACCTTATCATTAGCCAATGATATGTTTTGAATCACTGAGTGACACGGAAAGGAGCCAGTCAGCTTTCAGTTGGGGCCCAGGTGCGAACTCTATGGGTCAGAGGGAACTCTACTTAAGGGCGCCCACTGTGTGCTTTCTGAAGGAGCAAAGAGTTTGATCACACAGATTTCACGTATGAAGTCAATCTCCTAAAGCCAGCGTCTTAGACCCTCGTAGAGGTGTTTCAGCAAGGCACAAAGTTATCCAAACTTATCTGAGAGGCACAGCACAGAGGCCTCATTTATTTCTTTATTTTGTCAAAGTCACCTCTTGGGGACATTCTGCTGATAGTGTGCCTGCTTCGCGTTCCACAAGGAATGAAGGGTAGGTCACAGCATTGCCAAAGAATGCGGAAAAAAATCCAAAAAGCCCTGATGTATGTAAGTTTGGACGTGCAGTCAGTTCATAGAGACGTGCTTCTCTAGATTGAGGTATTGGAAAACCCAGGCAGATCAGAGCCTGGATCATTGCACTGCTCCGAGCTTATATAAGGCGATTCAGGATTGCTAATCACTAACCGAAAGCATCTTTCCTGTACTTGATTATCTGTACGGACAAGCAAATCAATTTTCTTTGACTCGACTTATTTTAGATGATATTCAGGTCTGTGAACCTCTAACTAAAATTTAGAGCAGAAGAGGTCTTCAGGACTCACCCGAATGAGTTTGTGGCAGGTTACAGAAACCTGACTGAAGATTCACGTTCAGTTCTTCACAGGTTACTAGCGTGAAACAATCAAATCGCCATTGACCATAGAGGTCGTCGATTTCCAATGATTAGTTTTGTTTGTTTCTCTGTCTGTAGGATGATCCGTGTCACTTTGAGCTACTTCAGGTTTTACAAACTACTTTAAAATTGAAGGGCTTCTATGCTTGGCTAAATATTTCAGTTCTTATTGTGCTTCGACTGGTCTCTTTCCTTGATTGAAAGACTCATCATATTAACATTAGTGACACATGCATGATTATAGGAGACTGATCAATCACACAGCAAGAGATCAGTGCTTAAGTGAAATCCAGGTCCTTTTATCTGAAAAAATAGCTTAAACCGCATTTTTGAGAATATTAAATCACATTGTATCTCCAATTCAACACCTGTTGTGCTCCTTCTGTCCATATCGTACAGATTAAACACTGTGACTGTGGTCATGTGACTTCTGAGTGAATGGCTTGAGGACCAAAGTTCTGAAAACACTAACTGACATGACAAATTTTTGTCCAGCAAGCATTCTAACGTGCAATGGAGATCATCTCAGGATTTAATTCCCCAGGAAGCATGGTAAATTTCTGATTGGCCACCAGAGTATCCTCTCCCCTGTCACTCACTAATTCGAAACATATCATTTGCTAATGAATTACGACCCCCCCCCCTTATGCCCCCAGCTTTCAAAATCCTTGAACGGCCTCTGCTTTCCAGTGGCCTGTGAGTTATTTTATAACGAATCAAACTGTACCCATCATCCACTGGGATATTTTGGAGGTTGACAGAGGTACACAGTGTGATCATCAAGTTGTTTATGTTTCCTGTGGTGTGCTTTGTGAAGACAGACTCTTCACTTCGGATGAAATAAAGCGAAAAATACAGATTTTTATTATTCTTAAAAAATGTATTTCAGATGCCAAGCAGACAGAGTTATAAATTAATGCATTCGCTGGAGAATTTCCTTTTATTGGTCAAATTATTAAGTTATTGTTTATACCCCAATTAGAAGCTGCATGCTGGCATATGGTCGAACATGAAGGGTATGTTCTGGCGGCTCCAGGTGTTCAGGAGCGCTGCATTTTCTCCAAAAATCATTAAACGAATAACTACGGGTGCATTTACACTAAATTACATTTTGAAAGTTCTGCTAATTAAAACACTGCATTTCTCTGTCTCCAGTGCTCTGTGGACCTGTAACAAAAATACATTTTTTTTTTTCTTTTTTAATTGGGCTACAGCAATTGCGGCATGTGTAAGATGATTTTCCAGGGCAATCATCGCCTAGGTAGGGTTGTGCTGTTCATACAGTGGTTGGCTAGGAAATCCAGTGCTAATTGCATCATTGGCCGTCGGAGCTTCATGTGGCCCTTCAGTGACTCCTGCCCCTCCTGCCTCTCTGCTCTGACCTTTGGGCAATTCGCACCTCCTACAGTACATGTAAACACAATGAAGTGCTACAACGTTTGTTTGTTGTTTGAGGCTAATTAGCACGTCCTTAAGCATAGCAAAATAGCCACATGTTAGTGCTATGTAAAGTCATAAACAGATTATGAATACTGGTTAGTTAAAAAGCTCCTAGTATCTAGGCTTGACACCCAACCACAACCGAAAACACATCAGGAAGCAGTCGATCTTTGCTGTAAGTACTATCTGCCTCTATCCATTTGAACATGTAAATGCACATATACCTTCCATTAATTAAGTTTTAATTTATATTTACTTCTGTCCTCAACCCCTAGAACCCAACAAATATAAAATAAATTGATTTTCGCACCCATTAATCTCAGGCACTTTGACTCTGGATAGGTATAACACACAGACATGAATTGCATATCGTTGGAATCGAGATAACTTACTCAATCCGCTTGTCCAAGTTTGCAATATTGTGCGCTAAAGTATTCCAGAGTAATCCTGTGTGCAATGAGGCATATATTTTAAACATTTTCCACCAAGTTGCACCCCTAATAATCCATAAAATATCGTCATTATTCACGTTAGACTGAAAAGAAAGCACATGTTTGCTTCCGCAGTGATCCACACTAGCGTTCTGGAGAAAAATATTTATTTTGTAATTCATTTATTATAAGCCTATAAGTAAAGGGATGGAAGAACAATCAAAATTGGCTGCAGTTCTACTAGAAATACCAACATTCTATTTATTAAGAAGACAATTACTAGATATTTGTATAATATTTATTCAGAAAAGTTTGTATATGAATGTTTGATGTTGAGCTCCGTCAAAACAGTTGAAATAGAATTCACTCGTGTAAAAGGAACACCTACATGTAAACACAATGAAGTGCTACAACGTTGGTTTGTTGTTTGAGGCTAAAATCTGACAGAAAGCTTCATTCTCAAAGTTCACTTTACCAATGATAGTGTACTTTATACATAGCATTTTAGCCTCAAACAAACCAACGATAGAATAATACAATAAACATTCATTATGAGACTTTAAAACTGTTTTTATGTGGCATGATGGTGCAGTGGTTAGCACTGTTGTCTCACACCTCTGGGACCGGGGTTAAAGTCTTTGCTGGGGTTCGATGTGTATGGCGTTTGTAGGTTCTCCCCGTGTTGTTCTGGGTTTTCCTCCAGGTACTCTTATCCCCCTGCAGTCTAAAAACATACTGAGGCTAATTAGAATTACCAAATTGCCCATAGGTATGCACGTGTGAGTGACTAGCATGTGAGTGTCCCCTACAATATCTGTTGCTGTCTATCACATACCTTCAACAAGCTTCCAAATGGATGTAAAATCAGATATTCATTTCCGCCTGGCGCTAACCATATATTCTTTCATACAAAGGTCCTCAATGAAACCCCTGCATTCCCACATCATAGAGACTCTAATCTCAACATTTATTAGATTATATTTGTAGTGCCTGCAAATTTTTATATTAGATGATAAAAACTGAGGAATTTCAATATGCGCAACTATATTTCTCATGAATTGGATGATATCAAAACTGTGTCAGCATTTTTGTATCAAATTATGACATATCTGAGTAGCCCAGAATGTGCTGAAAAGAAAAACATACAGCATATATTTCATGTACATACCATGTTATGAGCCTGAAATCAAAGGGATAGAAAAACACTCAAAAATGGATAGGATTCAAAGGGTTAATATTGTTTTTCACAATGTTCTGTTGGTGTATATTTTAACATTTGTTGGCATAAAATTACCTACCATGCTGTTGTATCAGAATCCCCCCCATCAATAAAATAAGATCGTTGTATTACCCTATACAGATAAATGGTAGATCCACAGGTTTTTAAAGTCCAGGGTCAGTGGGAGCGTGAAGACATACCTGCTTTGATGGTAATATGGGGGGGGCACCTCGCAGCACTTTATCAAGCAGCCTCCTGGATGCCAGTGTGATTGCTGTCTCAAATTCTTCACAGCCTTCAAGTTTCCCGAACATTCTGAATTGCATTTAGCTACATTTTTTGACTTTGGTATGAAGATAATATATATTTTACTGAAACTCAATGTCAGATGCATAGATCAAAGATCCTTGAGTGCTTACCCTTATTGGACTAACAACCATCTGGTTGAGGGTCGATACTTACACCATAAAAGCTGCAAAAACTAAAACCTACCTTGTCCCGTTTAACCTAGGTAGTTATACATCCACTTTCATGCTTTCTGCATGCCTTCGTTTTGGTTTTACGCTGTCTTAATTCTGTTATGTGTTACGTTACTGACTGGAAACACCCTCTCCCCATTTAGGGCCTACCTGGAATAGCCAACACTCGCAATACGACAGTAATAATAATAAAAATGGATTTTCAGACCAAAGAGTCAGAGAGATCTTTGAGGCAGAATGCACAAACTGTCGTTAAAAAAAGTCCACTTCAGGAAGGATAAAAGAAAATGAGTGTTATTGATTATTTCCCCAGAGAGGGAGGGGGCAACGGGACGAAGACAGGGAGCAGATTTCCTGTGTATTATTCAGATGCGCAGGATTAGCAGATAACGGCGGCTTCAGCTGATTTGTCTTGGCTCTGTTCCTCAGTCACGGCAGACTGTGAAATAAACAGATATATTTGGACACTGAGGGAAATCTGTGGCAAGTGAAGAAAGTTATCACTATGGATGGGCAGGGGGATTTTAGCCCTGTGTTGGAGCGATACCCCCCCAGACCCGTTACCAAATGGCTCTGCCCATTCCATTAAATATTCGTGAGTTTATACTGTAGAGTACAGAGGCACTGAGGTCACACTACAGGGGGGATTAATTTATCTGGCGGCCCTAGGCTGACGTCAGCATGGCCATTTGGCTGTTGCCGATTATCTAACCTGGGGGTCTGAAACTCAAATTTGCTGGGGGTCACTGGCTAGGAGCTCTTCTCCTAGGGGGGCACTTCAGCTGTTTTTGGAGCCAAAAGAGCAAGAATAATCTGCTAATCAGTGTGAGGGAATCTGCTGGTAAAGCTTTGCCGAGGGCGGGGATGCCGGCGAATCGATCTGAGGGCCAGATTTAATAAGGTTAACCGCAGCATTTTTCCCAAGGCAGGGTGGGGCCATGATACTTGCCGGGGTCCTATGGGCTGTACCCTAGGACAGACTATGCGTTAATCTGCCCCTAGGCCCTGCATTTTAACAAACGCTTACAGCTGTTTATGGGCCCTCCAGCAGCAGCTAAAATGTGATCGAAGGTTTTTTTGGTCAATACCTTCAGTTCTCTTGAATTTCTGAGGAGATCAAAGGCAGTCATTGATTGGTTAGACTGAAGGCGAGCTGCATGAGCTCTTAAAGAAACAGACACCAGTTTCTCAGTCCTTTCACAGAGATTCCAAATGAAACTTTTAAAATTACATTGACCAAGGTGGCCTGTGACACTGCAGCCATCATTGTTTCGTTTCATTTTCATTTCATTTAATGATGGTCTTTTTTCCCAAACCGTTTTTAAGAGAAATTATGGGGTGGCGCAGTGGTTAGCACCAGTTGGATGGATGGGTTACACCAGGGCTATTCAGTTCAGGCCCTTGATTCCAAATCCAGGCCTTGTTTTCAGTTCTCACAGGTAGTTAGTTTAATAATTACTGATTCTGATTGGTCAGAGGCTTCATACCTGGCTCACAGGTGAAGGAAGGCTGGAAATTCAGCAGGGCTCTGCCCATGAGGACCGTGAGATGAATAGCCCTGGGTTACACTATTACAGCATGTAGTTCCTACATTTCCTATAAACCTGTGCAAACATGTCACTGGTAGTATCTATCTGTTCATTTTGTTTGGTTCTTTGTTTGGTCAGACTAGACCCCCCGGACTGAAAAACTTAAAAAGTACAATCAAGTCTATATTTTTTTCTCTGGTTAATAACAGCTAATCATCATATATCAAAGACCAGGACTAAGAGAGCAAAAAATACATAAATTGACACAGAAACTTAGTGACAATCCATCCAAAACCTAAAGAAAAAAAGCTATATATTATATATAGAAGTTATGGCCCAACGGTGATACTTAAATTACTTGCATGAAATATTTATGAGAACTTGAAGTATTTCTCTCGGTTGTTTCCAGGCTCCTGAAAAATAAAATTAAAATATAAGGTAGAAGTAAATGTTTTATGGCCATGCCCTAAAGTTACTTGGTGTGCCGCTATGCCCTATCCAGGTGCTTCCAAAATCATGAGTGAGATACAGCATGGAATAAAAGTGAGAAGACAGCGTGGCATTACACCACACTGAGCGGGATGTCGGCGCTCGTCTGGTGATTTGAGCCGTACCGGGATGATTAAAGGCAGGAACGCATGTGCCATTTGGTGACCGTCACCGGCCTATTGCGCCATAGTCCGAACACAGACCCCACCGAGAGCTGTCAAATAGCTTCAGGCTGTGTCGTTAAGTCACTTTATCGTAACTTTACATATGTGAAACTGCGTTCCTGTAGCACATCGGACAGCTAGAACAAAAACTTCTGAACAATAAATCCTGGATATTAAAAAATATATACACGACAATGACTCAGTGCAAGTAAACAGTGCAAGTAAACCGTAGGTGCAAGAGTGCATATAGGCAGTGCGTGTGTGTGTGTGTGTGTGTGTGTGTGTGTGTGTGTGTGTATAGACAGTGGGGAGTGCAAAATACCATGAGAGTGCAATTAACTGGCATAAAGAGCTGAATTGAATAAGTCAGATGAACATGGGGAGGGTGGCTACATGGCCAGTGATCACATGGGGATAAGCGCATCAAGCAGGGTGTTAAAACGACATGGATACGGTCTCATGGATACGATCAGCCCCAGCAGCCAGCCCCCCATTCAAACTGTCACTGCCCTCGTTTCCAGAATAAATCTCCCACTCGTCTTTCTGGCGAATTCCTGTTTTTATTTCCCTGCTTCTCTCCGAAGCATTTGCGTTACACCGGACTGCAGGGAGGATCAATGATTTTTGAAAAATTGTCAATGCAGGAAGAACATCTTAAACATAGTATACCAGATAATTCCTTAGTATAGTATACTATGCTATACTACCATACCACATGGTGTCGGACTATACTATACCACACCATACCATACCGTGCTGTACTGTACTATACTATACTATACTATACTGTATTGTGCTGTGCTGCACTATACTACACTATGCTACGTTATGCTATGCTGTGACAGAAACTTAGACACTATTGAGTTAACTGGTGCTGCGTATATGACAAGCTTCATATACTCTTACAAATGTTGTATCTAAACATAGACTTATGCAGAATGTTTTTTCCAAGATTCATAGACTTTTGCAGACATTGTTTTATATAAAGTTTTCACACCTCTTCATGACCTTATTTTTGTAGCAAAAAAAGAAAACCACATCCTTAGAAGAATTAGGAAATCCTGAATGAAGTGAAGGTAGACACATACAGTATGTCAAGACTCCTGGCAACCTCACAACCAAAAGGCAAAATGAGGAATTCTAAATAAAAGCTTACATATAAGGTTGTGGTCAGGTTTTTAGCCAAGAGCCAAGAAAAAGAGAATAATCTTCTAGAAACCTAAAATTGTTATAAGCTTGGGGTTTTCCAGCTGAATCTTTGCAGAACGGTGCAGTTCTTTGTAAGACATACTGTCTACCTGGCATGCAATAAAGGGCTTCCAGATCTACCCAACTAATCTCCACCTCAGACTGGTGATTAAGAAAATTTCCATGACAATACTATACTACTCAATCGTAGTTCACTATAGTATATTATTGTCAGGATTGGTTCCTGTACTGTCCATCATTTCCCCGTTTGGCCAGCAGGTATGCCTGGCCATCCCATTCCTTTTCCTGAGTCCTTTGTGCTTGTTAATTGTTTATAACGCTCAACTGTTCCTTGTAGTTCCTAGTCTTTAGTGGTTGGTTGCTTGCAATATTTCATACCTATCCCTTATTTAGCCCTTGCTATCTATATACATGTCTGCTCTTGCCCTGCTCGTCAGTCATCATTGTAAATTTTGTATGTGAATTTGTTGCCTGCCTGTCAATGTAGATTTTAGGTGTTGTATGTTACCAGCCTGCCTGCATTTGTGGTTCTTACTTATGTTTCCTCTGCAATTCCTTGAGTTTAGTTCTAGCCCTTGTTAGTTTAGGTGTTACATACCTGCCTTTGTTCTGACCTCTTGAGGTCCCTTTGTTTGCTATTTCTCAGAATTTAGTTTTTAATAAAGATCACTTTCTTATCTGTACGCTGCTCCGTGGACCATCATTTACCACACTCTGCTGTGACAGAATGACTGACTCATTGAGACGGTCCCGCTGCTTTGCCAGTGCCCAACTAACTCCCTGACCGTTGCCTATCCAGTGCCCAAATGACTCCCCAGCAGCTGCCACACTAGTGCCCGACAGATTCCTCAACCGCTACCTCGCCAGTGCCTGACTCCCCAGCCACAGCTTTAGGATCTAGAATGGCACACTATGCCATCCTTATGCACTATGCTATGCTATACTATGCCATGCCATCTCATACCATTCTATACTACACTGCACTAATACCCGCTGTGCTGTGCTGTACTGTACCATACTATGCCACACCATGCAACACTACTGCACTATACCACACAAATCTATGCTGTACTATAATATGTTATTCTATGCTATATTAAACAATACCGTGCCACGCCATACTATACGATATACAGATATCTCCTGAGTATAGAATATGACATATTAAAGACAGAGTTGGGCCAGGTTTTTTTAGTTGTGTTTGATCTTGTGTTTTATTGACAGATTACGTCACTAATGTAATAAATACTCTATCATAGTGCCACCTCTGTCAATGCAGTAAAAGCAGCCCACAGACTAAATCATGACTTTGTTCCCTCTCTTTCATGTTTGGTGTCCCTGAAATGTGAAGTAGCTTAATTTTTTTTTCTTTTTTTCTGACTCGGTGGGATGACTGGATATGTCTCCCTCTCGTCACTCCATAGTGACACCCGCCACCGGCTGGGTCCCCATGGGAGTGTGGCTGAATCTCGCCTGGCTTATTTGGCAAAGCCTCTTGAGCATGGAGTAAGGAGGGGGGGGGGGCGGCAGGCTGTTCTTCACCCCCCCCCAACTCCCCACCCCCCACCCTGTCGTGGGTGTTAAGTAAAATCCGAGAGAAAGTGGATAATTCACTCCCAACTCTAAGAAAGGAAAATGGATAGAAATGTTTCTATATATCTCACTACAATCATTTTTGGGAGGTTGGAAGGTTCACCATACATACTATAGAGTTAAATGTTAAATTATTCAGTCAAGCCGGCCCCCTATGCCAGCTTGATGACCTGTGCGTTTATAAGTACTGGCCACCTAACACCCTGACAGTGGTTCGTGGTCTTTCTCTCCGCAGACTGTCTCAGCAGGCACCCATTACGGCGGATTGTGAGCTTTGCTGTTTCAGAGATGCTCTGACCCAGTCATCTGCCCATAATTATCTGACCCTTGTCAAAGTCACTCAGATCTTTACCGCTGCCCATTCCTTCTGCTTTCAACACATCAGCTATGAGTATTGAATGTTAGCTTACCATTTAATATACCCCAGGCTTTACACTGCTTTTACGAGATATTCAACATTATTCACTGCACATGGGGGTGGTCTTTATGCTTTGACTCATCATTATCTATGACATCTCTTAGGGTTTAAATACATGCTTTTTATACACATATGTATATGAAGAAATGTTTAAATACATATAAGACATAGATAAGCAAAAAGGCATCATTTGTCTGCTGTTTCATCAAGCAAACAAGCCAACAAACCAAATTCTCTAAGAGGAGTTAGATTTTTAACCCCTTTTATATAAATATGACTGAAAGGACAGGGGCGACGCCAAATGACTGTGTGCTGGGAATTTGCCAGAAGATTACTTGTTTGGCCCCATAACCTTGCATATGATGATTTATTTTGGCTTGGCATTACGGTGCCCCCGCGTGATTGAATGGGTGCCATAATTAGGGTGGCCTTTCCAGCCGGTTCATCGATAAAGGAGGGGAGTGTTAAATTATCCATCGGAAAGGGGCCAGGTGCAGGGTCGCAGATATGAAACGCATGCCAATATGCAGCCTTTTTTTTGGGGGGGGGGGTGAATGATCTGTAGTTATTGCGGTTGAGTGAGCTGCGTTCATCTGAGGGCCTGAGTAAATGTGATTTAGCACTTTTTCCACGTCGTTCTGTGCTCGACGGTTGCCAACGCCCACGCCGTGCTGCCTCCGTGTATAACTTGATCCCCCCCCCCCCCCAATGTCTGCAGCTCAGTTTCATTCATCTGTCAGCTTGTTTCTTCATGACAGAACAGGAGGAACATCTACTACGATAAAAGGAATAAGGTAGGTAAATCTGCTACGTTTTCATGATGCCAGAAATAAATTTCATATGATGCTTCTCAGAATGTTTCAGCTTTACTGAACTTAGCCAGTGACTCCCTTACCTGATGCTGAGGATGACGGAGATGTCGCCTTCAGGAGGCACCATACTACACTGTACTGCACTATACTATGCTATGCTACACTACACCACACTAAACCACACTATACTATTCTATGCTATGCTATGCTGTTATAGTGACAGATAATGTCACTAATCTAGTAATACCCTATCATAATGTAATTTCTGGCGCACCATAAGCTTCCTCACCTGTCACTGAGGATCATGATGATATTGCATATGTTACTTCCATAAAGAAGCTGGAGACACTAATACTATACTGTAATATACTACACCATACTGTACCACTCTATACTATAACACTATACTATACCACACTCTACTACACAACACTGTAATATAGTAATACTATATTAATGTCACATCAAATACTATACTACAATGTACTATACTATACTATGCCATGCTTCATGTTTCATTTAGTCTTTTAGTAACAAACACTATATGGATACACTTCTTAATCACTGAATTCATGTGTTTCATTGAGACCCATTGCCACAAGTGTATAAAACCAAGCATCTAGCCATACAGTTAGGTTTCCAAACATTTGTTAAAGAATGGATCATTCTGCAGAGCTCAGTGAATTCAGTCGTGGTACTGTCATAGGATGCCACCTTTGCAATAAGTCAGTTCATGAAGTTTCTTCCCTGCTATAAATTCCATGGTCAACTGTAAGTAGTGTTATTGCAAAGTGAAAGAGTTTAGGAATAATAGAAACTCAGCCACGGAGTGGCAGAGCATGCAAAGTAACAGAGCGTGGTTGCCAAATGCTGAGGCGCATAGTGTGTAAAAGTCACCAACACTCCACTGACAATGGTGTTAACCCAGCACAAAAACTGTGCTCCAAAAGCTTCATGGAAAGAACCTCATGGCCGAACAGCTGCATGCAAGCAAGCCTCACGTCACCAAGCTCAATGTCAAACGTCAGATAGAGTGGTGTAAAGCACACTGCCACTGCCCCAGTGCACAAAGCAAGGCCCATAAACACATGGTTGGGCGAGTTTGGTGTGGAAGAACTTGATTGGCCTGCACAGAGCCCTAATCTCATCCAACATCAGTTCTTGACTTAACAAATGCTCTTCTGGATGAAAGGGCAAATATTCCCACAGACACACTCCAAAACCATGCAGAAAGCCTTTATAGAATAGTGGCAGCTGATGTACGGATTCCATATCGATGCCCATGGGATTCGACTGGGATGCCCTAAATTTCCTGTAGGTTTAATGGCCATGTATCCCAATACAAAGTCAAAGTCAAAGTCAAAGTCAGCTTTATTGTCAATTCTACCACATGTACAGAACACACAGAGAATTGAAATAACGTTTTCTCAAACCCTGGTTAAACAGTGACATTAATACAAAAA
>JAOYFF010000081.1:21254050-21264264 GCA_025773925.1 Cryptomyrus ogoouensis
CTTTTGATTTTTATGGGAGTGATGGGGGGGGGGCCCGTTGACCTCTTTCTGGGGTGGTTTTCAGGGGGACTTTGCCGCTCACAGTTCTGGAAGGGGCCCACTCCCCCCCCCCCCCCCCCACTCCGCCACACATGTTAAGCTGGGACAGCTGAGGTTTCATGGTCTTACAGCTCGCCCCCAGGGGGTGGGATATGGTTGTTTCTGTCACGGCGGACGAATTGCTGTTTGCCGCACGTAAACGCGGCATGGGACTTGTCTTTATCACTGGCATTTTAGGCATTTGGGAGTAAGCGGGGCGGGGGGACGGCAGCCTCCTGGGACACTGGTGCGAGGCCTGTACGTGCCATTGCTCAGCAGAGGGCAGTGTGGACTGGGGGGGGACAGTGAGAGAGAGAGAGAGCAATACATAAATGGGACGATTAGATTTGCAGGACAATAAAAAATAGGTGGCTATTCACATAGACAACTGGATTCGGAAACGTGGAGCTAACCTCGTCTTTATCAGAGCAGGAATGCGCAAGCAATGCGGAATGTGGTTTATACCAGCAGGAGGTGGGGGACAGTGATAACAGCAAGTGTTATTTTTTTATTTTTTTTTCTCTCAATTATAGCACCTGAAAACTGCCCCCATCTCATGCTTTTGATGTTTTCTGGTGCCTCTGTGTCCTTTCCAGGTGAACGGAGCTGAACTGCAGCTATGAGGGAATCACATCCTCGTCTGTTTACCACTGTAACTCCTGTTAACCGTTTTTACCAATTTAACCTTTATTGGCCAAGCATGTTTAAACATACCTGGGATTTGACTTGGTCTGTGTGTAACCTGGGTTAATATGCACAATTAAGATTAGTCAATCATTGCATTTATATGCACACTAAGAACATCAAACTATTGTGTCCAACTAAAACCGGACTTTTAAAGTACATGTAAACATCTTAGACCAGCTGAAACTGTACTAATTCAAATTTCTCAGAGTCGGACTAAGACACCCAGATAATGCGATTGGGACTTTGACCTGGAGGTAACAGAAGAAGACGGTACACAGAAGAAGCTTGGAGCATAGCGGAGGACGTACAGCACGTACGAAATGTACAGCACTGTAAGGCTGTCCAATTCACTGCTCAAATAAAGGGCCCTTTTCCACCGCACCAGGTACCGCACTTTTGGTACTCCAGGAAGGTACCAAAAGTACGGTACTTCAAAGTGTTAATTTTCCACTGACATAATAACTGGCACCGGTGCTGAATGATATCACAACATGAGGCGGGGTATTTTGAAAAAATGGCTGTAGTATATTAAAGGGCTGGATGATGTGCAATATTAATACCAACGTCACATGTTATGCACATCCAATTCTTACATTGTTAGTCACCTAGATTAAGATCAGGCTTTTTATTACCTTAAATTTGGTATGGATTTTACAGTACAGGGAGTCTTAGTCTCACTAAAGCATTTTTACTCTGTCATAGAAAAAAACATAGCAAGTTTTGCAGTTTTAATGATTATTCCTTTTCAATACAAAACTGATTTTTAAACCTATACTAGATAAAGTTTACCTCCACTGCTTCTGCATGAGTGCTGCATGTGTTCTCTGAGACAATCATAATCATTTTCATTTTTGCTGTTTAAATAACTGCTAAACGGGTTTCTGAGAAATTTATGTTGAACTCCTTTTTTGTTTCATAAATACCCCAATATTTATTACAACAAAATCACATTGCAATATTTGAAAAAATTCCAATACCGTTTGGTCATAGTGTATCATACAAAATAGTTTATTTCTTCTTATGCTATACTGATCTTGTTGTATCTGTTCTTCTGACCAATTCATAATTAAAAGCTTGTGACCACGCATCCATTATTATTAATGTTATTATTATTATTGTTTTACGTCTGTGACATAATAGGTCAACCAGAAAAAGCCCAATACTAACAAATTGAAAGGAACCATATCGCCACCTATTGAATCGGAGTTAGACATATTTCGGTCAATAAATCGATTCCTCTCCTGTGCATGTACACTGGAACAAGGACAGTATTCCGATTAAATGGCGTAGTCGAGTTATAACTATAGCTCGACTTAGCTGTGCATGTAATGTTGGTGTGGGACACTGCTGTGGGACAGGAGCTGTCCCAGTGTCTGGTGGCTTTTTTGGTATTAATGGATATTCAGATTAATTGCTGTAGATCACCTCCGGGGACTTGAACCAATCTCCTACAGGTTCTGTGATTTATTTTGCTTCTTGTACCGGTGTGAGTAAGAATAGTTCAGAGGCCTCGTTTTTTGGACTTTCTGGGACCAGTGCTCTTTTTAATTCTACTTCTCACTAAAGTTTGACTTTTTTCAATTCCTTCCAGACAAACCGTGCTTCATTTCGGGGCGAATCGTAAAAACATGAGCCCCTTTCAAGTACAAATCCTGACAGACACGACAGTCATTAGCATGTGGCTAACAAGAGGAAGCTAATGCTAAAAGCTTTAATGAATATGAAAATATGAACATTTACCTTCCCCCCCCCCCATGGGACACCGCCAAAACTGCCACGCTGTCCCGCCATAAACCCATCACACTAACGAGCTAAACCCCCACATATCACGAGAGCGGGCTTTGCTTTTACAGACGGGTTTTACGATCCGCTTATCGCACGTCGTCCTCTGGGCCACACCGCTGAGGCCGGGCCAGACAGATCCCTGTTTAATTCAATAAAGGACTGCTCTGCTCTAAGGAATGATTGCATGGCAGCCTGACTAACGCGGTTAATAGAGGCTGTCAGGCCGCTCGCTGGGGCTGAACTAAGGCGGCGGCTACTTTATCCGCTCTTCTGTGTCTGCGGCGTTTATCATGTGAACTTTTCTGTCTTTCCATGCCGTGATCCGTCTCTTCCCCTCTTTCTTAGGCAAGAGATTTACTCAAGGGACTGCTAGTATTGATGTTGGAACATATACTTTTAATATTCCTTTTGATATAGATTTCTAATTATAGATTCCTGTTGTGTGGAAATGACTGAGCGTTGTTGACTTAGATGTGTAGGTCTATCTAATGTTAAATTAGTGATATGAAGCTGACTGCTTATTGGTCTGTTTGATGACATGTGACCAGGGTAAAGATTATGGAAGACAGTATTATGCTTTTTTCTCTGGAAATGGCAGCAGTGTTGAATACCCTTCAAACCACACATTTCTGTGGTGGCCCCAAGGTTTTGCGGGCCCTCCATTGGCCACAAACACTCACTACACCGGCGATCACAGGACCATAATTCATTTTTTGAGTGGGGCCCCGGAACAAACCCGCCCTGGATACAATGTGTGTAAACTGCAAAATATATGTGATATGCGTAGGCCTACCTGGTTTGAAATTTGAGATGCAGTGATGAAGCTGACTGATTGGACTGTTTGCACACATGTGACAAGCGTAGAGATTATGGAATGCAGAACTACACATTTTCTCTTAAGGTGGACGTTCATGGGCAAACAGCTTCAGAAATAGCTACAAGTGGTGGATTGGAGTCTGTTTCACTGCACCTTGTGGCACCAGGAGGAGTGGTGAGGGTGCTTCAGCTGGTCTTTGGTGGTAATGCAGTGTCAGAATTCTGTAGGGCCTATAGTTTTCATCAAAAAAAGCATAGCTTTCTGTTAATTATCTCACAATGGCTCATGACTTTATAATTAGTTCTCCAATCTGACTACCATCGTTAGCTGTCGATGGCTAATGATGATACAAAAATACTTCAGTAAAGTCTATTGCTTGCTGACTTTCGGCACCTTGAGCTCAAAACATCTTCCCATGCACCTCTGTGGTCTTTTCACTTCACTCTGCTTATGGAATCCATCACGCATGTTAATGTGTGAGTTTTCCCAACAAGAAACCCACTGCTGTCTGTGCTGTGTGCAAATAGCAGAGCATATATGACTCAGATGTGTAGCCCTAACTGACGATAAATTAACGACATGATGAAGATGACTGCTGATTGCTCCATTTCATGTGACCAGTGTAAGATTATGGGAGACAGTACTCAACATTTTCCTTTTGAGGTGCACATTCATGGATATTAAAGCTGTGTGTCAGATCAGTGTCTGTTATACTGCACCCAGTTACTGTGCCTTAAAATAATCCTTAGTGCAGTGCGCGTGAGTCCTCCATATGCCTACTTTCCCATGCGCCATGTAAAACCTCATGCCTTCAGCTGACCTCCACATGCGGAACAAAAAAACGGCTTAAAATGAATGGGTGACATTCCAATTGAGCTCAGTATTTCCCCATGCTTCCCAGGTTAGCTATTTCATATTAGACATACCTAGGGCCTGATTATAATGCGTAAATGAAGTGTACAGTGCTATTTTACTTTTAATTAGGAGTGTAAAAGTGTATGTGCATGATGACACAGCTAATTACAGGATACTTCCAGGGGGACAGGATCTATAGGTGAGGAAAAGTTCCTGTTAGCGGTAGAGGTAATGAAGGAGAATAATGACCTCTCTCTCAATGGGGGGGTGGAGATCCGAGGGCCGTGCCAGTCCGCTGGAGCCAGGCCTGAACGAGATGGGGTGATGACTGACGATGCCCCTCCTCCTGGAGGCAAAGGGGCGCCATGGAGATATTAAATCTCAGGAGCCGTGATTGGACAATGCCCTCATCTGCATATAAAACACACCGGCTTGGATTTAGGGGTGTGGCTGGGCCGGGGGGTGTCCAGTATGGTTTTTAGAGCGTAAAATTAACCGGGGTGGGGCGTCTGTTACAGCATCGTCTCCTTGCAAGAACCAGGGCCGTGATCAAGAGGCACTCAGGAGTGCTTCAGCGTTTTATCTGTGGTGGGTGATTTGATCACTTACAGACACCATTTTCTGGGAGAATGACTCCATTACACTGGGCAGGGGATCATTTTCCTGTTTCCTCGTTTCGGAAAATTGCACATTTTCTGTTTGATTTCATTTCCTTTGCAAAAGAGCTTTATTTTTTTTTAATAAGAACTATGTGAAATAGTTTGATTACAGGCTGATTGACATTGTGGTTAACATGTAAATTAGTGTCTGGCAGGAAGCAGGTGGTGGAGGTGACTGAGGATTCGGTGAAATACCAGAGAAACAGAGTCTGCAAATTTATGACAAGCTCATTTACTCACGTTTTAAGTTATCAGTGTTTTAGAGTTTCTTTGTACAATAAAATGCATATTCTATTCTAATTATTTTTGTTATTAATTATTATACCACAAAGAGATGACGGCCTCATTTTGGTCCCATGGTTTGACGACTGAGGTCTGATCCAAACAGTAAATTTCTCCTCCATGTCTCCTCCACACTGGGTGCCGACAAAGTGCAGTCACTGCTGGTAAATGAACACAGATGAGGTCTCCACACGGGTATCACCCCTTGACGATGCAGCGCTTCTCTCTCTCTGTGGTTTTCTGAAGTGCTGCTTCATTTGGGGGAAATGTTACGGCAGACGAAAAAATGAAGTTAACCAGTGAAGCAGTTCTACTAAAATGCTGAGTAACGGCAGAGGGAGGTGTCGTGGGGGAGGTGCGACAGACGCAGCGGCATCCCCCACGGGTTATGACAATAATCTGATCCTAACGTGACTTACTGCTTCGCTGGATATTGCCAAAGCACCGTGATCGTTATTTAGCTGGCTGGTGTTGCTGGAGAACACCTGTGTTTTGGATTTAGGGTGAAATAAAAATGTCATTATCAATCCAGCATGAGTACAGCCCACTGCCGTGGCTGCAAAAATGAGTTTAGGACCAGAGAGCTGCGACGGCACTATGTGTGCATATTGGAATATTCTAGAATGCATGTATAAAGACATATATATGTACACTTGCTATTATAGCCTTATTTATTTCTTTTAATGGATGCTGTGTGAAAGTTTGTTCCATTTTATTTTATTTAAAACAGTTTTTTTGGCGAGTTGGCATTTAACCAGCATTTTAAAGATCTTTTATTAATTCTTAGCAATCACTAATTCCTAGCAGAACTTTCTTAAGATAATTTAACAAATTATTTAGAGCACTGTGAAACACTGGTGAACAAATAGATTTTAAAATGCTGAGGAGCAGGAATACTCAAAGGATTCACAACCATATCTAGCGCACCTCGTAGCGTGTGACAGATTAACACATGAGATTTCATCAGGTGTAATTTGGCGAACAATTAAGTCTTTGTTAAAATTCCAAAAACCCTTCTTTCAGATTCGCCAGCATCTCATGTTTGCTCAAGAAATACTAAGTCAGAGCTCGTTCGTCTCAGTCTGGCATCCAGTGCAGGAGTGGCACGTCAGACTGTTTAACTGGGGACATTGACCTGTCCCCGCTAATCCCATTAACCCCAGTACTTACTTGGATATCTGTAAAGGTTTATATTACTGGTGTAATACTAAATTGTCACAAATTCATGTAACCATCAAGTATTTTACACATTCCTTTTGCTGCTCTGTTCAGCTACTGTGAGGTATTTTGCTAATGCCAGGTAATGCAACTTTCACTATGACTCGTGTTTAATATGCATAATACTAATCTTTTGTCGCTCTGTTACTATGTTATTGCTATTTTTATTATTCATTGCTTTCTTACATTCATTCCATTATTTAACGCTGTATTTGCGTAAACCCCTGTTGCGATTTGACTTTCATGGCTGACCCCAGCGCAGATTCACGGCTAATCGCTTCCTCCGTTGGGCTAATATATTCGCTTTTACGGTTGACCGTGGCTGTCAGGAGTCTGCGGTGGGATTAAAAGCACCATCTGCATCCCCGTGCGTCTTAAAAATGCACGCGGGACGCTGCCCCCGTGCTTACCATCCATCTTGATAATTCACAAAGCCTGTTTTCTGTGCATATATTTGCATACTCTGCTTCGGAAGTTTCCACGGAGTCTCTTGGGGATTCCCTCATCAGCATATCCATTAATCCAAATGGGCCGGACTCGAGGGCCTTCTCACCGGACAGCCGGGCTTCGTACGTCCGAATCCCGGGCTAACACCACTTACAAAGTAGCTTTGCATACTTTGCAGCTCAGTCTGAAACCATGTCCGAAGTCGTTCATTTTCCAGCTGATTCCAGTCAGTTTCCAGCTCGTCTCCACTCGGTATGTTCCATCAGTCCGAAGCCCCGCTCTGCATCTCCGTTATGAAATTAGGCTATACGACTAAACAGGCAACTCAGTCTTTCCGCTAACAAACCCTTGTAGTGACACATGTCTGACATCAGCACTTGCTCCATTTATAACAGGGGTGGGAGTTAGGGGCCGGTTTCCTGCCTTCAAGTTACTTTGGGACTATGCACCCACCTAAAAATGTTTAAAAAATGAATCAAATAGCTACCAGCTAGTGTTGGGGGACTATAGCTAGTTAGCTGGTTAGTAAAATCAGCATGTCCTAAATAATGTGTAGTGTAGTGACTGTCTGTGGCCAACAGGGGGCCCCCAAACCTCAGGGGCTCCATGCAAATGTGTGGATTGAATGATGGCAAATGGGTGTGTGGAGCTAAAGGAAGGACATGGCCCACAGTGCGTCTGCCTCGCCATTTGCTGTTTGAGTCACCCTTGGATCAACCTCCATATTTGAAGGGTCTTAAAGGCCCAGGGGTCAAAGCTGGCATCTCATCAGCCTTATTGAGAGGGATCAGCATGAGGATTCGGGTGTCTTAATGCTACCTGACAGACGGGATTATCTAGGGGGGCAGTAATTAACATGTCTTATTTTTTTAGGGAATCAATCATTAAGTATCAGCAGTATGTTTGACTGTCACTTTCATCTCAAAAGGCAGACGGACGTGAGTGAAAGATTTAGCCCATCTTTTCATTTTCCACTGGAATAAGCTAACTAAATAACTGCCAGGGACATCATATATATATATATTTTTTTTTGTGCTATGTTTTCTTAACATTCTACAGCCATTGGATAAAACAGCCAAATTTCCAAGTCAGATTTAAGCTTAAATCCACACCAACTTTTGGTCACTTTATTGATCAAAAGAAGAAAAAATGAAAGAAATGGGTTAAGCTGCATAATCTGCCTGATGCAGGATCAGATCTGGAATCTCACCAAAGAACTGGAACTTCTGGCAGAATGTTGGGATTGATCGGAGTTCTAGAGTTGTATGTTAGGCCACCTAGATTCAGGAGAACATGGAGGGAAATTTGCCAGAAGAGGCTCTTATTACCGTGTTCTGGGGGCAGCACTGTCATTAGACTTGCAGAAACTTTGCATACAGATTGCAAGACCCTGAAATGGGGGCAAGATGGGGAACAGTGTACACTTTCTGAGCACCTTGTCCTGCCAAAACGAAGGACTAGCCTTTACAGCTGGTCCCACCTGATGGGCGACAAATGGCGTGGTTGTTCTATCAGATACAGCAATGGAAGTAGAGTGGACACAGTCTTCTTACTGGATTTCCCATCAAGCCCCAGGTCATCACCCCCTAGAGGCAGACATGACCATTGTCCAGGGCTATAGACATGGACGTGCTCCCAGTTCATTGCATACCACCTCTGGAGTGGGAAAAAAAATGGCGTCCCTACTTTCTAGGATAAAAATTCTCATAGCACAGATTAAAATTCACAGGAAGGAAAATCTGACAGAGCTGGCGCCATGCGGCTGCTAGGCTCTGATTCCTTCTGCACCCCCGGGTAAGGCTGGGGGAGGGGGTATCAGAGATCTTCTCCTATCCAGCTGTCTCCCCCTGCCACCCGTGGGGCCCTGGCGCCTTGATAATGAATTTCTGGGGAGACGGACGCAGCCCCCTGCTGGAGACGCCGGTGGGTGCAGGCAGTGTGGGATTGGAGCCTGTTACTGGCCTGTGGGGGGGCAAGCCGCCAAAGGCACTGCCCTCTGCTGACAGCACTCCTACTCCCTTCATCTGGCGGCCCCCCTGCTTGGCGGCCTGGCGGGGGGCTACCGCGATGGCCCATTCGGCGGTGTCGGTGGCGCCACAAAAGTCTTCATCTCCCTCACTTTCCCTGTGAATTATTTCTCCTCTATGGTGTAGGGTGACTAGGTGTTCTGCTAGTCCAAGAAACTAGTCTTTTATGGAAACTTCCAGAACAATTCATTGCTCTCTTAAGCACTGCCTAAACCAGCCTGCCAAGCTGAGGCCCTGTACAGCTTTCGAGACCTTTCTAGATGTTTCTGCATCTCGAGCTTTGCGTGTGGTCGTCGAGCTGATTCTGTTTGTCAAAATTCTGCAGGAGGCCCCCTTGTGCCTGCCTAGTCTTCCTAACAAAGATCCCCAAAAAAAGCCCAGCTGAAGGACAGGGCATTTGGGCCTGCTCCAGTGAATAATCAATCCCACCCAATGTCCATATTTGTGGTTTAACTGATTGATCTTGTGGGGCATGAAACAGAGTGGGCGGACGGGGGGGGTGGAACCAATAAGGGAGAAGAAATTCTTGATTGAGTTACCTTATTTAAATACCGTCTGCTTACCATGCTAACAAGGGCACTGCTTTAATTAGACAGATTGAGTATCAGCATCAGGAGTCGAATTACATGACACCAGAAACAGGTTCGTTATGGAAGGGTACGTCAACTTAAATCCAGCCCTCTGTTTCAGCCATGTCTAATCAGGCTGCCCCCCCCCCCCCGAATGCCTCACCCACCTTTATGACTAAGCTCTCAGATTCAAGAGATCATTGTCTGTTTTTTCAGTATATACCTCCAGACCCTTGGGGAGTTTCTCCCTTCAAACATTCAATGTTTGTTGGTGTCACTCCATTTATTTCGCATCTCCTAAATACTAACCATTTAAATGAGGAACATTCTGCAGGATGAGGCACAAAGCAGTTTTGCAGTGATTTATCCTCTGTTTAAACATGAAATGTATAATGGCATATTTACGCTTACATCCATCACGGAAGTCACGCGGATCGAGGTGAGACGTGGCCAGGTGAGCAGGACTGCTGGTTCATCTTCCTGGATCACTCCTTGAGCTTCCTCTGGCCTCATCTTCACCCCACACTATCCTCATGGTAACCAGGACCCCCCACGCCACTGTCCACCCAGGCCGCTGCAGGCTTCACAGCCAGATTTACCTGTCAAAATTGCTTTGGCTGGACTGGAGTTTACCAAATGGAAGCAATTTCCTCCCCTGTGGTGTCATTGCCAGGCAAATTTGGGGGAGACAAGTCGGTGTAGTAATTGAAGAACCCCCCCCCCGTCACTGCCCCCCCCCCCCCCCCCCCCCCCCCCCCCCCCTCCCTCACTCCCCACCCTCTCCCTCCCA
>JAOYFF010000081.1:21268925-21308798 GCA_025773925.1 Cryptomyrus ogoouensis
TTTAGCAAATGGCTGCAATATAACAAAGAGTGAAAAATTGAAGGGGGTCTGAATACTTTCCGTACCCACTGTATGTGTTTCAAAATAAATAAAAACCACAAAAAGAATCAAGCAAGTTGTTTCTTTTTTTGCTTCATCACTGTGGAGGCAATAAGAAGAGGAGCTTCAGAGGAATGCTTTCACAATCAGCTGTCTGACGAGCTCCTGAACCCACTGTTTAATAAGCCACCGGAAAGCATTCATTTTCCTTTGCTCTCACATATCCTGCTAATTCGTTTAGTCTTATTATATAGTATATGAAACTCTGCTAATATATTTCAAACCAATCTGATGTCATTAAAGACATGAAGAGCCTTTTTTCTTGTATAGCAGTATGGGGTTTAATCAGACTCATTTTAATTTAAAATCTGTATCATATTGGGGTGGCCATTGCTTCACACCTGCAGGGTTGAGGTTCGAAGCCCGCCTCAGATCTGCGTGTCAGGAGTTTGCATGTTCTGCCCCACATCATGCTGGTTTCCTCCCGTAAGTTCAAAGACATGCTGTTAGGCTAATTGGCGTCTCTGGATTTCCAACAGTGTTTTATGTGACCCTGGATGGGGTTAGCAGTTAGAAGGCGGGTGATTGGTGCGTTTGGTCTGACGGCCCAGTGAAAGCGACGGTATCGGAGCGCTTTGAACGTGCGGAGGCGATCAGCGCCCTGCACAGATTCTGGCTCAGACTCACCGGGGCAAAGCTTCTTTGTGAACCTTTTACCTTTTTGTGCAAATTTAAAACTGGTGTTTTTAATTTGAATTATCAAGGCAGGAAAGAAGCTGGGATCTCCAGCATCTCCAGTGGGTGAAGGAGCGTGGGGGGGGGGGGGTGTCTTCAGGGGTGAGAATCCATGTTTATTAGCTGCTGTCTCTCTTCCTTTCTCTCCGCCCGTGAAAGTAATTAATGATGAAAGGTGATGTGGTGGTGATGTGTGTGAGTGTGTGTGGGGGTTCTTCCTCAAAGACCTGAGCCAATTATCTGAGTTGATTTAGTGCATTTTTGATAAGCTGTCTTCGTGATTTCATGCCGATGAAGAAAACAGATAGTACAGTGGTTAGGGGAGCTTTCTGCGCCATACGGGGGTTATGATCACAAGGAGCGGGATATGGACCCAGTGTGGTTAGGGGTAGGGGTGTGGACCCAGTGTGGTTAGGGGTAGGGGTATGGACCCAGTGTGGTTAGGGGTAGGGGTGTGGACCCAGTGTGGTTAAGGTTAAGGGTATGGACCCAGTGTGGTTAGGGGTAGTGGAATGGACCCAGTATGGTTAGGGGTAGTGGCATGTACCCAGTGTGGTTAGGTATAGTAGTATGGACATAGTGTGGTTAGGGGTAGTGGTATGGACCCAGTGTGGTTAGGTATAGTAGTATGTACCCAGTGTGGTTTGGTATAGTAGTATGGACACAGTGTGGTTAGCGGTAGGGGTATGGACCCAGTGTGGTTAGGGGTAGAGGTGTGGACCCAGTGTGGTTAGGTATAGTAGCATGGACCCAGTGTGGTTAGGGGTAGTGGAATGGACCCAGTGTGGTAAGGGGTAGGCAGGCCTGCATTGCCATCAGGAGTACCAGGAGATTCCATGGTGACCTGGTCTGCTATACCGATCAGACTTTTGGATAAATAGTTAGTGAAAGAAGCTAAATGCTGTAATACAAAATGCACATGCAGGTTCGTCCCGCCCTGAACCTCCCAGTTCGTGGTTTGACCTGCCTGTCATGATCCCACAGCGATATGAGAGCCATGTTTCGATGTCACACTGTATAGATAAATAAAGCACTGTGTATAGTTTAGCTAAGTAGCTCGTTAGCACTGCACTGGTGAAATGAAATCAAAGAAGAGGAGGAAAACAGAGAGGAAAAGAAAAGCTGAACAATGTTGTAAAATTACTGACTTGCTCACTTAGGGGCAGGTAATGTTAACAGTCAGGCAGCTGGTCATCTTTAGACCGGACAGTCCGGTTTTTCAGCTCGATGTCCTCGAGCAAAAGGTCTGGGTAGATGCTTAATCTCTAAGGGACAACGTGCGTCTACTAACCAAATTAATAATTAATTCCACTCACTAGAAAACATGATTTAATTAACAATTTTTTATTAACACCTGCCAAATAACACACAGCCTCCCGAAAAAGTTTTGCTACTTACATTAACGGTTGAGCCTCAGACACAGATGATTTTATTTGCAGTGGATGCTCTCATTGAAAATGCCAAAATGAAAAACTTATTACAATTCAGAGTGGTCCAAAGAATGCATGTTCATGTCAGAGTAGTGGGTCAATATAAACAGCACTGGAAAGGGTTGAAATATCATGAGCAGGGCGTGACTGCGTGACTGTGAATTTACTTTACTGCTTTATAAACATTCTGTTTATTTTTTTGTTTTGGTACAGTATTTTATGGGACCGTCCCATATTCGAAAGATAATGCTGTGTCTCCTATTGCACCAATATCGTTTCGTACCCACGATGCATATGGCCTGGCTTCGCACTCTGGCCCGGACGAGCCCCCCCAGTCTGGCCCTGGGCATACGGCTCCGATAGCTCCTGCATCATTGTGTTTAGATGTACTGCTTATCCTTACTTAGCCTGGTACAGCACTGCTCATACATTCTGCTTTCCACTTCAGTCGATTTGCTTACTAGAATTTTCCATTTCAGTTAATAAAGGAACTTTAATTAAGGAGGAATTTGTCTCAAGGTTTCTTTTTTTGGGGTGGGGGTGGTTTTATGCCGAACACTCATGCACACTTAAATTTATAATACCTGATTCATTTCCTTAACCCGATTAACTGCAGTGAAGTCAACCCCCCCCAAAATAACAATGTTTCCATGCCCCTGAATACCAGGTTTGATGCTTTCCATTTTATGTCAGCTCTTCTGCTCACATGTGTGACATTGTAACAGATTGTTTTTTTTCCTTTTTTTATCACTTGACAAGGACAAAAACCAAACGCATAAACACACAAGGTTTTTTTTTTTGGAAGGGGGGGGGCTGCTGCATGTGTTTACCAGGCAGTAAGAAAAGAAGCCCCATCATATAAAACATTAAAGCATGGGTCAGGTGACCATTAGTCACATGACTCATAACAGATATCAATGGTGAATCTGCCGCATTCTTTCCTGCAAAATGCATCCAAGCCACTCTCCACTTTTTCTACATATTGCAACCTCTGTCTCCAAGGGGAATCTCTGCCTCTTATTGTTTTGTAAAATGGCCCATTTATTACGGAGGGTCCACAGCTGGGGCCTGCTCAGGCTGTAAGGTCTGTGCATGGTAGCATCCGACGTAGGAGGAGCGAAGCCAAATCGGCCAAATCTGTTTCCAGCTATTTCTTTTCACACACCCCCACCCACCATTCAGTTTTTTTGAGAGTGGTGCCTGTGAAGTGGTCTTTAATCCAGGGGAGAGGGAAAATCACATGGTAGTGCAGGGTTCTCAGCGACTTGGAGGCCCCCATTACATCATATGAGTGGTTCGTCCCGTGCCCCTCCAATCAGCAGCCACTTCTTAACCGTATTGCCGTTGTTGACCAGTGATGGCTGGGTTCACATCCCAGGGATTTGGGAGCAGCTGACGGGAATGCCCCCGCCCCCGCCCAGCCGACATCAAGGGATAGTGCTAATTCTTCACAAATTAGATGCTTTAATAATGATAAATTGGCCGCTTTCACTTCGGTAATGTTTCATAATTCAAGATGAAACAGCTGTATTCAGCAGAGACCTCTGCTTGAGCAGGCAGTTATTGGAATTCTCCGGAAAGGCTGAATGACAGTCACGTGAACATAGTAAGCGGGATAATTTCAGCTTTGTGTTTCTGATACATTTCATACAGAATCATTTATCTAGCAATGCATTTTTAAAACACGTCCATTAATTAAAAATAATAATAATAATAATAATAATATTTATTCAATTAAATTAGATATTTTCATTTGATATCTGTATTTTTGGAATATATTGATCAATGAACTCTAAATACCATTAGTTTCCCTTTAGCTGTAGATTTGACATAATTCCATGTTTAATCAGACATACTGCTGGAAAAACTTCGTAAGATTTTTCTTTTATCCCTGAAAATTAACTTGCACTATAATTTCTTCAGGTTTTTAAGGCAAAAGTGTGGAAATTTCAAACAATCAGCCTAGAGAAAAACATCAACATCGCATACAGTCAACATGACAGCGCCCAGGCTAGTATGTCATCTCCAACTGGCCGAGATCCTCTGAAATGACCGGCAGACTCGACAAACACTCGACTCTGCAAATGTGAGCGACTGGCGGCACCTAGACTGCTTGAATGTGACTTCTGTGACTTGTCATTTCACATTTTCCAGGCCAGGAGAGACAAATGGCAAATAGACCTGTAAGTGTCTATTATTCTCCTGGCGTGAGCTAATCAAGGCCATTTTTTTCCAGAATTATCACAGCTGGTTACGAATTCAGCTGCCATGGAGCTGTCAAGGAGTCTTGCTTTCACATGTGAGCCTCCAGTTACCCTGCACGCTGCGCCTTTCCCCGGCTCTCCCTGCCTTGTTTTGACCCCTCGTGATCTGTTTCCTTTTGCCTTTTGTGTTGTGTTTGTGTCAGAATAAAACCCCTTTCATTTTCCCCGGCACAGAAAGGCTAAGAAAGGCATTTACTTACTTGTGACGATGATGATGATGATTGATGCTGTTGTAAAATTCAGATCCTTAATGGGGACAGTGTCTTAGGCCTGTGCAACAAACAGCCTACTCACTTTACACATATGCAGCTTACATGTGCAAATACATTGTACTGAGAATAACTGTGTATGTGTCAAATAAAACTCTGACTTATCTAATTGTTCCTTGTATAATCTTGAAAACACAGTGGGATGCAGTGCGATTCTCCCACAGAATGACTGGACGATTATTCCATCATCTGTTTGGTGCAGTTAATACGTAACCCAATAACGCAGAGACGTAAAATCCCAGGCTGCTGGCTTTAAATCCCAAATGGGGGGGCGGGGGAACAGCTGTAAACACGCACAGTAAATATCCGCTGCTGTAAAAGGTGCATATGCAAACTGTTTCTAATACTTTTATTTATCTGGCCCGCTGCACTCGTTTAAGGTTACCCAGGTGCTGCTTCGGTTTTATTTGTTGTTTTTTGAATAGTTATTAGTGCCAATATATTCTCTTCCCAGCTGCCGTGCTCTTCTCTGATTGGCCAGGCCGGCTGAGCTGTGTTTTCACGAAAGGGGGTGCTGTAGGGCTGGGCGGGTTTGAATGCTATGTCTGTGATCGGGAGGTCGCCAGTTCAAATCTCACGGTCGACAGAGTGATTTTACAAATCGCTCCAGGGCTTGGCTGATCTCGCTTTCTCAAATATAAGTTGCCTTCAGTAAAAGTGACTACTAGATAAATGTTAATAAAAATTATTATTGCAATTATAATGATAGTAATAAATACTTCTCACAGTGTGGGAACTGGGGGAAAATTAAAACAAAAAGACACACACACACCCAAAGGAATTCAGAGAGGAGCAAAGGGTCTGCTTTCATGTCATTTTGTTGGCCTCCTCACTTAAAGCCCCCCCCCCCAATCCCCACCTCTGAGACACAGCACTTTAACGCTCATGTCAGGAGATCAGAGGCCTAATAAAGCCTAATCTCTGTGGCTTCCCGGTCGAGCACGGGAGCGTGACTAATCCACACGTTTCCGTGTGTTCGCCAGCACGCCGGAGCCTCTGTGCTGGGACTAAGCTTTAAATAGCCATGTGTTTATTTTTCCAACAATTAATGTTCTGATTCGACGCCGACGGAGTCACTCCATCTGGATCGCGGCGAGACGGCCGACTGCGAAGGAAGCGAAGGGATCTGCAGAGAGGGGTACGAGCAGGCGAGTAGGTGGAGGACAGGCTGGAAGTTGGTCTTCACATCTCCCAGGTGAATTACTAACAAACAAGGCACTTCAGGGATGCCTTCAGAACAACAACAGATGAGAAAGTGAGTGCTGTCATAACTGACACTCAGAGACAATATATTATTTTCTGCAGATCCAGCAAGCCATCTTACTAAAATGAAACTGCAGGCCCCAAGACAGGCATATACAGGGGGCGGGACCAGTGACCCAGCTGAAAACTGATTGGCCCCTGGAGTACACCATCTTCTGTCACTCACTGATTCAAAACATATCATTGGTTAACCATAAGGGTGGGTCTTCTGTATGAATTATGGTCCCTCTTATGCCTCTCAGCCTTAAAAAATTCTAGAATTGCCCCTGTGCTAAGGTCTTGGCCCAGTCAGACACACCAAAAACTAAACAAGCACCATGGTAATCAGGTGCAACCGTTGTAAATAACCGGAACGCACACCAACCAGAAGAGTCTTGTTCAGAGCCAGTCCCACAAATCAGCCGCTGAGGCTCATGGGAGTCCTAAGAAGCAATGTTAGCATCTTAATTAAAGGTGGCTCTTCAGTAAAGCTACTCGCAAATCATTCAGCACTTTAGCAATTCAGCAATGGCAAGTGCCCCCCAGATTAGTGCTGGCAGGTCACAATCCAATATCATACTATTGATGTTGTGTTTACATTTATAATACGGACACTCCCCAAGCTACGATGGTCTGTGTCACGATATTTAGACTTTACGATGGGTATGATTATTCAATAAATTATGGGATATTCAACACTTTACTATAAAATAGGCTTTGTGTGCTGTAAGTGTTCTAAGGCTGTTCAAGGTAGGCTAGGTTATGATATTTGTTAGGTTAGGTGTCCTGTATTAAAATGCATTTTCGTCTTACAATGTGTTTGCCTTACAACTAGTCTGTATTTGATAAATTATAAGAGAATACATGCACCGTCAACAGCTCCTATCATAATCTTGAGTTGCAAGTGAAATGTAATGTATTCCCATGCTAATTCTGCAGAGAATGTCTGTTTCCAAAAGGGGAGCGGGGAGGTAGGTATTACAACTACATTACCCAGAAGCCATTGTGTGTGCCAGGAAGTGTTCACACAAGTACAGTACAGCGAAAAGCATGTCCAAGACTAGCGTTGAGATTAATGTCACCATCTGTGCAGTATTAATTTGTCACTTTTGTCATAAAAACCATAAAACATTGCATGGGTTCCCATCCAGGCTACAGCTAATACGCTCTTGTGTGGATACATACTGTAAACACTAAAATCCATCCATCCATCCCTCAGTCTTCCATAACTATCTTTGCAGTACAGGGTCATGGTAGTGGAGAATAAAACACACAAAGTATATTTGTAGGTGTAGTATTTGCAGCATCACTAATGAATGGCAAACTCAATATGCTGTAAATGTAAAAATGATAAAGTTATTCCTTATCACAGACAGAGAAATTATTAATCAGATGGTGGTAATGGCCCTCTATAGGGAAACAATTTACGTCCTCCAGAGTTACTGATGTTAACTTCCCGTTTGTTTGTTTTTCCGTATTTGGTTTTTCTACTGTGTCTAGAAGATTTGCAGCTACTGCCCCAAAGAGCTGCTTATCTTACATGCATTAACATAGAAATGTCACTTTCACACAGAGTGACCTTTCTGTCAGAGCATATAAATGCAGGCAGTTCACTTCATAGCGTTTGGTTACGAGACAGGGCCCTTAAGTGTACCATCATATTAGAGCCCGTTGATTTAATTTTAATTGTGTGTGTTTTCCTTTATTTATATATGAACGACGAGATGTGATTCCTTAATTCTACCTGCCAAGGAATCGTGTGAAACCAGAAGCTACTCTTATATCTCGCATTAGTTTTCCCCTGTAATAGAAAATTGGATTTTTTTTTCCATTTTTGACTACTTCTGCAAACCTAAATGCCTTGCCATGACATGCATGTGAAAGCGCACAACTGATCGCCATGGCGACTAACACTGAAATGCACATGATTCTCCCAGTAATGTGGTGGAGCTCACACAAGCCGTATTGTGCTGATGGTGTGTCAAAGCTGGGAGATGAATTAGTGACACTACATATAAAGAACACATTATTGCAGCCATATAATTGTGTTTGTGTGTGTGTGCACGTGTGTGCGTATGGGTGTATGTGTTTGTGGAAATTGAGTGTAATTCCCATCTCATCTGGGGTCCTACAGGTACTCTGCGTTACTCCTGTAGCCCAAAGACTTGTAGTAAGATGAACTGGTATTTGTAAATTGTCCATGTCTGTGTGTAAGTACAGTATGTGCCCTGTGACTGACTGGCATCCTGTCCAAGGCGTCCCCTGCCTCATCCCCAGTGACTGACATTCCGTTCAGGGTGTCCTGTGCCTCGTATCCTGTGACTGGCATCCCGTCCAGGGTGTCCCCTGCCTCGTACCTTGTGGTTGACTGATATCCAGTCCCGGGTGTCCCCTGCCTCGTACCCTGTGTCTGGTATCCCATCCAGGGTGTCCCCTGCCTCGTACCCTGTGACTGACATCCCGTCCAGGGTGTCCCCTGCCTCGTACCTTGTGGTTGACTGATATCCAGTCCTGGGTATCCCCTGCCTCGTACCCTGTGTCTGGTATCCTATCCAGGGTGTCCCCTGCTTCGTACCCTGTGTCTGGTATCCCGTCCAGGGTGTCCCCTGCCTCGTACCCTGTGACTGACATCCCGTCCAGGGTGTCCCCTGCTTCGTACCCTGTGACTGGCATCCCATCCAGGGTGTCCCCTGCCTCGTACCCTGTGACTGAGATCCCATCCAGGGTGTCCCTTACCCTGCCCAGGGATAGACTCCAGTCTCACTGCAACCTCAAACTGCACAAGTTGGAAACGTTAAAATAATTTGCTAGTGATAATAAAGTGATAATAAAACTCTAACACCACGCAGAGTTTACTGTAAATATTGCATATAGCAGCATAATTACATATACAACCTGACAACATCAGCAAACAATTAGATGTCTGATGATAAACAGCCTGTTATGTAATGACATTAATATTTTATTTCATGGAAAATGTACTCGCCTCTCCGAGTGTCAATTCCGTAAACCGAAACATTCAGTTTTATGCATGACGATAGATCTGAAATTGTTGCAGATTCGTACTGCTTGCAGGCGTGTGGTCCTTGAGCTTGTGGAAGTTGAGTCTGCAGTGCAGCCTTCAGCCCAGCGTGGATGGGATTTGTACAGCACAGTCCAGTTTATATGTAATCTCCCCACAAAGCTTTTTTTTTTCCTTCGGAAACGTGAGTATTTTAACCTCGGAAATAACATCGAAAGAGTCGGAAATGTAGCGGTGCAGGGGGTTCTCCCCGAGGACAAAGGATAAGGGGACCTTACACCCATGCAGGCACTCAGTTACAGTAAAAAGAACTCTAATCCGGGTAAATTTCTTCATCCGATATTACATGAATGGATAATTTAGTTAGAAAAAAATGCACAAAAAGAATAAGTAAAAGTAGACAATAAATATGTAAAGATAAAAAACAGTAATAAAGTTAAAATACAGTTAACAATGGCAACAGTGTAAATAAGGTACTGCAATGGTAATTACAGTGCAAAATGGCTGTTGTGCAAATAGATTATGTACGTTCAGTGTCTATTCAGAATTGCATGGCCTAAGACTCAGGGAGATATTACTCATTATATTGAAAGTGTGATTCATGATTCTTTACAGCAGTTAGGTATGTTTGTATTTTTTATTTCATGAGAGAAACTGGTGATGATATTATCCAAGTTGACATGCTGCTTGTTACCGGACCATGAACGCTCAGGACACCGACGCAGGAGTAAAACAAGGCCATTGTCAGACCTTTGAGCTTACCGACCCTTTGTGTCTGTGCTTTTTTTGGGGGGTGGGGGCATTCCAGCAATAACTGATAATAATAAACACCTCCCCCCATCTGTCCTTGGGTGGGGTGGGGGGTTAATAATTGATGCCTGATAATATTGAACCTTAGAATAACAATTTTACACCTCATTATTATTGTTGTTTTTGTTATTAGTAGTAGGAGGTAGTAGTAATTATTATTACTAATTATTATTACTGTCCTCACACTCATAACACATGTAGGACATGCAAGCGCGTGCCCTCCTGAGGCCCTTTGCGTCACCCCATCTGAAGCAGCATCCGGCTGCTGTGATTCGCTGGGGCCGCAGCAGCATGACCCAATCGGGTGCAGACGGGGCTGTTAATGGGACCTTTTTATTGGATGTGGTCGCCAACATGCTCAGCGTGTCTTACTGTCCCTGAGCTATCCATGCGGCGCCGTATTTCACATCTGGGAACATCTGAGACGGTCTGAAAGCAGCCCGCTGAGTCACACGGCTGACGAAAGAAGGGCAAAGAGAGTCAAGCAAGTATTATCACCACCTTTATTAGAGATTATTACAACTGATGCCCAGAAATATCTCAGTAATTCAAACATTGGATCAAGCAAGAGTGACTATGCGTATGGCTATACAACAAAACACGTGCCGGTAAATGAATTCACGAGTGCCGCACAGTAATAATAGAACAGGCCAACGTGTCCTGTATGCAGTGTACGTAGCCTAGAGGAAAAGCAACCTCCTCTGCGTATTATTATTGTTGTTGTGAGTGATATCTTGTATGCTCTTGTGTAGAATTACAATCTGGAACACTTGATTGACTTTGATTTGCCCCCCCCCCAAAAAAAAAAGAAAAAAACATTTTTATCAGGGGCGGTGGATCGCCTCTGCGTCTGTGGTGCTTCCATACAGTGGTGGTGGGGGGAGGGACCACCACAGCCCCAGCCTTCATGGGGCAGATTATAGGCACCTGGAGGGGATTTAATAAGCCTGTCAGTCCTTCAGTTAACTGGTGCCTAATAAAATGCCTGGAGGCGGGGGCTCAAAGAACAGCCCCCTGTACCTGACGGCTCAAGCGCCCTTGTCAGCAATGCCGCCTCTGGATCACTCTGATTTCTCCACGCTGTAAGATAATTCCCATCTATGAACCTAATTATGGTTATCAAAAACGTAAAATGTGATTCCCTTTGGGCAGCAGGTGGCGTACCAGTTAAAGACATAAACCCGTAATGGGGCCTGCTGGTGTGCCCTTGAGGGAGCACTTGACCTGTAAAATATCAGGCAACCTAATGGGTAAAATTGTACATAGCACTGGAAAACGGCATCAGTTTAGTCGCTTAATGTGAGGTTGTTACTGTTCACGCCGCAGTGAAAAACACTTTAAAATAAAACGAAAAATGGCATGAAAGGGAATTTGGAATATAAAAGATGGGATTTATAACTGCTCCGTGACCACAAAAGACTTGTGTGCGGAGCAGCGACAGTCCCAGTGCACCCTGGGTATTCAGCCACTGGCCAAATCGTACATGGCTGAGCCAGCTCTGCCCATTGGATACTGGTGAGAGTCCAGGAACAGCCCTGTGAAATTTCATTACAACTATTTCTACAGGATGTTCTGGATCCACAAAGGCCCTCGTCCCTCTGAAAGGGCCCCACACTCACACAGGCCATACATATATACTCTGCGGCAGGTTTGTTGTTTCTGTGGCCCCTACAAGTCACTTTCGGGCCACTCAGATGTTTCAGAAACTAAATTAATAGCTAGTGAGTAGAATCGGAAGATCATAGCTAGCCAGTTATAAGGAATGTGTGTATTTAATATTTAGTGTAGTGACTTGGGGCCCACGCACATGCATGGTTGATGTGGCTGTCAATACCTCTGCCGCATATTCCCTTAAGGGCAAGCTGATCTGCTTGTTTGTTTGCTTGTTTCTGCATTGGGTTCATAAATAGCAACACATAACTGTTTATATTTTTTTTAATTAAATGGTATTAAGCTCCCAGAATGATTTATTGATGTGTGCGCTGTGCAATCGCGTCTGTCTGCGCGTGCGCATGACTCCATTCGATGATCTCGCCACACCACGCCAACATGCTGCGTCTGCTGTGGATCGCTGCTCGTTTACCCGCCAGGCCCTTTAAATACCGCTAAGGACCTCTCGCGTATCTGCCAGGCAAGGCGGTAAGGATTCCGGAAAGATTTGAGACCGGCAACCTAGTCCGCGCTGCAGGCAAACGCACTCATCTCTTTGAGAAGGCAGAGTGTGACACAGAGTGATCTGGGAGAGAAAATCAGCCTGATTCAAGAATGCCAGCGCGTTTTACACACTCACACACAACAGATGCTTTACTGGTCTAAAGCACGGAAAACCCAGGCACAACTGGGAAAATAATGAAAAACCTTGACAGCTTCCTGTACCTTACGCTTAGAACTCTAATGCACAACCTAATAAGCTAAACGAGAAATGTATGTATGTATGTATGTATGTATGTATGTATGTGTGTATGGATAGAAGGATGTAATATTTCAGTAATTACCATCACCTTCACCTTTGTTTGCACAGCACACCAGGCGAGAGCTGTAGTTATGAATTAGACCAATTCTATTGCATTAGGAAGCGCAGCACAATGGGAAAGTGGCATTCGTGGTAGGAGCGTCGCCAAGGATACGCCGGAACGCGGCTCTCCAGTTTAATCGCATAAAAATTCTGAGGGAATCGGGCGGGGAGGCTTAGCCCCTCTTTGTAAGCAGTCCTCGTTGCCATGGCGCCACCTTGTTATCCATCTTCACTATGGGGGTCCAGGTTAGAGACGGGGCAAGGCTGAAACTGTGACCGCGGGCATTCGGTAATTGGCTCTCTTTCTGCAACATCTCCGCAACTCAGCTGGGAAGTGGCGGGAGGGGTGGCTTGTACCCTAGAACGGGGCAATTAACCTTTGCTGGTAAGTATTCAGCCTTTTGAGTGAAGAGGACCAAGTCATGTGATCTTCTGCTGTCAAGTCAGCATGAGAACATTCTGGAGGCCTCGCCTTCTGCTTTGATGTTGTTGTTTGACATGAAAACACACGTTCATCATTAAAAAACATTATTCCACTGTAGCTTATATAAGAACAGAGGTGTGTATTTGTATCATAGTAAGGTGACAGGGTTGCAGGTTTCAGTTATGGAAGACTCTTCTGTAGGGCCTTTGACTGAGGTACTCCACCGCATTTACTCCAGTCAAAAAATCAAAATGCAAAAACTGTGGGTAATTTTGGACAAAGGTGCCATCTAGGCAGATAAATGCGTTTAGAGTCACGTTTCATTAGCAGCTCAGTAGGTTCATCTGTTCCCATTAATAGCTCAATAGTAGCAAAGCATAGATATTCCTTTTGGATTCATTCATTCATTCATTCATTCATTCAGCTTGCAAATGGCAGAGCTTCCGTGGAGCTGACTTCTGTAGAATTCAGGTCTGGGGGGGTGAGGGGTGGTCATTGTCTGAAGTGTGCTTGTTCTTGGGGTGTGGGGGGTAGGCCTTGGGATGATAGCTCTTATAATATCTAACATTCAGCTGGTTAACCTGTATACACCCTCTATCTGCAAATACAATGTTCATTTACTATCCATATCACCCAGCAGACCTGTTGTCTCATGATATCCTCATAGTACTTTGCTTTTTATTGATTTATGTTTATTATGCTTTATTATGCTGTTCAGCATTCATCATTTGTAGGTCATATCTGACATTAAAGATGAAGTCTTACTCAGTTCAGTCAGTGCACATGTGAGACATACATATATATCCCGTGTTATAGTATTACAGGGAAAGGAAATGTAAGACACAAAAACAAGTCAAAGAAAGACTGATCTGTAGTTCTGAGAATGGAACATGACAACGGTAAGAATGTATCACATTTGTTCGTGTCCTCACAGTAACATACTAGGATGCTTTCCAAAGCATCATAGATCTTCTCTGTCTTTTAAAGCGCTTCCTGCTATCCTGCATGACTGTTTTACTTCACAGGGATGAATTGCAGCGCATCGCAATGTGTCTAGTTACCTAGTGCCCCCCGGCCTCTCCACATGCCCCCACCTTCTGTAACCTGCTGTTCCACCCATCCTGTCATCCATTTTCTGGACCCCCCCCCCCCAAAAAAAAAAACAAAAAAAAAAATCCCAAAATGCTTGCAGGAAAGCTGACCCTTTATGGACCAGCAATCCATACATGCATACACATTCATGCACTTCCATACTGCTGCTCAGTGAGGGTGATTTATGATGCCTACGTCTAACTGCAGGATGGGAAGGGAGATCTCAAAGAAATCCAAATAGACAAACAAATCAATAATGTACAAACTAATCATTCAGCTCATTATTTGGTACAACTGTGAATGCTTGATTTGAACACACTGAAATAAACTCTTGTAACAAGGTTCAGCTTCACTAACAGCACTGGGACCACTAAGTCTAATGTTTCCAAGTGCAAATGTATCTTATATGAGGGCAAGTATAATGTCACCGTCAGGTTATATCAAATTAATAAAATAAAGCTCCCACTTGACTGCCTAAGCATATATCTGCATTAATCAGAATGCGGCATAAAGGGTTTCTACTCAGTTGTGGTAGAGAGAAAAGGTCAAGTTAAAGGCCCACTTTACCAGTAATAGCATCCTTTTTAAAAAAGGAAGATTCAAAAATGACCACTTATTATCAGATCAGTAAAGGACATCAGAAAGATAGTGAGACCCCTATAGAAAGAAACGCTCTGCTGATGGATGGATGGAGTAGACTTCATAAGCTTTGGAACATGTTTTCTAGCGCCATAGTTAAGAAACGGATGTCAGATTTGAAGTAAAAAACAAATAAAATATTACCATTTGTCACGCCCACAAGGGCGGGGCCGAGCACCAACGACCAATAGCGCCTATAGCGCCGCTATTTGAATCAACTTCTCCCAGAATTCGACGCGAAGTATTGTTGCCATTTCCTAATGTGCCTTACTGAGCGATCTTTCTGTCTCCTGTCTCCCCGGTTTGTCCTGCCCGTCCTCGTCCACTCCTTTCCATCGGATTCTCGTCTGGTCAGTCTTCGTAGGATTGCTTTCTCCGGTATTCGACCCACGACTGTGACCCGACTTCGATTTTGGATTCCCCTTCTGGTTTTGGCTGCTCCTAAGTGTTCTAATAAATACACTTGCCTCCGCATTCCGGGGTCCGCCTCCTCTTTCACCGTTGTGCATCACACCATTCATATTTTTACATATTTTAAACTCCCAGAAAGGAGGACAAGCAGAATATCCTTCACACATTTGTAATATTTTGTATGTTCCAGTAGGCCAGTATTATATTTAAAAAATGCAGTTTGAAGCCTGATGCTTTAAATTATACAGATAGTTGTTAAAATTATATATTAATTATCCAAATGTTTTAAAATTTGAACATGCCTGATTGAACTCGGAAGCCAGAAATAACCAGCGGGGTGTCAACATGAACGACCTCTTTGGACATGTGACCTGTGTTTACAGAGTGTTTCATGCCGAGATGTGGCCTCAATCTCCTTTAGTTTCTCAATTTCTTACTTTTCTTTTTTTTTATCATTATTTTGATCGGTGAAAATGAAGCAGCGACACCTGAAAGTTGCTTGAGACAGCACTGTGACTGATGGAGGACGACGTCCCAGTCAGGACCCAGTTACTGCCAAGGACACTGAGAAAAACGAAGGTGACTTGTTATATTAAAAAGTATTCTGGGTCCTCTAATTCTTCAGTTTAAAATCCAAAGCCAAATGTGCAATTTTATTTTTAACCTCTGGCTTTCAATCGTTTGCTGCCTTTCAGGTCCAGTGAGCGATGTGTTCAAAATCCAGCTGCTTCATTCAATCCCAGAATGGCGCAGATGTTAAGAACCACTTTGTAAAGTGTCCAGTTGACCTTAAGTGGGAAAAGGCAGAAAGAAAAATAATAATAATCCTCACTGCCCAACTGCGATTTCAGATCATCATGCAGGTTTGGTCAGAGAGAGATCGATACCACATATTGCACCACATATTTTTATAGAAAGAAAAAAAAATGAAACGCGATCATTTTTATATCGACAGTATTCTGACATAACTGGATTATTCACTTTCTCTGCTGAAACAAAGTAGAATCGGACCAGCGCTATGAATAGAACAGGGCTTTCAGAACGCATTTGATTAATTCATAACATTCAGAAAGATTTTCCCCCCAGATCAATATATCTAAAGGTTATTTAAGTTTATTGTTCGTGAAAACTGAACGTCCTGTTCTTTAACCCTAAGTGCAGCTTTTGCGTGCACAAAGTGTATCACGTGAGCAACCAGCCCCCAATCAGTGATGTAGCCTCAACATGTGCAAATCGCACGTCAGGAGACATGAAGGCAAAGATTCCACATAAAAGAATTGAAAAGACAAAAAATACGTGATTTATACACCGATGGCTTTTGTAATTTAGACAGCTGGTGCCGCATTGGTATAGTGAGAAGCCTGCGGTGGCTAGGTGTGGGGGGGTCCAGCCCCCGCCATAAATCACTGCTTGGATTAAAGGCGATGAGCATTCATCTTGCTAACCTCTTAAAGCTATATTGCAAAGCCCGGGATTACAGGCCCTCGCCAGCTCGTAATCATTGTTCCACGGTACGCCGACTCACGTCTCAGAAGCCCTCGATTAGACAGGACGGCCGTCCTCCACGCTGCCTGTTTCACTGTCTAGGACCTGGTCCATTTGTATGATTCAGTAATATTTGCGCTGGACAGAAGTAGCTCGGGTGTTTCAGAGGGTTAGATTCACGCAGATGATGAAACTCAACAGCTTTAGATGAACAGAATAGAAAAATGGAATAGAATATCGCCGTTGCCATTGTAGACAGACAATTAAATTCTGTCTGCTTCCCCACCAATGCTACAAATAATTTTAATAATAACAACAACAACAATAAAAAAAATAATAATAATAATAATAATACCAAAACTAGCAGGCAATGTGCTGTTTCCAGACCCATGCAGGAACCAAAATGATTAACCTTGGCAAAAGGAAGAAATCACATGTGTGTGAAGTAACATGAATAATTTCCCCTTCACATGTAATTACAAATTATTTCATGGTAAATGACAATTACCACATTTCTCTGGGTCCCGGGTGATGTGTTTGGTTCAGCTGGGACAATCTGCCATCTGGATCACACAGTTTCTGTACCCGTTCAAAGGGCTGATCTATTCATCTGTTTCATATCTCCTGTTTATTTATTTATTTGCCGTACCAGCACAGGCTTTTCATAACTTGGTACAAACAAAAAGTACAACTTTGAGAACCCTCGGTCATGTGATCCACAGTCATGCGACACACGCAAGACTTATTAAAACAAACCATTAACTCAGTGGTGAAGTATAGTTGGGTAAGATATATGGGTGGGTGTCAGGTGATCTATAGTCATGTGACAGACACACTGCATTAAATAGCAATGTACATCAGGGTAAGGTGTATTATCCCCAGTGTACTTTAGATGGTTGTTTGTGTGACTTGTATACGACTCTCCTCCTGGACAGACAAACGCATTAGATCCAGAAGGCTCTGTACAATTCCCTCAAGTCCAGTCCCTTGTTCCCGGCACTGGTAAGCCGGTCAGACAATACTCTGACAGGGTAATTTAATAATGCCCCATGTTTGGTTTCATCTGAACTGCAGACATAAGCAAAACCTGGCATCTTATATAGTGTCATAGAGTCCAAGGAAAGGAAGAGGACACCAGTGAGGTGGGAATCCTGAAACACTTCTCAGCTGATTTGTACATGACCGGACAGCCCCTCCCGACAGCATGGCGTCGTATGCCATGTGCCAGCCACTCTCCTGGAGCATTTTCCATTACCGCTGATTACCCACAAGGCTCTGCGCCGAGCCTGAACAGAAGCATTCCTATTGTTCTGTTTCCATTGGATTAAGATGTCCCTGTAAGCGTAAAATTGACAATTAATTAATTGCCTGTATGTCAGGGGGAATTACTTGAACCCCTCTTTGTTGTGCGAAGTCAGAGGCCACCTTTTTCCACCTGAGATCCATGTCTCGATGCTCCTCTACACTTTCTCTCCAGTAATACTCCCCTCAACGGTAACGCTTGGAAATGCAAGACACATCATGATGAGTCTACTACTCGTTGTTTTGTAAACTTGAAAGGGAAGTGAATGAATTGAATATATTCATAGACATAAGGATAGGCTGTAAAAATAAATATCATTACACATCCAACATGATGGCAAATCAATTACATGAATGAATGAAGGGGTGTCACATTCATACAGCACTTTTCATGTCACTAAAAGCGCTTTACAAAAGCAAAGGGGAGCCACTTCAACCACTACCACTGTGTAGCCCCCACCTGGATGATGCGACAGCAGCCAATCTGCACCAGTACACTCACCACACAGTAGCTACGGCAGTGAAGGGGCAGGAGAATTCACCAGTTAGATATACTGTAGGGGATGATTAGGAGGCCAGATTTGATAGGGCTGCACTGGGAAATTTAAGCCAGGACATCAGGGTACCACCTCTACTCTTTCAAAAGGTGACAAGGGATCTTTTATGTCCTCAGAGAGTCAGGACCTCGGTTTTACGTCTCATCCAAAGGACGGCAACTTTTTCACAGCAGTGTCCCCGTCACTACAGCAGGGCACTGGGGTGCACCTCCCTTAGAAAATGCCTTCCCTACCTAACCAAAACAGCTACAAACATCAAAGACATTTTACTGACACTGTTCCTAAAACTATCCAATCAAGGCCCATCATGTTCACGGTCCGTTGATGGAACAACAAATTGTAGAGTCAGGTGCCAAAGTTAAAGCCAGGGTTACTTTCCTGCAGTGTTTAATGCAAAGGCATAAAACAATACAATAATGCGCTTTCTTTATGGCTCAGTAATGTCTAACAGATGGCCGACGCGGCCGTGAAAATCACTCAGATGCAGCCCGTACTCACACTCTCCAGCTCCATCATGCTGTTTGGCTATACGCTATTCAATAATACTCCCAGTTAAACTTGTGCATAAAGCTGATTTCATCGACTGTGCGCTTTTTATATATCACGGCCGTGAATTATACATGCACCTTGTGCTCCGAGGGGATGCTGCAAAGTCAAACTCCAGTCTGTTTGGGCTGAATTAAGTCTGGTAGCTCTGGTCTTTATGACCTCCACCACTTTGGAGTTAACCGTTACACTCTCAGGAGCTAAACCCAACACACTTGCTACCTCACACACTGTTCCTGGGTAAGGGTTTGGACCTTCGACTGGAGATCCCCAATATTTGAGGTTTGACAACATTTTCAGAAGGTTTTACAGGCCCGTACTTGCCTTAAGGTCAGGTATAAAGCTCTGTTTCATTAAAACAAAATGTTGTTTTTGTGTTTGGTCTAACTGTGTGACCACAGCACTTTAGTCCTCCACTTAAGGCAGCAGCTGTCCCCCCCTGCATTTCCTCCAGAGGGCATCGTCACCTCCACGCTACTAAAGAAGAACTTTCTAGAACGTTCCTCAAAAGGTGCCTGGTACTGCCTGTCCTCCACAGCTGGCTGGCTTTATAAAGGAAATGGAGCGCTTTCAAGTAAAAACGACTCTCATTATGCTGGGAAATAAACAACAAATAAATAAAATGGCAACACTGCAGTAGCGATAACAATTTACGAGAATCGCAATTACGCCTCATCACCACAAATTGAGGTTCCATTGTGCATCAAGGACAGAAAATGTCACCATAACTTTAGCGAAAGTGTAGTAATTAGAGTTTTATATGCTCAATGTATCCATTTAAAGGAGGAAACACAAAACAAGTGGGCAGATTTATTCTGAAATGGCTGCCCTTTGCATCTTCAAGGTTTCTGGTCAAGAAACTGGAAGAGAAGCCTATGAAAATATTCCCTCCGATATTCCGTAACACAATAAACAAAATATTTTTGTTATTAATTGCCATTCACAATTTGAAGAGTTCACACATTCTTACTGCATCTAACTTTTTATATTTCTGCTTTAGTTACCTCTTATATTCATGTACATTGTATATGTGTGTCAAGGGTGACCACTACTTTGCACCCAGTGCGCAGATATTAACATTTATTTACATGATCTTAAAGGAGCCAGATGCTGTCTCTGTCTTAGATGCTCCCCTGAAGATAACAAAGGAAACGCTGATCTGAGATCAGCCGGGATGGGGATTTGCTCTCAGATGTGCTGTGCTGCACGCGACTCGGGACTTGGTTGTTTTATGCATCCAGCAGGCAGGGAGGGCTGCCCCGTCTCCTTCATTGCTACTCCTCCATGACCCCAGGTTCTGAGGTACCCTCGCATGATCTAAGACCTCCCCCCCTCGTCCGCCTTTGGCGATTAAGCCAGACCGCTGGGCCAGCATGCACTTTCAGCTCTATCTCTCTTTCTCCACCACTGCTACTTCCTGCCGTTTCCTGTCACCACCCTGCCGTTTAACTAACGCGGGGAAGCCGATCTCTGCAACTTCCCTCCACATCTTAACTGCGTTTCCCATCAGAAACCCTTTATTTAGGCGAACGCTATTCACCTACGCATTGTGTTCCATAACAATAGCCTGTGCAGCACTGTGGCGAGCCTGCGGCCTATCCCATGCGGCTGTGGTCTTAGCCACCTCTCAAAGCACGCAAATCCCCAAGGTCAGCCACAAGCAGTCACTATACTACATATTTAAAAATCACATTCCTTATTTTGGAGATGCCGAAGCAGCACGTTCTGCTAGCTAGCTCGCTATCTACCGTCTGACTCTAAGCGTTAGCTACCGTCGCTAGCTAACATTCACGTTATATACCAGGGTGAGATGATTGCCCCTGAACCCAGCATGCATAGGAACTAAAGGCAGGGGGGCACCCTGGATGGTATTTGCGGAGGTGAACATCAGTCCTATTAATATACTGGGCAGGAAACCAAATATAACTCTGAGGCATCAACGGGATGCATTATGCATAACCTCTTTGTCTGTTATTGCAAATGATTTCACAACATAAGTGGGAAAGTGACAAGACTGAAGTAAACTGTGATATTGAATTTGTTTCTTTTTATTGTCAAGAGCTTTGCAAATATGCTCGAATTATGGGGTGTTCATCCACAAGAGACCGGAAGCCAAGCATAGCACACCTCTATCTCCAGTCACACCCTCTGTAGCTCACTGGGATATGACTGACACCGTTATTTACAGTGTGTCGCATTGCTGATTTTGTTAATTTGTCACAAACCCTACTCATCTTTCCTGCCTCTTGAAGCCATGTCACCATCCCCGAGCTACGCCCCGACAGCTGATAATAATGTACGTTTCGGTCCCCGAATCCGGATCCATGGGCTAGGCAGGTATTGTTTGAGGGAGACATGAAGCCGTTTTCTCACTTAAAAGCTAGCATCAAGAACTCTGTACGTTAGGCTTAAAAATACACCGTCTGTCTCCGAAATTCCTCTAAGCGTGGCTGACTCAGAGTTTTAAAGGCCTTCCCCAAGCCGTTATATTCTTATATAATGGTATTCCTTAACCCCTGTCCAGCGGTTTTTTCCTCTTTTTCTGCAGCTTGGACCTTCCTGCCCGGTGATCTCCACCTCCTCCACTTGACTTACTCGCCTTGTCGTTGATCTCCCTGACCTCCTGTGCGAGGTTCAGCCTCCAGGCCCTTCCAGGCGTGGGCCTCTATGTGGGCAAGAGTGAAATAAAATAAAATCAAATAAAGTCAACCCCTACATCCCCCTGCGTTTCCGTTTAGCAGGTATTCGATAAGCCCGAGATGGAAGCTTCACAACGAGGCACGGAGTGTATAGTTGGATCATTTGCCACACATCCGTTTTCAGTAACTGCTTATAGAAATTGCTGGGTATCCATCTGAAAACTTGAAAGGAGGCGCATATCATAGGCTATGCTTCACGGGCGTCTATGGATATGCACGATCACTTGCTGCACATGACATAGGCGATACTTCATGGCTGTCCAAGGATATGCCCATTCATTTGCTCTGCTACACAACCACGGCCCATTCAGACTCTCCGGTCCAGTACAAGTTGCCAGCAGGGATACTGTCAACATTATTGGATTCTTCTGGGTTGAGGGCTATATGTTTTTATGGTCTTCTAAATCGCCCAAGATGAAGATTATGGTTGCTGTAGTGTTAAAACACTGTATTTTTTTTTTCAAAAAAAGGAGGGGGGGGGGTTGCGGAGTTGTTATATACAGGGCAAAGATGCAGGCTGTGATTATGTTTTCTTAAAGTAAAGGTAGGTTAGAGTTTCATGGAATCTGCAGATCAGATTTTTAATGCCACATGAATGTTTAAATGGCTAAGTAAATGTGTGTTCCTTTTTTCCACAGGAAGTAAACATGCTAAATAGTCTTCAAACAATCTTTAATTATTATTTGCTGCTTGTTGTTGTGAGTGACCGGGTGCCACCCTGTAAGTGACCAATCCTGCTTGGCAATGCGCAGATGGGCGGGACACTGTGACCAAGCTGTCTCTCCCTTTTATTTTTATTTTAGTTTGTGCCAACTTTTTTTTTTTTTTGGTGAAATGGGGAAAAATAAATATCGACAGAGCCAAAAGGGAGGATGAAGTCTGTTTTCTTGGCTTTCTTAAGAATCTCTAGGGATCCATGGAATAAAACAAAAATGAACACAGGGGCTGGACAAATATGAGATATGAGAGTCCATACGTGAAATCCCATCTGCAGTTATATCAGACTGACTAATAAATTTAATAATAGAATATGGAGACTGGGCTGCTGGGCAAGTGGTGGTCACAGATATCTGAGGAGACCTCGTCTGGCAGTACGAGAGAGATTTGGGGGCGAACGTATAAAATAATGGATAAGATCAGAGCAGTCAGTTTGATAGCTGGAAAGAATATACGTTCTCAAGGCACTCACTCTGGGTTTTGCGGGAAATGCTAATATAGCCGAGCGTCACCTGACTCATCTTCTCTGGCGCATGTTTGGGTGATGCTTTGGCGCCCAGCGTCAGCCATTTTGCACGAGGCGTATTTCAGTTTTCCTGTTTGTATTCCGTGGGTCAGGGATTCCTCACTGAGAAAAGGCGATAATTGTGCTCCGAGTTTGGACAGAATCTACTCTCCCGGTGATATATTCATCATAATAGAGGCTCTCTCCCTGAGCCGCCCGGTGACCAGGATGCTGGAAGGTCATTGATTATGTGTTTCTGTTGAGCCACAGGAGGGTGGAAATAGCTTTATCATTATCAGAACAGACGTCAGCATCGTAGGCATGTGCCCGCTCCAGGCTGGGGGGCGGGGGGACGATGGAATTTAATCGAGCTCCGCTAAGCTTTTGACACAGCTAACTGTGTCTTAGCCTACCCCCGGTGAAGCCCTGATTGTGGTTTCTGGGCCGATGGAGTTGTTTATCTCCATATTAAGTGTGGCTTTAATTTCGAAGGCCTCACACACACAGAGGCACATAAGCACAGAGGAGAGGGACACCTGGCAACTGGGAATGGCTTGAGGATGAGACCAAGGTCACCAGAAGGTTGTCAGTTTCAGACCCCGTGCTACATATCTGTTAGCAAATTAGCTTAAATTTGAAACATCTTAGGCTTGCTATGACACTTTACAAATAAAAGAGTCCCTGAAATGTCACAGGGGATAGTTTAAGGCTATGTGTTTATATTAACAGCCATTTGTGTTCCGAGCAGCCTGTATTACTGAAAGTCCCTCGCCGAGAACAGCAACGTATGAAACACCGTAGAATGCATCTCATCATACACTGATTTACTTATAGTTTGTTAGCTTATGTACAGACTTGCTTCTTTATTTATTTGTTTATTTCAGCTACAGCGAGTGCTTGATCATGTGACCTACTGAAAATAAGCACAGGAAAACTGTTTGTCAAGTAGTTTAATTGCGATTCGACATAGGTTCATGTCTCTTGGCCTTCCCGGGAAGAAAGACAGAGTGGCTATCTTGACAGAAGAATAGATCCCGCTCCACATTTTCACATTTACACATTTAGCAGATGGGTAAATGTATTTCTCTGGTGGAGAAAAACAGCGTGTAACAAGAAACAAATGTGAAAATTATCAGGCTCGAACACCACAATCAAACATGTTTAAGTTGTAGCAAGGCTGATATCTGGATACATTTCTACAAGCGAAAATAAGATGGTAATGAGTGATATGCTGAATATTCAGTTTTATTTAAAATGTATCTTTACACGATTACAGTGCCTATATTAATATTTATTTTTTAGCAAAAGGCATGTCACACATGAGTAAACATTTCAGAGTCTGTAAGCTGTCAGGTGAACTGCACGCTTCATATCAGAGTAAATGAATATTAAAGATCAAAACATGAATTTGACCGCACCCCGTCCGGCGCTGACAGCATGTTACACAACAGTGGCGGCATCAAAGCGACACAGGAGGCTTTGCTCAGCCGGCGCTGAGAGGATATGACAGTGACGGCGAACTCGAAGCTCACCGAAACACCAGCTGGCGTTTTGCCACGTAATCCGCTACAGGCTTGGCTCACAGATCCTAAAAGGGAATCCCCCCCAGGATATTTTATTTGGGTAATAAACTGCACACTATTTTATGTATCAAAAAGCTCTTTTACTGTAAACAGAGACCTGGAAAAAAAAAAAAACTCTAACCCTATGATGTCATTAGTAGCTATGTCTGGTATTTGCTTTAGAAAGGCAATTTGCAGACATCAAGTGCTTATTTTTAACTTTATCAGAGACACTGCATTTTTCTTTATTTGCTGTTGGATATCAAAAAAGGGAGTAGCACTAATGTAGAGTAATGGAGAAAGCAGCGTCTGTGTAATAACTGTAAAGAAAGCAGTCACGCTACAGATATAGTGCAATTTTATTAGAATATTTCTGCAGGAAAAATAAAAAAACACAGATCCACCTATCAAGATAAAAAATAAATACATTTCTTCTTTACAAGCATCAGTCTCACAAATAACCGAACTACAGTTAGCATCCTAAATTAGTCCATATTTTTAATAATGGTAAATTCAGTTTTTCTATTTGCAGAACAATAGGAATCATTTAAAGTGTCGTCTCTAAATAAATTTCCGTTTTTTCCACATGTACTGTGGATAGATAAAAGACGACTGCTCTAAAGCCTTTTGTCCGACACGCTATGACTGGAGTGTGGGTTAGGGCTAGCCACTTCCTAGGCTGAATGATCAATATTATTGGCTGGCCGGATTGAAAAGGACTGAATTGACACTCAAAGAAAATCTTTAACCATCTAAAGCTGCATTAGCTGCTGTAGATGGAGTCCGATTCTGCCGCTTTTTCATCCTATTGTAGAAGAAGAGAATGAATGGGATCCATAACAACAGAGATATTAATGCTAGACACATAAACCTATTATTATCTTGCAGAGCGTTCATGGAAATCCTATGTACACTAATTTATTGAGTCATTACAAATTTGTTATGCTTGTTTTTTTTTTTGGAATTTGAGGAGGGGATCCAACATGAGGGAACAGGGATCCCTCAGAAGGTGGCACCCTAGGAACCGGGCCAGTGGTTCAAGGGGACCTTAGATTTTTGCTAGAGACGCGACCACTAGGGGGCATGTGAGAAGTTTCATGGAGCTGCTGATTAATCCACAAGAAGGCGATGAAGTTCTCAGTGCATACTGGCATGTCGTGCTGTTCTTCTCTCGATCGCAAAGCAATTCGGCCAGAAGAACCTCTTCTCTTGGTTAGCCACATGCATTGAGTTGACTCGACAGGCGGCTTGTCTGATCCTGCCATGTCTGATGCCAATCTCCAACTACTGCCTACCCCAGCCCATGCATGTTGTTAAAATTGCGAGTGAGCCGGGCGATGTCACTCAGTGGCGAAGACGTTCTCAGATGGGCACTACCAAGAAGAAACATTAGAATGTAAGAGTGATGGAGGGTGACCAATATCCATACTGATTTGTGTCCATCTGATGCCGACTCTCAGTGAGTTGAAAACAGTATAATAATACTCTTGTTTCATGCTGCTAAGGACCACAGTATTTTTATCCTGACCCTGTCCACTTCCCGAATGACATATTCTCTGTGGAAATTATGTGAAGTTCAGTACAACCAGGGTAATTTTAGATATAAGCACTGTGTCCACCACCTGAGGAGACCGAAAAATTATCATAAGAATCGCAGTGGGTTAGGGCACTGTGCAAGGTCGGTTCAAATCCAAGGGTCAGCAGAGTGATTTTATCATTGGGCCCCTGAGCAGGGCCTGTAACCTACAATTGATCCAGGGACTATCTGACCCTTCTTTCCCAAAAATGTACATTACTGTGGATAAAAGCATCTCCTAAATAAATAAAATGGAAACCTTCTCCGTGGAAATTGCATGAAATTCAGTAGACCCAGTGTAACATTAGATCTAAGCGCTGTGCTTATGTTGCTCCTTTTAACAGTTTTTGCTGATATCAGGCCTTTCCCATCCCAGATGCTATTAATGGGTCACAGATATATGCGCTTTGCTCGTTGGCAAAAACGGCGGCGATCGCTAGATCGTGTCCAGCCTTGATGCTAATCGCTTCAGCTCTGTTTGTTTGCAGTTTTTGCCTGCAGTCTCTAGAGAACGACATGAAGCGCATTTAGCCGTATGTCACATGCCTGAATGCAGAACAATGTATGTATATCACTTGTAATCCTTGCTATACATGTTCAGTTACATATAATTTACCTAAAATATGGAGTAAACAGCCCACTATTTAATACCCTTTTCTAGGGTTTCAGACGGCAGATTTTTGGTCACAGTCACTGTTTTTTGGACTTTGTGATGCCATATTTGCTGGTCACACGTTCAGGCTGGCAGGAAGAAAGAGGAGGCAGATTTGTGCAAAGTGTGAAAGTGTGTAGAAGGACATGCATTGTATGAAAGAAAGAGACAGAGCAGCAAAGAAGAAATGAAGATGAAGAGGCAGAAAACGAGGTGTGGAGAAGAATACATTAGCAGAGCATCTATTTAATGTTTGTTCAGGGTGGGGGGTATTCCTGTAACAGCGGGCACTGATGCAAAGGCACATTAGGACACGTGGGCCAGAATTAAAGGTCGTCCATCTTTAACCCTCCTCCTTGCGATTATTTACATGCCCTCCAGCGCGACGGATTATTGTACCTCCCAAGCCCCCCCCCCCCTGGGAGTGAGGGCCAACTTTCCGGCAGGCCATTAGTGTGACAAGCAGCGTGCATGAGAGACCCCAACCAGCTGGTTAGTTCCCCCCTGCCTTCTCCCTTGGTATATCCCAGCAGGTGCTGCTGCTGCACCGGGATAATGGACTCGGCCTAATGTGATGAGTTAATGACAGTCCTCTCTGCTATATAATATTAAATAGAAACATGTATTTAAGGAATCCATCCTGTACAATGACCTTTTGCTTGTTTTCCTTTATTTCCAGTTAAGGTCTTTTGGGTTTTTGGGTCTGGTTTTAGTTAAATGCCGCATATTTATATCAAACGAGCGAATTTGATTCAATGAGACCTGCTTCCTAAATTGGCGCCAGTCCAAACGTCCTGTAACCGTCACGCGGTAAATCCGCAGCGATTTTTTTGAAAATTATTATTTATCTCCTCCAAAGTAGCTGCCACATCGAGCCATAATTGCTCATCCAGGCTCGCATCCGGCGAAGGAGAACAAGATTGCTTGTTTGCTTGTTTGTTTCTCTTTATTTATTTATTTCCTTGTGTTTTTTTTTTTTTTTCTTCATTTGCCCAGCAAATCTGTATAAATGTCAGAGCCCATCATTTACATTTAAAGCCAACTCACCCCCATTCCCCCCGCAGATGCGACCACTCGGCTCATGTCGAAGTTAATGAGAAAGTTTATCCCAATGCAGCTGATGTCCATGAAAAATCATGAAAGGATCCCCCTGCTCCAGCATCCATCCAGCTCGATTAAATGCCCAAGAGTATTTTAGTTTGCCACTATCAGCCTCAGAAAAAAAAAAAAACAAAATGTATAAATAAAATGATATAGTGAACATAAAAATACTGATTCCTATTAAATTTTTTACAAGGTAGCGTTATGAATCAGATGTTGTGCAGGAATAATTTTACAGTCTCTCTTGCTTGTAAGTGACCTGTGGTCTCCCTGGTATTTTCTTAAATGCCATTAATAAGTTTTCCCTTTGCTTATCGCAGTGTGGCTCAGACATTACAGAGCCGCATCAGAAACTAGTTTCCCTTAATTGTAAACCGTGGCTGATGATGTCAAAACTTCCCGGAGTGACAAACTCCAGCTCGAGAAAGCAGACACGGATAATCCCACCGTTAAAACTCGATGAGACTGCTGAGAAACAATGTTGCTGAGAATGGGGCCTGCTTGCCAGCCTTTCTGAGTCCAGTCTGCATCGATTTGTCATGTTTACGCAACTTGTGGGACCCTGGCATATAAATCCCCAAAACCTTCTCTGCACTTAAACAGAAATAAACATCCCGAACTCTCCAAACACGCCTACAAAACCTCCCAGTATCACCCCACAACATTCTGTGACTGTCAAAGTGCCGTTTTTTTTTTTTTTTTAGAAAACATAATCCGGCTTACAGGAAATCTAGACAGAGCCCGTTTTGATGTGGCCATGATCGCCGGGGCCATCGAGCGCTAGTGAATAGGATTATAAGCCTCTGTTTGTTGACGTCTCTATCGGAAAGTGCGCGGTTTGACCGAGATATGGGCTCAGTACCTTCTCGAGGGTAAACACGTAAACATGAGACATGGTAATGAATAACAGGCGCCCAATATCAGAGGACAAAATGGCCGTCAAAAGAACAAAGGCTGTATCACCTCCTGCTCCCATTAATCAGAAAAGCATTCAGTCCCGCTTAGGAGGACGTGTCACGCCACCAAGTCCCATCGTTACATCATCTCTGGGACACCACCTTTGATCTTAATCAAAATTAATTGCTTCCATTTTTCAGTCGGAAAGGGCCGAGGGCCAACCCACAACAGTCTAAAAAGAGAGGATGCCAGTCTCGTATTTTACTTATTTGTTTTTTTTTTAATGAATAATTATTTCAAATTGTAAATGGCTTAGTTAGCTAGGTGAAGCAGAATCGCTTAGGCCTAAGAGAGACCCCCTAAGACCGTTTGCTTCCCCTGTAACACAAAATTGTAGCGACTGACTAAGCTTATGTTAATTAAGAATAGTGTGGAGAGATGCCATTTTAAGCTGTGCCTTATCCGGCTGGAGGAAATGTATGAAGGGACAGCAAAAGAATCGCACAGGTAGAACAGTTCCTGGTCAGGGGTAGGTTTCCTAAAGCCTTCTTAACGCTACGTCCATCATAAGTTATATCTTTTAACATACAATGTAGCATTAAGAAGGCTTTGCAAAACTCATCCTGGTCAGGCTAAGCGAAAAAACCTGCAAAGCATGCTGGGATTGCAGAGTGGTTAATTTTTTAAGACTCAATGAGCTGTAATTGGAAGCTGCGGGTGAAGTGATGATGGTGCCAAGAAATCTAGTTAATAGGGATAAGTAAACTTTTGTTTTTAAACATATGTATTTAGCATGAATATAACTACGTACCCTGCATGCCTAAGTGACAGAAAATGTTTCTTTCCACTTACGTTAGCAGGAACGGGTCACGGACGCGGGAGATGAACGACTCTGTGACTGCGTAAGGGATCGGCAGCTGCGACTATCAGTCTTTGCGCAAAGAAGCACCGCAATGTCTCATTTATTCCACTTAATATGCAAACGAGCACGGTAATTATGCGGCAGACAAAATCCGCTCCGTGCCGGTTTTATTTTTCATTCGGCTAAGGGGGTGGGGTTAGGGTGGTGGAGGGGAATAAGCCAAATAAATAGGTATAATATATTAAGTATTTAAATGATCTACCTAATGGCAAAGAAGTTACATAATGATTTACGGGGGGGGGGAGACGTTAATATTACTCTCCCAAAGCACTCGCAACGAGGTGAAAAATTATGTTAAAATCTCTATATTGTCAAATTACAACAAACACATTTGCATAACAGTATCAAGTGCCGTGTCTTAATGTAATTCCTTAATATGTAATATTTACATGTCCCTGCTGAAAAAAACAGCATAGACCAGTATAATGCATGCTGGTTATACCAGCAAATGTTATGTTTTGGTACTGGTGGATCAGCGTCATTAATGAGATATTGCTGGTGGACCAGCTTCATGTGCAGGTAGATCAACAGAGCTATGCTGGTCCAATGGCTATTGTGTTGCCTCCAAAGCATTTATTTTATTTTTACGTTAAACGTTCTTTAAGTAATTCATTAATACATGGTTCAATTAAAATCATTACAAAAATAGATTTAATTGTAATATGTTATTAAAAAAAAGGGTCAAACTTGTGTTAAAGAAATTGATTTTGACAGTAGGTCACCTGATGACATCATGTTTGTTAGGTCACCTGTTCTTTAGCTCATTTCCTGTTTTCTTCCTGGTTTTCTCAGAAGCGAGCGGCATGTGTGAAGCGTGGCTTCAATTTAATTGGTTACCATCCTTTCAAAGCCATTATACAGGCAACGCTGTAAGTTCATGCAAGTGATGTTAAAGATGTTGGAAAGCATAAATAGCGATAATTTGTTAAAAATATATTTTTTACGAATGGTTAAAAAGGCAGTTCGTTTATATGTATTTGCAAGCTAAGTGACATGTAGACAAATATTAATATATAATAATGTAAATCTATGTTTGGTATTGTAATCTTTGGTTAAAACAGATGCTGAATGTTTTGTATTTTATTTATAGTTTTCAGCGGCATGTTAATGAAACAGCGTGATAGTAAACGGTCCATCTTACTACGACTCTGTCTCCATTGACTACGGCTTAACTCGGTGTTTAGTCAGAGGTATAATGCTAAAGTAGACAAATGGCCCAAATAATGAGAAAAAAACCTTGATGAGCAGGAGTCACCTGCCTTTGTCTACAGACACTATGACAAAGTCGTTGTTAAACGCCCCCACCCATCTGCCCCATTCCAGTATAACTTGAAATACGCTCTTAACAAAAAAAATATTTCCCAGAAATAGGAAAAAAAAACATCCCATTATAAGAGAAACGCTTTTTCTCTGGAAAGGGGGTCAGCGCTGTCCCGGATTAGTGTTAAACTCCGTAAATCCTGCGTATAGTGTGGGCGAGAACAGCATCTCCGAGTATGTCCGAGTCTCGGCGGCGCCACTCCATTAGGAGAACGAGCGCGCACGAAGGACCGGGACACATGTTACAGTAGACTTGTAACAAAACAAGAATCTATTTCTTGCACATTCCTGCTTGCATAACAGTGTTCCCATGCAACGCTATTTCTTTTGTCTCTCTTAATGTGCATATCTTAATATGTCATGTTTATTTTATGCCTGTTTATCTTAATTGGTAGTACGTGTATATTTGTTCAGAAAAAAAATGACATATGCAAATTAATGGTAACAGTAAAGATGAACAACAATTATGTCTGTTCTCCAAAAAGTTACTGATATCTTGTTGGATGGCTAGATAAACTCTGCTTTGGTTCCCAAACATTTCCTTAGGGGCACTTTAGCCATTCTATACAGTATGTTTGTTAAATCTCTCCACCAGCTCATTTAATTAATTAACTTGATTTGTTAAATAATTCAATGGGATCTTGATTAGCCAACCAAGCTGGGGTAGCGATCGAGTCAAAAAATATATGGGTGTACGGATGGTTGCTGTAAATACTGTGGTGATCTTAGCAGAGGGTTTGAAATGGCTAAGCTGACACACTTTGACAGGCATAATGTCATAAGTGTACACCAACATGAAGAGCATTTAAACATCATTTTGTGTGACTGCTTAAGACTACACAGTACTGTACGTGTGTGTGTACACTGTATATATTATATTATTTTATATTACTCTTTTGATTTGCACTATGATCAAGGAGAATGATATTTCAGCTTGCTGTATGACCCATGCATCGTATATCTGAAGTTGATAATAAAGGATCACTTGACTTTTGGCTTGACTTTGTGATGTCATGGTGAGTCAGAAGCTCGACAAGGAATGCTGTGACCCCCCCCCCAGGGCAGAATGACGCGCCCATTGTCTACCCCTTAGTGACATGCCGCCCGTAGTCAGGTACAATCTGTGTTTGGGGCACTTGTGCTCAAGACGCACTTGTCACATGGTGTGGCAGACCTTCACGGCAGCCAGGCTAAAAGCCTGATTTAAAGTGACAGCTTTCTTTTAGCGTCCTGGGATTAATGGTTGCCGGGGAACTCGGAGGAGCCATTCCGATATTGCCGTCGCTAAGCGGGAAACGCTTGGTGCTCTCCTGGGAACATAAATCATACATATGAGTAACGGGCAGATAGTAAGTGGCCTGATGAATGGATCAGACAATTAATAGCATGCAGCTAATACACTTAATGCGCCAGACAAAATAAATGGGGTAGGGAAAAGCCCCTGCTTGACCTCTGGGGCGTTCCTGGGGGGGGGCTGTTATCATGTGTCTGAGAAGAGACGCCCACTGAATTTCAAATGCCGGCCATTATGGGACGGGATTCGGCCACTTATCGGATCATTCGCCGGTGACCCCGGGGGCTGCCTTGCGGTAATGCCATGGGTGATTTATCACCAGGGGGGCGATGTGCAGGGAATCCTAAGCTTTATAGCCACTTTGGTCATGGTGACCTTCGACCCCATTCTTCACTAACTAGTGTGGTGGGGGAGCATAAGGTGATCTTATGCGTCGGCCCTTTGGCCAATGAAGAGACGCGTTAAACCTTGTAGACCAGGCACCTGGCGGGGGCGGCGTGTAGCTCAGCAGGTGAGGACACTGCCTGTGATCAAAAGGTCTCCAGCTCAGATCCCTGAGTCAGCAGAAAAACTTCACCATTAGGCCCCTGGGCGAGTTCCTTAACCCCCCAGTCGCTCCAGGGGCTGTCTGACCCTGCTTCCTCAAAAACATATATCGCTTTTGATAAAGCCATCTGCTAAATAAATAAATGTAATTATATTTGAAAGGAGATCAATTCCTTTGGCGAAAGTAGAAGTAAGATTTAACAGAATAAATGAATTCATCATGCAGCTTCTTGCCAAAGTCACTTTTTAGCCAGATATGCTCTTGAAATGATTATTAGCAGACCGCAGGAGGTCAGAGGAGCTGTCTGTGCACTTACACCTTTTTTGGGACCTCGCCAGGCTGTCCGTGTTGAAACTTCCCTCCCGTCAGGTGAAGCCAGAACTATTCCCATCTGCATTTTCCTTTGAATTCCGATTCCGGCCCCGGTCGACCTCGCTGCTTGAAGCTGCCCCTCGTTCCCAAAGATAAAAGGGTGGCGGGTTTTTCTCCAGCTTTTCCCAGTCCGGGATGAGCGAAGCTGCAGGGAGGCCCCCGTCTCAGGGCGTGTGACCCCCCCCACTCCTCGGACCCCTGGCCCCCTCCTGTGGACAGCATCCGTCACGCTTCACCACTGAGTAGGCCGGCACCAAGGAACAACCACGTGCAAATAATTTCTGATAAATATATTAACATGGAGGAAATGCAGAGTAATACAGTTATATAAGCACATGCTGGGGATTCAAGTTAATATAATGCAAATGCAGCCAGTCTGATAACTTAGGAGAAAAGGATTAGTGTGTTAATAATGTGGCCTCGGAGTGTCTTTGCTGGAATTGTATAACTGGAGCAGCGAGGAGCGTTTTCACTGGCCGGACTTCCTGCAACTTCAAAGCGCCGCTGGCCCGTGTTGCGTGCTTCTAAGATGTCGTTCACATGTCGTCTCTCTTTTTTTTTTAATATGCCTATTTTTTAAAATGTAATGTAGCTAAACATAGATGTGGAGGTCAGAGAAACATGCGGCAATGCACATAGGAGGGGGGGCGGGGGGAGACACAGCTTAATAATTTAAATAGAAATGCCTTGTGCCCCTGCGACCCTGAACAGGATGAGCGGGGATAGGAAATGGATGGATGGATGGATGGATGGATCTAATTATTGGAGGATAAATGAATACAAATTAAATATTGGGTGGTACATGTCCCCCCCTGGCTCCTATGTTCCTGTACCCACAGATTCATGTTAGCTGTTTAAGACCAAGTCATTAACACCAGAAACTACAGAAATACATACCCCAAGCCACAAGAATTACAGTCATTGTCCCCATTGTTCTTTCCTGCACAGGCGTCATCCCACTCTACAGGAAAACCTACAAAAGTGACATTTACATCAAAACACATACATCACACTATAAAAAGCAACAATAATAAACTCATTCTACATTATCAGGGAATTCCTTCCATATTTATAAATCTGTCCTGATGTCCCTTGTCTTCAGGCCTTCATCCAACATAGGAGGTAGCCATGGGGATATACCAGAATTAAAAATAATAATAATAACAATGGTGATGATGATGATGAAGAAGGGTGTAAGCAGGGACACTGGTCTTTTACGGCACCTCTCCTGGATTCGAGAAATGGACAATTTACTCTCCGCAAAATTACATGCGAGACGCACAGTTCCCCATAAATCCAGCCAAGACCTTTAACCACATGAGGTGTCGTGGAACCTTCCAATCCATTATAACAACAAAAGAATATGTATTAAAAATGAATTTAAATGGTTTAGTGTCGACTGTTTATTTTCCGCGTGCATTAAAGTGTCTTGGGCTGCGTGTCCGCACGGTTCACCCTGACATTTAGCTGATAAACACGGAGTGTGTCCTTGACGAAAAGCCAGGGACGTTCTCTTTCTTTCCTTCTATCCACTCCTTATAGTTCCAGGTGTGAGAACACAGTACAAAGAATTACTACTATTATTATTATTACTCAATTGACACGTGAAAAAGAAGAGAACGCGATAATGAAGGTCACACACTACGTGACGGTTAACCCTTTTTGGGGTGGTGTAATTTCTGCTGCGCTAAATTTTATTTTCCAATATGGGATGAAATCCCACAATAGTCAGGATGGCTGGCAACTCAAGGGGTCGGAGGGAGGATAATCGTGCAACATCATTTAGGGAACATCTGCTAGGATGAATGAAAATGGGATTTTAAAAAAAGCATATTAAAAAGCATTGTGTTCATCGCGTCGCTGTGCTTTAAATAAAATGCGAGTCATTAAAGCTGCATGGATGTACTGCCATTGATCCGGGGAGACGTATAAATTTAAAGCCCTGCTATTTCTGGGTAGGGGCAATTAGAAACAAAAGGGGGGAGGAAGATTAGCAGAAGACTAAGAGGGGAGAGAGCCACCTCTAAGTGGAGTTTGGGAGGAAATTAGCGCATGTGTGAAAACTGCCAGGGATCCTGTGCCACATTTACAGACAAATATCACAGGAGATGAAGAGGCGTGAGAAAGTTTATTGTCTGCGCCGCTCTGCGCAGGAGAGGTGGTCTCTGACATGGAAATCGAGGGAAGAAAAGCCAGATATGGTGGCTCTGTGGCCGAGGGTCTGTAATGGAGGGGGGGTGTAGTGGACTAGGATGTTGTCCCTGTACTCAAAAGGTCTCCGGTTCAAATCCTAGCATCAGCTGAGTGCTTTCCCCTTATGAAAACCCCTTTACCTCCAACAGTTCCAGGGACTGTCCGACCCTGCCTTCTAAATTTTGGTAAAATCCGCTGGAGGATGTCTGTCATATGGGGGCAGTCTTGTTGGGGACCCTGGGTCTGGAAGCGTATTACTCCAGCTTGTTGCCCCTCCTCACCCGTCATTTAATTGGCGGGCAGAACGGATTTGTGCAAACAAAAGCCAGCCCTCGTTTCCCCGTCGACATCCGAGTGGGCCGGGATTGGCCGGCAAAGCACAATGCATCGGAGATCACGGTTATTGTGCTTTACGATTAAAGCGGCTTCCTGGAGAAAGGAAAAATAGCCAAGGAAGCATCTGTATACGGAGTCCCTAAGCTGTCTGTGCTGGGGAATTAGTCGTGTAAATGCGGGATTACACTGAGAGACTGACAACCGCATTTAGGCTTAAATCCCACTGAATGCTTTCGACTGAACAGCTGTTTTCATCCGGGGGAAAGAAGCAGTGTCTTTGTTCTGGGTGATAAGCGTTTGTCACGCCACCTGGGGCTACTTGGCTGAGAAAGGCGCTATATAAACACAAATCGAGCTGAATTAGATCAAGTTCTGAATGAGCAAAATGGGATGTCATTATATTTCAAGAGCCTATGTCGTTAATAATAGGAAGCTCTTGCATATGTCATGGTGACTTGCTAGTACTGTACATTAGTACACATTATCAGGGCTGGGGCCCCAGCCATTTGAAATCACAGCAGGTCGTGGCGTTCCCGGGCTCAAAACCGTGGTCGCCCACGTGATCGCACGTATTTAGATGTCTGCCCCACGATCATGACACTCGTGTGCTCTTGCTGAACGGTAGGGCCCTTGGATTGTTCCAGAAAATGAAGTGGGTACTTTCCAAACAGACCAGGCTGATCATGGGGGAATTTTCCAGTCCAAAGGGGTATGGTAAGAACTCAGAAAGGCCTTAAGAACCACTTACTTTTGTGTTGACGTTCATCCGCAAGTCCTACCAGGATAAGCGGTTGGAAGATAGATGTGTGGATTAAATTAAAAAGCACAGCATATCCTCAAACGGCCTCTTAAACACATGCTGACAGGCAAAATCTGTTTCCAGGAAGTTATGGTAAATTCAGTTATGGCGTCATGAATGTCTTTGAAACTGAACCTTTAACTGGTTATTTCAATGACAATCCTTCCTAATTACATTCAGTTCAATAAAGCTTTAATTTGTGGGCATCTATAGCATATGTTTAAGCCTCAATATGGGACTATATTATTACTACATGGTAATAATAACATATGGTAAGGTATTGAGTGAAAGAAACTCTGGGTAATTGGGGGAAAATCAAATTTCAGGACAACTGTAGTGTGAGAAACCAGGAGAAGAAGCAGAAATGAATGTCCTGTAACCAATGTATACCCCCCTGTATTGGAGAACAAAAAAATAGTAATTTGAGTCATTTTAGCTGTGAAATTAGTAGTAGGAGCTTGGGCAGACTGTACCCCATGTCAGAAGCGGATACTGGAGGGCGTCTCTGGGGAGATGTGGAGCCCGGCTCACCAGCTGACAGGGATTAGCCACGGGGGATGTGACAGGTGACCACAGAAACTAGAACAAAGGGAAAGCGAAAAAAAAAACATACGTTAAACTCTCACTGCCCTGTACGAGGGGCTGAGGCAGTGATGAGATGAATCCTCCACAAAGTGTGGTAGAACTAGGCATAGATTAAGGCACCTGGATGAGAGGCCTATTAAAGATTTATGCATTTTTATTAAACTATTGCTCCTCCAGATCCACCCACGGGGACTCCTGATGTTTTCCTTTAGACCTTTATAACACATTAGTCATGGAAATGAACAAGGGACCCACGGGCTCAAGTCCTACGAGCTGAATTTTCCTCCTTGGCTGATTTAGCTATCAAAAGTGACTTCATACATTTATACATTGTGGTATTTTTCAACTGCACAATTGAGGCGGGCTACCTCATGCATAGGAACAATGAGGAGTTGCTTGCGGGAACTGAATTTATTTCTGGAGCTGACGTCCTTAACGACACGTTTATCTTATAGCTACCTGCAGCCCCGGTGAAGCAGAGCTGCTTTGGATAGAATGGGCGAAATAGCAAAGCCACCACAGAAGGAAATCTCGATCGCATATTAACGAGAATGCTGATTCTTCAATGACAATTCTGTCTCCGTCCCTCTTATTTTGAAAGGAATAAGAAATCAATCGCATTTAGCATCCGGCGGCGGAACGCTGTTAAAGGTCATCATTCCGCATGCGTGGACGGCTGTGTTTAGTCTGGTGCAAGCCTACGCCGTGCATTTCAAAGGCATTTATCTCTGTTGTTTATTTCTTTTAAAATAAGCAACAGAGATAAATGATTAAAAATGACTCTACTTAGTTATTCAACAAGCAGTAATTAATGACTCGAGTGTTTGTTATTTATTCATAGACTGTGCCAGGGTATGGAAAACATATTCCAATTTCAATGGTAGTACCATATGTGTAATACAGCTGAAATTGTTTATCTTTGCAAGGTCTTTATGTGAATATCCATGACATATGCACTTTACTGTACTGCTACTGGACTTTATCAATGATAGCATACTGTCCAATTTTGCAGTGTCCTTATTGTTTTGCACTGAATGTTTTTGTTTTTGTATCGTCTGTTGTTTTGAACTGTCTGTGTTGTTTTGTGTTGTGTTGTATTGTTTTGCATTGCCTGTTTTGTTTTACACTGTATTGTTTTGCGATGTCTTGCATTGTTTTGCAGTTTGTATTGTTTTACACGGTATTGTTTTGCTTTGTCTGTTTTGTATTACCTGCTACAATGTCTTCAGTTTCTTTGTAACTGAGTGAAGCTGTGTGACTAAGCATTCCAGTGCACCTGATGCTCATGCCCATTAAAGATCTTGAACACTGTTAATGTACAATTGACACAAGCCTGAGAATGAATATTTAGAGCTTCACTTTGGATTTGCAGTGAGGAAACAGGGACTCCTTCCTTCATGTTTTTAGTTCCAAATCTGAGATCCAAACGCTGGAAGCTTAGAACACCATTCTGTAGTAAAGTCTTCACACTCACGCATGCAATGATGCACAATGGTGGGGTTCAGCAGTGTGTGGCTCAGTGGGCTAAGAAACTGCTGTGTGGTCAGAAGGTTATCAGGTCAAATCCCTGCAGTGGCTGATCTCATTGTTGGGCCCCTGAGCAAGGCCTAAACCCCAATTACTACAGGAAATCAGTGTCCCTGCTTTCTCAGTTGTACGTCACTTTGGATGAAAGTGTCTGCTAAATAAATAAATGCAAGAAAATGTGATCCACATGCCTTTGGACCGTGAGAGAAAACCCAAGTATTTTCTAGGGGAGCAGGTGGCAGTCCAGACTCTGTGTAGGTGCTGGAGCTGAGCCCTGAGCCCGGAAGGTGTGAGGTCATGACGCTACATGTGAAGCCAACCGGGCGGAATTGAGGTCATTTATTCATGCCAATAAAACGTGCATGTCCGTGAATGAAACATCGTGTGAGGAACGAAAAGACCCACTGTGGGAACGGGAATCACCCTGAGGCTCCCCAAGCTCTAGAGGGGTCCCTCCAGCGTCGCTTATCCCTCGGTTAGCAAACCAACATGCAGAACCTGACTCACCAGGCTCGGGCATTTTCATGCCTCATTCAGATTGGATGGAATCGATTGGCAGCCATACATTCTAGAGGTGCTGGAGCCTGACTGAGCCTAATGAGGAGAAATGAGTTAGGGGGCATTCAGGTCTCGGCCAGTCGGCTCCTCGCTTGAGTTGCTGTGGTGGTGCTGGGGTTGATCATCTCATGGTGGCTGCTGAGTTTTGCTGTGTTTTTCCTGTACGTGGTCAAAGCGAAGCCCTTCGTTTCTGCTGAAGGAGAGAAAGGATGGAGTCCTATGGTACGGCAGCTTGATTGGCGGGGAAGGAGGTGACCCACAGTCCAAGGCTACTTGCTGGATCATTTCCCCAGCGACCCAGCTTCTCAGCTGGGTCAAATTCTCGCGGAGAAGGTGCGGATCTTCGGACAGGGAGATCCGGGAAAGCGGGGCTCCAGCAGCTGGGTCCTCCTTTACTTCAGGCAGTTGGACCCAGTATTCCTCTTCCGTGAGGTGAGGTGTCTTTTTCCTGAGTCCGGTCATTCTGTCACAAAGTGCAGGCACGGAGTGGGGAAACAGGAGCAGGGTTCCAGGGATTTGGGTAAACATAGGATATATTAGGGGAGAAACGTACTCGGGAACACGAAGCAACAAGCAGGACTGACCTTATGACTTTAACCCTCAGGAGTTTGAGCCCTCTCAGTCACTTTTGGGGTAGTCTGACATGCTTTGACATTTTATAATATTTCACCTATCTAAAAAACATTTATCCCAAAGTGTTACATGTGCTTTTATTCAGCACAAACTCAGCACCAATATATAATCTGAGACCACTTAGAATGTTATTTTTATAATATATAACTATTATATATATATAATGTTTTTTTTTTTTTAAATCAACTTTGAACATATACTTTTCAAAAACCTATTTCAGAGAAATTGTAAAAAATCACATTATAAACATTTCTAGCCAAGACTTTTGAGCTCTGAAGCTTATAGACACAGGGGTT
>JAOYFF010000081.1:21308898-21333807 GCA_025773925.1 Cryptomyrus ogoouensis
GTCAGTGGCCTTCACAATGAATATTGATGAGATAGGTGTCCTCACACCTGTAGTAGTTTGCATACTGTCAATGGCCCTTCAGTCTGGAATGTCACTACACCCATCACTTTGGAAAGGCAGTTTGAAACGCAAGAAAAGTAGCAACAATAAAATACTTTTCACAGTTTATTGGTAAATGGAATGAAAAATGAAAAACTGCGAGCAGTCGCTATAGAAAGCGATAAATATGATGCAGCGCCTATGCAGAGTTAATGGAATTCACTATTATTAAGACGTTAATGACCGGAATCAGGAAACATTCACAGAAAAGTATTTAAATACATTGGACTAATTAAACACAACTAGAAACAGCTGATAACAAGACGATTCCACACAAGGTACTGTAAATGAGGAGGCATGGCACACAGGAGGATCGGAACAATCGGAAACAGGACAAATTGTGTTCTACACCCCATTTAAGGTCGGGTTGTCCTGAGCCTAGTGTTCAGTCAGTTGGTCTCCCAAAAGGTTACCTGTGTTATGGCTGCTCAGTTTCCCCACAGCAAACATGATTGGCTGCCTTGTTTCCCTGGAAATCACCATTGGAACCACTACCACACAGTTTCATGGCTCTTTTGTTATGGCGTTGTTTTGAGTTTCAGTTTCAACCCAAAACTTTATCTAAATGACTCTCTACTTAGATGCATATTTACATATTTAGTAGATGCTTTTGTACAAAGTGACATGCAAAAAAATAGCATGTTACAAGCATCCTTGCTGTCAAGAAGTCGACTGGGCATAAGTGCAGCTAGGCTGAGCTTCCAGGCAATACCCAGTTACAAGTGAAAGTGGTATTGAAACAGGAGGTACCCAACAGCTAAACATTAACTACACACCAGCAACTACAGATCAACTATACAACTACACAACAGCAACTACACATCAACTATACAACTACATAACAGCAACTACACACCAACTATACAACTACATATATCAAAGCAAGAACCTTTTTTACAAAGATTCTGACATTCACCAATGTTTTCTTATCTGAATTCGTTCTTAGCCAAGAACAGAATCTACGCACACTCAAGACCATTTGTACACACATTTCAGTAATGATAGTTTGTTCAAAATAATCGGTTATAGCGGTTTTGTTTATTCTACAGTTCATAAAATGATAGTATTTTAATATTTTATAAAAGTAAAATATAAAAGATAAATTTAAAGTGTAAAAATTATTTTCATGGTAGTACGGCGATCATGCGGATTATAAATAGGTATGTTTCAGCGCATTGGCCTTGCCATCAAAATGGCATTTCTGTTACTTCTTGAAGAGCTTGCCAATCGTGCTCTGAGAAGGGAACGCATGTTTGAAGATCATTTAGATTTATTTGGCACACAACGTTCACAGAGAAGGTGATATCTCTCCATGTATCAGCTTTCTTGGGGGTATATATCCACTGGTTATGCTACTAAATAACATGTGTCTATTTGCATTTACCTCCTGTACAGTAAAATCCATTTATAACGGACCTCGTCCGTTATAGACGATATTCCATTATAAGCGAGTCCACTATAATGTGATTTTACTGTATTAATACTTCTACTTCAGAATTACTGAAGTTTTTTTTCCTCTTAGTGCCAAGCGGCTCACAGCCTATGCGTCTCTCCGCCATTCCTTGCACACGGCCCTACAGTCTCATGCCCTTTTATGGGTAATTGCAAGGCGTTTCCCTATGCTAATTAGAACAAACTGGCACGTGCTTTCAGTTACGAAGACGTGGGATTCACCATTCTTAAGAACAAAGGTGCGAACAATTCTGCTACTTAAGAACACGTCATGAATCCGACATAGGAACAAATTTAAGAGAATTCTTAAGAAAATATTGGTGAATGAGGCCCAATCTCCTCTCACTGGATCGCTAAAATTTTTCTATAACGTACCGAACAGGAATTGATCAGGATCTCATTTGATCAAGACTGTTGGTGCCATTGGTGTCTTTAGGCACATTCATGAGACTCACATCATTTAAAGGCACAAGAAGAATGAGTATTAATTTCCTTTAGCGTGTCCCGTGATTGGTTCATCTCTGTCACTATCTTCGTTCTCTCTCTTTTCCTCTTATCATCGCAGTGTAGTGTGGTAAACATGTAACGTGATTGTCGTCTGTGACTGATGAGTCAGTCTGGAGGATCTACCGGAAGACGAAGGGATCACACTCTTTGATGGTGCGTACCCAGCAGCAGTGTTCATCACCAGCAAACCATGCATTTGTGAAGGGGCCCTGAGGTTTGGGGGTCCCCTACTGGCCACAAATATGCACTGCACTGGGGGGCCACCAAGTGTTTTTTCAGCAGAAACAACACACCAGGTCATGTGCGCACCACAATACACCCTGACTGTCCCCTCCTAACTAGTTACTAGTGACTTCCTAATGCAGTTCACAAACTTTTGACATTTATACCTCTGTGGAATCGCAATGGAACAGATGATGGGAAAGATGTGCTTTTATGCCACTGCAGTAAAACTCTTTTTTGATTTTATTTTCTGGCAGAATCACAACCCAGCGACAACGTAAAACACGCACCTTGGAACATGTGTCAGACCATAAAAACGCATCTCTGGGGAATGTGAAGAATGGTGTCGTTATTCAGAACCTGCGGGCATGTGGCAATTAAAGTCCACCTGCTAATGAGCAGCTAACACCTCCCCAGGCGTAAATGCCAGGGAACGTGGCACGATCACTGAAAACCAGCATATAGACGGTGATGCATTGCCGCTTGTGCACCTTTGCCTGTCTGCGGTATCGATTGACGGCTTTGTCAGATGCCATCTCATTAATCCAGGCTGTTTGTGATGGTGTGTTGGCTGGGGTGTCATTTAGAGATGACAAATATGGGACTCGATACACTTCAAAGAAATGACATGCAGACTAAAAATTCGAGGTCGAAGTTTCAAGTTTTATTGTAGCATGTGACTGCAATATGATGCAGGACAGAGGGTGGCGTGATACAGGATAGAGGGCAGTGTGATACAGGACGGACGGCGGTGTGAAACAGGACGGACGGCGGTGTGATACAGGACGGACGGCGGTGTGAAACAGGACGGACGGCGGTGTGAAACAGGACGGATGGCAGTGTGATACAGGACACACGGCGGCGTGATACAGGACAGACGGCGGCGTGATACAGGACAGACGGCGGAGTGATAAAGAACAGACGGCAGTCTGGTAGACAGCAGTGTGACACAAGAAAGATGATGCAATAAGAGACAAGACAATGTATTATAAAAACAAGTGGATAATAAATTGTTCATAAATGAGTTATGCATTGAGGATAAGGATGTGTAAATAAGCATGAAAGCTGTAAAGTATTGATAGAGTAGAGTAGTGGAATATTAACAACAGTGTACAATACAGTGCAGATGGATAGATGCAGGTCACTGATGGAAGAGTAACAGGAAAGCTTGGATCAGCAGAGAGGCATCGTGGGAGCTGGAGGTAAGAGTTGTCTTAGCTTGGGTTCGATTTGCACCAGCCAACCACATCGCAAGCAGGTTGAATATGAGAAAGCAGGCTGTCTCGTTAATGGGTTTTTGGGCATGGGGATGATGATGGTATAATCAGAGCCCCTTACAGTCCACAGGACAGGGTTATAGGAAGATTGCATCACACCCGTGCAGAGTTGATCCCAGAATAAACAGTGCGGCAAGGAGAGGTCCCTCGTGGGTGGAATGAATAACGTCTCAGTGACGATGGGCATCCCTTTAATTGTTTGAAAAATGGAATTGGAGGTCACGTACAGAGCGGTAGCAAAGCCCTAATTCTCATCCCCAGATTAGAAGGAGGCCCAGTGGACCTCATTAGTGGAGCCCAGGGGGACGGGGGGTGAGATAAATAAAGTTAATTGGCCTATGAGGCTGGCGTTAAAAAATGTCCCCACTGCCACAAACTCCTGTCATGATTTTCGTTTATTATATTTGAACATTACCATTTATGGTCGAGAAAGGTGTTCCCTCATGCTGTGTCCCACACGCTGGTTGGAGGGATGAAGGTGAGGTGAGATAGGCCACACCCCCCTGTGATGTAACTGGATGAGTATTTAATTTGCATTACAGGTGCGATATCTCATGCTGCCAAAATAATTGCTTTAACTGATAATCCATACATTTAACCTAGACCTGTCAGAGGGTGTTTGCCCTTAATTACACTGATATGGCCATTACCTCCTGGATAAGGAGTCATACTCGAGCCCTGCAAGTGAAAATTCACATATCTCCAAAACAGAAAGTGAAATCCCAACAATTTCCAAAGTACCCAGGTACCCTCCCTGACAGAGCTTTCAAGCCAGGCAGAGGGCATGACCACATCATTTAGCTGGCTAATGCCACACCCCTGCTTTGCATATAAGGGACCCCAAGCTTAAGCAGGGCTATTCCTACTAGCGTCTGGGTCGGCATAAGGCACAAAATGAACCAGGAGACGGATTATGGCTTCCCAGAGGAACCCTTATGTGAAGCTTCAGCCCAGTAGCTCTGGCTGTGTAGTTCAGAAACGTGTGCTTCATAACAGGTTCATTAACATTGTGCTCATATCTATCTATCTATCTATCTATCTATCTATCTATCTATCTTGCTCACTGGATATGGATATCAAAAGTAGGAGGTTCATTGGTGTATTCATTCCGTTTCTCTTAAATGATGGAGATTTCCTCATCTATTCACTCAAACTCTGTGCCAGGTGATTTGGTAACGTCAACACAAAGTGCATTTTTAAAATTCAGTTCATCATGTGAATTACATACGGTGTTGTACAAAGATGTAGAGATCCCAAGTTGATTAATTAACTAGTATAAATGTATGCATTTGTATTTATAAAGTACACAGTATTCATATGTATGCTGTATTTATAAAGAAGCAGATTAAATAACTGAGCCAGCTTGACTTTTGTATTACTATTGATTTCTATTACTGCCTAGAATCTGATTTTAATATTATTATTAATGACACACTAGGAATATTGTATCTGTTGAAAAAAATAAGTATGTATTTTTTTTAGGGGACATGATTTTTTCAAGTGTGATTTCCTTAGAGAAAGGTCATTACCGTTTAGCCTGTATTTACAGAGCCCACTAACTAGCTAGTTAAGCAAATCAGGCGTGAATATCACCAGAGAGCCTGCTTGGAGCCCACAGGAATAAGAACTTCAAAAAAAAAAAAAACCCTTCGGAGAGCTTGCTGGAGGTGGAGGTTCAGGATACGGGGAACTGGGCTGCCTTACAGAGGCTCATTACTGGAAAATGGTTTGTCTTTAGCAAGTAGTGACACTCAAACTGCAATCCTGAGCAGACATGGCAGGGAAACAGTCTGGGTGTGTGTCAGGAGGTTCCAAACAATCCAGAACGTGGCCCTCCTGACTGGAATCCTGCCACCTTAAGCTCGGGGTCTTAGAAATGACCAGAAACCAGTCACCAGAGAAAATGCAGGGATATCCTCAGGGAGAAAGAGTCCAGCTCAGTTCTACATGGGAAGCGAGGTTTTTTTTCCTTCAGGCTTAGCTCAAATCTGACTACTGGGTCTTGACATTTTGTGGGGAGCCAGAGCTCATCCCAGATTCCTTTAAGACAAACTATCACACCGAGAAATCTCCCACTGATCATGCAGTCTCGGAGGTTGTGCCACTTGTGGGGATGGCTCAATCTGGGACTGGCGGAGCACTAAGCGCGCCGGCTAAGCTGTTATGTTATGTTCCATTATGCTCTGTTATCTTACGTTATGTCATCTTATGGTATGTTTGTTGTGTTATGGCATGTTACAATGTGTTATGTCACGTTATGTAATGTTTGTTATGTTAGGAAGTTAATATAGAGAGCAGTATTCCCTCTGTCTCACCTCCCCTTAAAGCAGGGGGGGCAACTGCAGTCCTGGAGGGCCGGAGCCCTGTGTAGCTTAGTTCTTTCCCTGTTCCACCACAAATGATTCAGCTCAAGAGCTGTGTGGTAATTAGCACAAGGAGTTGAATCAGGTGTGTTAGATGAGGGGAAACCCAAAAATGTGCAGGGCTCCGGCCCCCCAGGACTGGAGTTTGACACCCGTGCCTTAAAGTATTGATAATTACACATTTTGTATCTGTACCATAGTTCTATGTAAATATTCCAAAAAAATCCATCTGCAATGTCTGTCCTGTCATAAATATTTCACTGTGGGTCCAGAAGGAATGTTTTTATGTTTCATTGTTTATTTGTGACATGACTGAGATGGCAGTAAAGCTTGACTAACAGGTACTATGAAGATGTCGGCATTTATTTACCATACTCGCCTGGTTCACGTTGCCGCTAGTTTCTCGTTCTGGACCGGTGTAGCTCTGAATAGAGGGATGAGGAAGTCAATTGAAAGGAGACAATTAGAGGAGAGTAATCATGTCAGTGGACTGCATTATCCTAAAAGCTGTTTTCAATTAGGCCTTTTGTTGGATAACCAGCAGTGCAAGCTGGACAGAATGTTCGAGAAGTCGAGCTGACCTTGTTTGACCTTATATACCTTTGAAAACGCTGTGTTTGTAAACCAGTATAAACCCCATCTTTACTCAATAACTCACAAACACTGCTGCTGTGTGTTTGACCTGTAGCCACTGTAACGACAAAGCAAACCAAAACTGCAACGCGATTCATTTACACAAGGAGTGGCTGTATGCTTCCCCTTCTACTTTTACCGTCACCAACATGAGGTGACGAAGGCCATTATGTCCACAGATGGGGGGGGGGTGTTATTAGTTCTAAACTTGAACATTCCATCTGTCTCCATGTCCTCACTATAGCTTTTCTTGTTAGGCCAATACCGTGCCGGTTAACCTTCGGGGGCAGCGACAACTTAGCAATCCACTGGCACTACCCCTCGCCCTGGCACTCCGTCAAGTGACATTGGGCGGAGAAGTTTTCTGGGGGGGGGCAGTGCTGGTGAAGCTTGCCTTGGATGCAACATGGGGAGCCCGGTGGATATTCCACAATTTCATGTCTACTGCTGTTTCATTCCCTTAAGCAGGCCGTTATGCTTCTCTCCTGCTGTGAATCAGCAGGAGACCTTTGTTCACAAAGTAAGGGCATGCCACTGCTGTGTCCCTTCGCCACGTGTTTCCCATATTTACAGTGTACAGCGGCACGAGTGTAAATATCCATGATAAAAATAGCCTGCTTCGGCAGTACGGCCCGTCACCACGCACGGGGGTAAATACACCATAACAATTTAAAATGAGAGCATCTGGCTGCGCGTATCACACAGCGCGGGGACCCATGTTACCGACAATCTCTGTGAGCGTGTAACACCTTCCGATCAGGGAGAGAAGACTGAGCAAAGACCGGGGACACCCTTTAACGCGGTGGTCCTCATTTTGATACACTTGTCACCTAACTGAGAAATCCCGGATGGGTATACATCGCCACAAATCCCACAGAGCAGGAAAATTATATAAATAACAAGAAGAGGTTGCCGCAGAACTAATTGTGATGTCGCCAGATGTTGCGCAGATGTTCTGCCGGGGATTTATTTATATATATTTCTTCTTGATAAATCTTTCCACCGTTGCAGCAAACCGATAAACAAACAGGTTGGAGAATGCAGCCAGAATGAGTGCTTACAATCCATGATCCACCCGCCTGTCACCGGGAAAGAGAGGTGGGATCTCGGAAGGAGCTTATCAATAATTAAGCATCATGACAGCGCTGTAGCGCTCGAGCTGCAGTGGTCTCACGGCATTCCTGCTCGTGATTCCACGAAAGACACGTTTTACTGAATTACAGACAACACCGCTGCTTTAAGGGCAACCGACCGCATTAGATCTGCCCCCCCCAACTCCAGTACGTGTCAAAAATGCACCCTTAAAAATGTGTGCAGGATTTTCTTTGCAGGGGCAGCAGTCAGATCAAGGTAATTGGATTACAGAACGGGGACTATATTGCAGTTTTGGATAGAAGAATAAATATGGAGGACAGTTACTGTCGATTTTTTTTTGGGGGGGAGAGAGGGGATGACAGATATAGAGAAGCTTCCTTTATATTTGGCTGTTTCATGCCACTGTATCCCTGGACATGAGTGGCATGACAGTACCAGCCGCTTGACTTGAATAAACGCAATGACTGTTGATTAGTTCAAAAGCCCCGTCATCCCAGGAAGGACATCCCCTGACTCGCACCCAGAGCTTGCGGGGTTAGACGACTGGTGCTCCGTGAACCCTCTGCTGGATCAGTGCTAAGGTGGGATTGGATATGAAAGAGTGCTGATGGATCTAACGCTTCACCATCAGTCCGATGCACGTTTAAAGCGTGTTTGTGCACTTCAACGCTCGTTCTCATACGAAACTCGAGAAGTTTGATTTTAGCCCTGAGATGAAAATGGTGCAGGCCTCTCCTCCTCTCACTCTTTTAAGTCAGAGGACGATTTAAACGGTCCTTACAGAACAAGCTCCCCTCTACCGGAAGGATCTTTGTACTTGGCCCTGCTTGACCCCTATATCTGGTCTGTGGTCTGCGGTCAAATCGAAACTCTTCACCGCCAATATCCACCCACCCCCACCCCCTTTGTTTCATTCTTTTTTTAAAGATGGATGATTTTCCGAGGACCCAATCGCTCGCGTGGGATCAAACTGCGGTCAGCCAACCGTGGTCTGAGTGATTTTTCACAGCAGAAGAGCCACGTCGTGTCTCTCTGACGCCCACCTTCGAAAAAAGTTTATTTCCTCTCAGAAAATAGAACCCTGGAAGGGAGGCCTCGGCCCCCACCCCAGAAGAAAGGACCATCAAAATGCATTGTTCCATCCATCCATCTTTCAAATGCTTATTTTGGTCAGGATGGAGGAGGACTTGCAGCTCATCCCAGGCAGGATAGGGCACAAGGCAGGCGTACATCAGGGATGGGTCCAAAAGCCATTTTGGCTTCTACCAGTGCAATTTAGCTAGTTGTCTTTGACAGAGCAGAGGCTGCTATGTTTAAATATGCAGTTTGCACATAACTATAGATTTGCTTAGGTTACATAAGATCCGATATATCGATTGGTGCTGCCGAACAGCTGAGGGCGAGGAGGGCTTTATGGCCTGGAGGGACAGGGGCGTAAGCCAGCACACAATATTAATGCAAAGCTTATGACCCAAAGTGACACTCTTGCATCATTTACGGCGCCCCCTTCTGGTGAAAGTGTTCCTGACCTCCCCACCCCTGTCATGGCTTTCCTAGTTATCGACCTGTGAATTTAAGGTGTGTTCTTTCCCCTGTTTTTGGGGGGTGGGGGGCAGGACCCTGGACACATTAATCTTTACCTGAGCGAGGCGGAATAAAAAATAATGGAGTGAGCGGGGGGCGTCTTTCAAACAGAGGGGGCTGCTAAATCATTTTTTAATCAAGTGAGTGCACGTCTAATAAACGACATCGCCGGGAAGAGCCCCCACCCACCTCCTCCTGCCCTTGGACGTCCATGTATCCTCCATAACTCAATTATTTACGTCCCCCCGCCTCCCCTTTCCGCGATCACGGGGGTATAAATTACGGCTGAAAGGGCAGCGCTCGCAAATGCGGGGGGGGGGGGGGGAGAGAGAACGGCCCGAATAGAGGAACCAGCTGTAAAGATGATGCTTTCGCTTAATTTGACAATGTGTGAGGGAATGAATGGTGGAGGCTTTCGTTGGGGTTGGGGGCAGGTGGACTGGGACATCGGCCTCCAAGCTGCTGGGGCTCAAGCCCATTTTATGGAGGCATTTACTGAACTCACCATATCTACAGCATATAAATATCACGCCATAAAGATAAATGTCACGTGAAAAAGTGCAGAATGCAGCTGCTCTGAGCACACCAGCTATCTACCTATCTATCTATGTATCCATCCATCCATTCACTATAACTGCTTATCCTGGTCAGGGTTGCTGGGGGCCTGCAGTGTCGCACTTATAGGTTTCAGGATCTTGAGCTTTTGCTGACTGAGTTGCCCTGAAGGCACCCACCCCCCCAAACCCACTGAAGACACTGTCCCAGGTGTAACAGAAATGAAACACTCTCTCGCATGATTAACTTGGGACATTTTCCGTGACCCCCACATACTGCGCCAGGGGGTGCTGGGCATTCATGGGGCTTGGGTTTGACACGTGGGCATTTTCAGATGGATTTCAGAAGCTGTACGTCATTCCCAGCACTCTGTATGGCTGGGGCTCATGCTGGCCAACCTTAAATATTCCCAGGGACCGCTGCTGGTGTCACAGTTTCTGCCCTCCTTCCCTGCTTGACATTACTACCCTGTTCAGAAGGAACGGCCTCAGAGAGATTAATCGAAGGCTTCTGTTGATCGTGTAAGGCACTCATAGGGGGATGCAGCCACGCATTTCAAGTATCTGTTGGGTCTGACTGCAATTGTTAGTGCACATACTGTGGGGCCATGATTTGTCTCCCATTTGACTTACCAAAATAAAATTTTGACTGCAAGCTGAGAGCCTTTGTAATTTACAATGCAAGTGTCACGTTTTAAAAGAATCACCTCGATGCTCAGTGTTTATTCAATCAAGTACTTACTTAGAGGTGATTCGACATGCGTGTACGTGTAGTTAAGGCAGCATAATCCACTGTTCCTTGCACTAGACATTTGACTCACCTGTTTTCAATATTAATATACATATGTTTGTCTAAGGGCTAGTTGATTTATGAGGATGTCATGTGATCAGTCACATGATCTTCAGGTGAGATCCATGTAACCTGACAGTTTGTCCTATGTTCATTTGATTCTGAATTTAGCCAAACAATCCAGAACAAAGTAAGCTATCATGAATGCACCAAACAAACAAGAACAAACCAAATACTCACCCAATACCTGTTACAGGTATTGGGTGAGCAAAAATATGGACTATCTGGGGATCCCCGAGGACTGGGTTTGGAAACACTGCTCTAGAGGTGTCATTATTTCTGTCTCATCAGGAATAGAAGCCGCTGGAGTGAAGGACAGGATTGGTCACGTGACGCCAGACGGCAAAAATGAAAGAATGTGTCCTCTGACAGCCGTCGACACATCACAGAGAGGCTCGAGGGAGTGAACCCTATGAAGAAAGGAAGAAAGAAGAAAAACAGTAGATCGGTGTGGAGAAGGAGAGGTGTGGAAGTGGGGGGAGGAGACATCCTGTACTGTTTCTGAAAGATCTGGGCTAAGCAGGGGCTTTCAAGCTCGGAAGACAACCTGGGAGCCACAAGTCTCCGCCCACTGACGCCTACAGGAAGGCTCTGGCACATGGAGGCGGTGGACCCCATGCAGATGACTGCTCCTGTCAATAAACATACATACGGCTGCATTGTCAGCTAGCATCTTACATACAAACAAACAGGAAATGTTAAAAACTACTTCGTAATATACCGATACATATGCAGATGTGCGTGTGCTTACCGATACATTTGATTTGGTTCCATGATATCACACACACATGCCTCAGATTTACACAGTTCCTGTCCATGTTTCTTGTGCTCTGTTACATCACAGGAAGCCAATACCCCACTCCCCACCTTTGGAATAGACTTCACCTATACTTTAAGTAATGTTAGCCAGCTGAGTTCAGATTTTTATGTAGGACAAAACACAACCAGAATGGGTGTGGCTAAGCTTCTTGTTGGCATGAGACTTGTACTGGAAACCAAAACTCTCTCCGTCCTCATGAAATCCAATGGTGAACTTTTGCTAAATTTCCAAAACTCACGTAGTCCAAAAAATTTCTTGTGGAGTGAGTGAATCTTGGAAATCTGCTCTTCGATTAGCTATCCACGCCAGCTTATGCCAACCGCCTGCCCTTAACTTCAGCCGACAAGGGCTAAAGTGTTTTTAAGAGCTCAGCAGGCCTGCAAATCAGCGACACGCCGCTTTCAGCTACGGGGGACAGCTGAGTCCGTCGTTATTAATTCAGCTCCGCTAACAAGACATTAAAAGGTTTCATTGCTGCAGACGGAGGAGTGGAAAAGAAGAGGGAAAAAACAGCCATTTCAACCCACGGATCATTAAATTAGACTACCATTTTTTATTATATTTTTTTCTGAAAGTCTCAAAGGAAAGAGACAACCCCGTACCTGCGGTCTCGCTCATTAGAGGGGCATTACGCAGAAGTTTTAATCTAATGATTAATTCCTTCGTTAATTTATTGAAGGTATGACATTTCTATTATCACTTTTGCTTGTCTTATTGCATTCCTATTAATCTGATCTGCATGCTTGATTTTTTTTCCCCCTTTTATAACATGGGGGTGCAAGCAAGCAATTGAATTACTGTATTTGATTAGTACTTGCTTGTTCAGTGTCGGCGTGTCTTTATTGATCTATTGTTTGAGAGGCCGTCTATTCAAAAAATTATGCAAAGGAAGCTGCAAATCAACATATAATCACAGATAACATTATGGGTAAAAGCATGCTTTGTCTTGATCCTGGAAAGGTATGGATATTAAATATTAAATTTAGAATTGAACAGAGGTGTTGTAAATCATGCCATCAAGTCGAAAGTGAGTTTCAATTGAGAGAAAAGGGAAGGTGAAACCATGCAATTATCTCAGTCAAAGGGGAGCATGTTCTCCATCTCTTAGCAACACACCTCGGATGGGGAGAGAGGGTGGGTGTAGAATGTTCTAGAACACACAGAGTAGGGGCACTCCAGCCAGATCCAGTTCTGGGTCTGACCAAGCCAGCAGTCTCGATGCCCTAGCTTCGGAATGGATGAATCAGTAAATCAATATTAAATCAGTCAGCTTCCAGATCTGGTCGCTGCTTTTTCACGGTTGCATAAGGTACCTGTGCGCCTTTGGATTGTCACACTATCAAAGGAACGGCTGTAATGTGTTTTCTTTTCCCTTTACATAGGGATAACATGCAAACTGACCTGGAGGTGCAAGGAAACTGGGCAGCACTCTCATTTATAGTCATGGTAGCATGTTTGTTTAACTTTATTTTCGATCCCAAACAATTCTGGGGCAAAAGCCTGCGCATATCAGTGAATGAAGATGATGGCCTTGAAGTGAGTCAAGCAGCAGTGAATACAACAAGCTGTAAGACAGCAAGAAGCATGTGCAGCAACAGGGACACCCGTCAGCAGCCTGATGAATATGCAGGAGGGGGTTAAAGACAGCTTCACCGACAGCGCCCCGTCGGCAATCGCCAACGCCGCAGCAGCATCATCCGGAGGCAGGATAAACGAAAACCCCTGAATGCCCCCCGCCAGCGGTCGACCCTGGCTCCAGGAAATTAGCTTTAACTTTTCTTTCTTTCTTTTAGGGTGAACCGTGAGGTTAGGAGGAAAACAGCAGCTTTTGACAGAGGTCAGCCGACGATGCGACCGCGCTGTCATCCTGGGACGGGAGCAGATGCGTGACATTAGCGAAAGCTCTCGCCATCAAGGTCATGATTAGACGATCAGAGTGGCCGTAGCACATGTCATATTAAAAAGGGCTGACACCTGGGCATTTCTTTATATATTCATCCTCCTTTTTTTATTTAATTAGCTATTTCATTTATTTGTACTACCAAGGAACGTGTGGAGGTCATAAGCAGGGAAAAGACGGCTCTGTAAGTGGCCATTGAGGCCCCGACATTCGACACGGCAGCTGGGGGTGGCTAAGTGTATGCTTTGTAGCATATGCCGCTACAAGCCCTAACGAATGCTTATGAAGGTGTGCGTCCGGTTAGCTTATCAAGCGGCGGGTGTCCGAATCCCATGTCGGTAACTCTGACATTGCTGCGTGATTTACACTGCGTGACTGAAAAATACGTGATTGTCGTAAATTGATCCACTCGTCACCTCTATCTCTTTTATCTTTTAAATTTTATTTTCCAACCGTGATTGGCTAATAGTCCAATAAGCAAAAAAAAAAAAACAAGCATATGAAGAAATAAACAAGCACGCAAACAAACATTTTTGTAAGTGAGCACAAAGATAATTTCTGAAACTGCTGCAGAATATAAGTGATGTTACCGTATGTGAGATGTGGGGAGTGTGGTTAGCGTGGCGCACTGTTAGCAGAGAGCGAGGTTAGCATAGAGAAAGGTTAGCATGGAGCATATTTAGCACTGAGCACTGTTATAATAGAATGTGGTTAGTAGGGTGCCCAGTTAGCATATGGTGTGGTTAGCAAGGAGATCAGTTAGCACTGAGCACAGTCAGAACAGAATGCAGTTAGTATGGTGCACAGTTAGCACAGAGCATGAGATCAGCTGGAGATCTCAATGTTGATTTCTGAGGTTGGACACATTCCAGACCCCTTTGCTTAGAGAAGCACTTTGCACAAACCACGTTGTGCCTCATTATTTTCCAAGCTAACGGGATCCATAGCGGCCCCATTTCACTCTACTCCAACCACCACCCCGTGGGTGACCTCTGACTGCATGTAGAGGCTGTGGAGAAACACACGCTGACTCGTCAGGCACTCTGGCCCCTGGCTGAGACCCCAGGCTTATTTTTACCCTCCACGCTGTACCGTAGAATATGGAAGATGCTGACTGTAAATTACTACCTTTGCAAGAGCAATATTTCCTTAAACGACAATACCTGGTAATTAATATTGCCTGGGTCTGGTCCTGGTGTTTTTTCCAACATCCCACTTTTTAAAATGAATAAAATAATAATAATTATTATTATTATAATTATAATAATACATTATTACAGTGAAATTGATGCTATATTCTCAAGGATATTTCTTGAATTTTTAAGTTTTTCTTTTCTGGTTGTGACTCTTTTTCACATTTTTGAACCAGCAGCGTGGTTGCTAAGGAGGCGACTCTAATTACAAATAAACGCAAGCCAGCGGCAATAAGCTAGCAGGTCTCAGTCTTAAAGAATAACTCTGGCTCAAACATGATAAATAAATACATAGTATATGGCTCCAAACACAGAAATGCCGGGCTTGAATAATGTCTCGCAAACAACACCTGCGGTCTGAAACTGGATTCAGGTAAATGAATTGTACTGATTTAACTAAAAGTCTCCCGGACAGTACTGATATGACTGGACTGCTTATACATGGGACATAATCTGCCCTGATGTAGCCCTAGGGCTGAGAGTCCTGTGGACCAGACCCTGTCTGACCTCAGGCTAGGAAGTACAATGAGGCATATGAAAATCGCTCAGAACCAGTGGGAATGTGACACTTCTGGAGCCACGGTGGCATGGCACATCATTTACACATCATTGTGTACGCATCATCACGTACGCATCATCACGTACGCATCATCAGGCCTATCAACCCATTCATTACTTTGTTCTTCCTCGGACCGTTTCACAGTTGTCACCAAAAGGACTCTTGAAACAACAGCTCTTTCCGGCTCTTTTCATAATTACACCCCTCAAAAACATGGCTTTTGAAATGAAAATATGTACAAAGTGAAAAATTCCTGATTAGACAAGCAAGAAGAATGGATGAATATTTAAAAATGCTTTTAAACAATGACAGAAAAATTGTTAAAACTGATGATGTGCTGAAAAAATCTCAACACAACAGAACAGCAATCATTAGGTACCATGTGTTTGGCATTTTCTGCTAGGCCCGATATTTGGTTACTCCCTTTCCCATGGGGACCTGCACTGTTTCGCAATCACTCGCTTAATTCCAGGTATTTGTTAGCAAGCAGCAAATCAAACAGCTACATTGTGTGGCGGTAATGAATTAAACAATTTAACATTCAGTTGCTTAGCTGACAGTTTTATTAGCTGACGCTAACAGTTTTCTATCCACTCACAAAGCGAGGCTTTTCTAACATTGGAAACTCGAGGTTATTATAAATGCAAGGTCTTGCTGAGCTTTCTGGTTATGTCTGTGCCGTCAATAGTTATGCTGCCTGACTAAGGTTTCCCCTAACACGAGCATGCAGCAGTTCAATCAAATGCTATGACACTCATGTTTAATTTAAACCCTTATATATCAGCCAACGGCCAGCATCAACATTAAGGCCGTAAGGTTAATGATAGGTGTCAACTGATGCCATTTTTCCCGCAGTGTGCATGTGTGTTTTTTCCGAATCCCTGTGTGTGTTCGGTTTTCCTCTGGAGAGTGTGACCAGACCATTCCCTTTCTGATTCTGTGAAAGTGCATAAGCTCCAGCTTTCAGGGGCAATACACCAGGATGTCTGTGAATTCAAAACAGCAACTCTCTTTAAAAATCTGTGGCTTATTTCCTAATGGCCGTGTTACTAAGACTGTCAAGTGGAAGGAACAGAATGACTTGCAACTGCAAGAATTGGGAAACTATGACAAACCCAGCGGGTGGATTTTTTGGTCTGAGGCAAACAAGGGCAGTCTTGCCTGTCCACTAGCGCCATCACCATGCACGTGGGTGTGGGTTCCGGGGCTTTTTTGTAGTGCTACAGAAAATCCTGAACAGACACAGGCCTTGAACCCAGGACATCGCAGGCACATGAGAACTAAGAGAAATCCATCAGACAGGCCAAATGCCGGGCACCTTATTACCGTGGGGTCCTGGGAGGCTGCTTTCCAGGGACATGGACTCAGAACCAGAAGGTCATTGGTTCTAGTCCCAGGAGAGAGAAACACCTGACTCTGCGAACTCCTCTGAAAAGTCAGCTGCGCAGCTAAATATAATCATAAATTTGGGTTAAGGCATCAAGCAGGCGGTAGTCCCAGAGCCGAACCGGTAGGCTTCTGCCCCCGAAGTCCGAGGCCTTAGCTGCACAGGGTGAGGATGGTGGAAGGAGAGAGATAAATAGGAGGGTGGGATCGAGACCAACCTAGGACTTTGTTGGAACAGAGGTTGATCTTTCAGACACTTCTAACCATTATGATGAACCTTTTTGTTTATCAAGGGCTTCTGGGATAGCCCTTAAAGGTGCACCACATGCCCCCTGCCCCACCGAAACCCAACACCCTAGCTTCTACACTCTTTCGAGAGTAATCCAGGATTAAGGTCAACAAAACGAGAAAGAGGCTTTCATTAGTCTAATATGTATGGCTAGACGTATCCCAATATCTGATTCACCTTCGTCTGACGATCCGACAGTTAAGCATCTCGTTAGAGAGCGTCTCGTCTGCTAGACCTGTGGTTAGCCTGGTTAAACACAGAGTCTACATGCACCATCTTATTCATCTGCATTTTGTTTGGTTTGTGAATCTTCTGGGAATTATTACTCTTCCGCAGACAGTCATGTGCAGACCACAGCTCTCAGGCCATGTAATAAAACTTCAGATCCTGCTAAGGCACACTAAGGGTATGTTTTAAATTAATTGTTTAATTTTATTTCGACGGGATTCTTCATTCTTTTTGATATTCGGATGACGCCTTTACAAGGTCAGCGTCGCACTGGTCAATTAGAATTTCAAATAGGATTTCACCGAAGGCTGTCTGAACATTCCCCTTCAGCTATACTGTGCTTCCGTGACAGTAACATCACTTCAGAAAGTCCTGCTGTTAGAATCATTTCCATTGGCTACACTATCAGGTCTCCATAGCCTATCGTGTCTCAGTACCATTCATGTCATCTTGCCCTACCTTCTCTGAGTCCGTTTTGCAATAAAAAGTATTTCCACTCCCTTAATTCCCAGATATGAGCTGTCAGTTTTATTCACACGGTTAGTTTTGAGCCAGTATCTGCTAAGACTCAGTAGATCCAGATTCTGAAGAGTGAAGCGAGAGATGATTGGCGTCCTCAGTTTATCGATACTCTGCTGGAATTTTTATTTTGAGGATAATTTAAGTCCAGAGAAAATCTAATTAATAAATTAAAAAAACAGCAGTATCACTGTAGATTCTGAGGACGAGTTTATCGATCTTGAAGTTTCATCAGGCTGCTACGTGTGGATAAGGACTTCAGAAAAGCCACACGGTGACAGATCGATGAAGCATGCTAAATATTGAGGGGCGTCTCGGCCACGCAGCGGTGGGTGTGCTTGGGACAGTGGCAGGAGGGTGACAAATCAGCACAGAATTTGATATCATGGTGGAATGACACAACTAAGGTCGCCTGGCAAATTCTACCAGATAAGAATTCTCATTACAGATTGAACTCCCCATCAATAGTTATGCATTACGTATGATTTACAAGATGAACCTGTATTGCTGCTTAATGGAAGATTCCCGTAGAGGTGGAGCTTGATCCTATTACGCTGATCACAAGACTTTTGCAGATTTAGTTATTAGGTATCTGAATTTCTGAGGTAGTGTCCCCCAAAACCCAAAGGAAACTGCAGACAATTCGCTATCACGAATAACAGGTCAACAGTAGCATTCAGTCACAGTCAGCAAGCAAAAGCACACAAGTAGGCCTGATTATCGATACCCACAATGCATTTCTAATGAAAAAGATTAAAAGAAAGTTAATAATAGCAGACAATAATAACTGAAGACAGAGCTGTCCTTTTGCTGAGTCTATTTTCAGCCTTGGCCATAACGTAACACCTTGTCTAACTGCTGTTTTTCCTTTGTTTGTTTGGACCTGAAGGGCAGTTTTAGTTATATTAATCCTTCTCTTATCTCCATGCAGGCAATCCTCAGGTTATGAACGAAATCTGTTTCCTAAGTCTGTCCGTCGAATTTGTACGTAAAATTGCGACAATAATACAGGCTACTTAATAATAGTAATAATAATACAATAATAATAATAGTAACTGTCTATGCAGTACTGTGCTGCGCCTTGAGTCGAGGAACCGCTGAAGCAGCACAAAGTCTTCAGGAGCATCACAACGCAGTGCGTGCGTTCATTATTACGAACCATTATTTTTAACCTGAATTTTAAGTATAATAGGCTATTTGGCAGTCTGTTGGTAAGTATTGGGTGCCCGTTGGACATTCTTAACCCGGAGACAAGCAGAGGCAGTATTAGGTAATGGATATTACCACATTAATACCATCATTAGAACAAACTTCCACCAAATATCCACCAAACACGTACGCTAAAGATTAGTCCCAGTGCGCAGCGGTAAATCCAGTCCTCCGTTCATTGTAGACAACAATACACATCGATGTCTGGGCTGATTCCCAAATCAGATTATTGTGCTTGTTGTAACATGACTCTGTGTTTAGGCTTGAAATCCTGGGGGGGTGGATAATTATTATACTTCACTTACTGTGCAAATGAGTTTCCATCAATTATTTCAATGTTTGAGGCAAAGGTGAGTTTTAAAGCAAAGCACTCATTCATTACAAAAAAAAAATAATTGAAAACTGTATCTGAAGAAAGCTGTAGAGGCATGCCCATCTTGGGAAGGGGAGTCAGGTGGCCGGGAGTCAGGTGACCGAGAGTCAGGGGGCCGAAAGTCAGGTGACCGGGAGTCAGGTGACCAGGAGTTTGGTGCTGAATACATTCTTGTTCCCAAACAGCTGATTTCTGGATGTGTTGTGACTTGTTTCACTTGGGGAGCTTGACAGTGCTTAGAGGGTATAGCGGTATTTGTAGCATGCGTTGTCTTCTTGCTAGCTGAGGGTTTTTTTTCAGTTTTATGTTTGTGTCTCCTTATAAACACCACCTCCTGGCCTGGTCCAGTGTCACGTGGTTCTGTTTGCCATCCTGACCAGAGAGATCTTCACAGAACCATGCAAATTGCGGTTCTCGGGTCATGTTGGTCTTGATCTTTAGGACAGAAATGGGCGGCATCACCTTCAAGAGCCTCAGGATTTACCGGAAGGCGCTTAGTCATATCAGCGGCTTTCATTAACATGTGTGCCATGCAGTTATTTAATCAAAAGTAAAAAAAAAGGTAATCAAATGGATATAGAAGCTCCAAAGATGGCTGCCTGTGACTGCCTCCAGGACTGCTTTGGGAGGTGTTCAGGATGGTGGTAAAATATTCAGGCTTGGTGCATTAACACTATCCGCCACTCGTGCATGAAGTACGCATCATGCATGTTTGCAGTTAATAAAAAAAAAAAAAAGTGGATTGGGAAAAAATAGCAAGGGAGTTCAAAATGAGTGCAGAGCCTCTCTGCTAACGAGAGATCCCTTCAAATTAAAAGTTGTGCTGATGTGTGATTTTACCCGGTTGTTGAGCAAACACAAAGAGCTGAACAAAGGCATCCCCCCCCCTCACCGCAGGGGGCTCTGTAAGAGGTGCTAATCAATCTGGTTAGCAGGGCTACACTGATGCGGTGTGTGTGTGTTAGCGCGATGTGTTAGCACGGCGTCTTAGCGCGATGTCTGAGCGCCATGCTTCCAGATCAAATGACAGGTGTTCATTCTTTCATGTTACTCACAGTTGGCATAATGAGGCGTGAAGCAATGGCACGCTTGAAAATGTGCCCTGAGTGTGTATTCCGCATTCAGGCCCTATGCAAGCAGACTGTGTTTCCGGAATATCTACGCACCATGGTGGGCTATAGGGAAGCAGTGCCAGACTTCTGCAGCACGTTTTCGAGACCTGGGCCGGCACCGGGAGCGAGCGCTCTACCTCTGCATCCCTTCAGCCTAACTGCCGCAGCCCCGGCCGTGTTTCACCATCCACGCAACCTGGCGTACAGCCCCGCCTACCGCTCTGACGTGAAAAGATGGTCCCGCCGCTTATAGACAGATAAACCATCTATGCCTGCAGGCCACTTCATCGTGCTGACACAGTTATAATAAGTGCGAGTGAATTATCGGCCAAAATCTCCCGTGCTTGTTAACCATGACAAACTCTCTCTTCTGTCGTAAATCCAGAAAGAACTTTATGGACAGAAAAAAACACACAGACCACTTTTAAGTACTTTATTTATCTCCTATATTAAACCCAGAAAATTTCTTGGGCCTGAAGCTTTATGTATAAAGCCTGAAGCCCGTGTGGCACGCCAGGCAAGCTTCACCTCCAGCGCCCCCTATTGGAGACAAACTGAAAATAGCTCGCAAAGTTGGTGCCCCCTCAAAAGATGGCGCACTAGGCGGCCTCCTATGTCGCCTAATGAGTTTTCTGCCGCTGTACCAAGGACCTGGCAGGAAAGCACTTCCTGGTGTGTGATGGTTTCCTGGGCCATTTCGATTGGGAACTTTTGTGGCTCCTTGCCTATTTTGTGTGTTGCTTTTCTGCAACAGGAACTGTGACCGTTATACTAAATAAATATGGAAGATACAAAAAGTTTATAGGGTAGCTTGACACCAATTTCATACTAAACTACATTGCCACTCCAAAAACAGAGGGCGAGCAAGTAATTTTGTTAGTTGTTTGTTAGTTATTGGGAAGATCAATTGTGCAGTCTGAAAATATGAACAAATTCTGTCCTATATTGGTTCAAACGGGACGCAGCATTTTATTTTTACTGCCCGTGACAAGTTTAGAATTTATTATTTATAAATCTGACACAAATACCTGAACTAAGGGAACAAAGAGGAGGTGTTTTGCGTATGTCCAACCAGGAGGAGGCCCCGGGACAGACCCAGGACACGCTGGAGAGATTATATCTCTTGACTGGTCTGGGACCGCCTTGGTATTCCCCCGGTGGAACTGGAGGAGGTGGCTGGTGAGAGGGAGGTCTGGGCATCCCTGCTTAGACTGCGGCCCCCGTGACCCAGCCCCTGATAAGTGGCAGAAAATGGAGGGATATGGCTCACAAAATAAAAAATAACAAAATAATTCCACCTTGCTAACTTTGCTCTACTACTTCTCTCTCTTTTCTCTGCATTTCTGTGTAACTAAGTTAGTGCCGGTGCTTGTGGTCAACCAATCAGCGAAGTTTATTGGTACAAGTATAAGCCCCACCCAGTAGTTCCTGATTTAGTGAAAAGTCCATATTCCGGAGTAAGGACTAAAAAATGAAAGGTTCAGGAACTCCCTCCAAGAAACTACAATCATGCTGGTAGTTTCTGACTAAGGAAAAGAGTTCCTGCAGTGTGAAAGTACCCATAGGTTTAACATATCTTTGAATGCAGCACTGGGCTACTCTGCTGACCATCTCCCAGACTGGTTACTGGGTGTTAATCTTCTCTGCTTTGAACTTATAGGTAGTTTCTTACCTTTCAGATGCCTAAATTTGAGTTGAACATCATTATGTATGTCCTCTAGGTCAACGTGTCACCACTGTAACTCAAAAACAGACATCTGACAGATGAAAAAGACCTTCCTGATCAACGGGTGGTAAAGGACTCCTGTACCATTTCACACAGCCCTTCAAGCTCGTCTTTTCCTGCCAGAGGTGGACTCGAGGTGACCTGGATAACTTGCTTATTTAGTCGGGACGAGTTTGTTAGGAGGTAGAAGGGAGTGTTCACACTGAAGGTCACTCTGGAGATGGCGTGCATCAGAAAGGTTTAGGGCACTGGTTTTTCTCCGGTCCCCTGTGATCACCAGATCCCGTGACCTTTGACTTGATCTCCATCAAGGGAATTAGGAAAGTAAGAACTTGTGAGCTCAAGAATCAAGGTTCTTGATTTGACTTTTACACATCAGGACATCCATCATGAATTCCTACTTCTGCCATCCAGTCAGTAACCTGGAACATCTAACAGAATGAGACAGCACACAACAAGACAGAGACAATCACAAAACATCAAAGTAGACATATGCCTAAATGCTGCAGCGCAGTGGTGGAGAGTTCCGGTCCAGAAAGAAAATCAACAAAATCGTGGTCTGGATTTGTACTTCCCGGAACTTTCTACCACTACTGCCGAGATATTTATAGGATATATATGGATTAAATAGAAGAAATTACTTAAACAGAAAAAATGGCCAAATAAATTATTAATATATGAAATAACAACACTGCCCGGCTAAAAAGTTGCCATTTGAATTTTCGTTGGACCGCCTTTAGCTTTGATTATGGCGTACATTTGTTATGGCATTGTTTCCACAATGCTACATCTCACCCTTTATTTTCATGCAGATTTGCATTCATTTCTCACCGAGATCCTGTATTGACAAGTGAGTTGAACCACTCCATAAAGCCTCCTTCAGCACATCTCAAAGACCTTCAATGAAGTTAAGGTAACTCTGTGGTGACCAAGTCATGCATGAAAATGATTCCTCATGCTCCCTGAACCACTCTTTGACAATTCGAACCCAATGAATCTTGGCATTGTCATCCTGGAATATGCCCATGCTAACAGGGAAGAGAAAAACCCACTGATGATGGATGGAGGTGTAACCTGGCCATTCAGTAGATTCAGGTACTCAGCTGACTTGACTTTATTGCTGCATAACGTAGCTGAGCTGTAATAACAACCCAGTCATTGGCTCTTAAGTATTTGCTGATATAAATTCAAATGGCGACTTTCTTTTTGGCCGGGCAGTGTATAATATAAATGGCAGAAGTAGGAAACATGGCAATTTAAAGTGCGGTGTGCAAAGTGTCGCTGTGTAAAGTGTGTTGTTCATTTATAGGTTGGAGTATTTTTGCTCTGTATTGAGTTGCTGGGTTGCAATGGGGTAGAAACTGTCCCTAAACCGGTTGGTTGCCATCCTGATGCTGATATGTCATGATATGGCTTTTTCTGTCTCTAATGAGAGTGCCATTTAAATCCAGGCACCATATGTGTAAGAATGTAGGAGCAACTAAAGAGAAATCAGGGAAATCAATGAACAGAACAAGCGAACAGACAAATAATCTAATCCCTCCCTAACAGACAATGATGGCTTCATGTCCTTAGTACAACGATGCTGATGTTTTGAGAGTGGCCCCCTCCAAATCCACAGCACACAAACCATGCATCTGTGTGAGGCCCCTGAGGTTTAGGGGCCCGCTGTTGCCCACAAACAGTCACTACACTAAATATTAAATAAACACATGCCTTATTTAGATGTTGGTGGAGCAGCATGTTCTGCTAGCCAGCTAGTTGTGATCTTCTGACTCTACGTACTAGCTGTTTATTTATTAAGTTTTTGAAACATCTGAAGGTGGGATGGGGGGCCCCGAAGTGACTGTTTGAGTGGAGCCCCAGAAACAACAAACCGCCCCCGCATATGTATGCAGATCTGGCCTCCTCTTGACCCTCAATGTCAAGCTAAACGCCAACTTGTCCATTTTCCGTGCATCTCTCCGACTGATCGTCATGCGCTGCATTTAACAGTGATCCCGGTGGGGATGGAGAAGAGTAAACCTCAGCGGATCTTGAGGTCCCAAAGATGGGGGATTACAGACTCGTCTGGAAGCTTCTTCAGTGCCCAGCCCGCCTCGGTGGATCCCATATGGGGCGCCGTGTAATTTGACTGGGTGACTCTGCTCCCTGAGAGCTTGATGTCCTTTGAAGTCTGACACACGTGCCAGGCAGACCGTTTAAATTAGAACTTTAAAGGCGATTCCTAATCCTCAATTAGTACGACCAAATATACTTATTCGCTCAGCCTTTAAATGAGCGGAAAGTTCATTTTATACGTTGTTATAATGATTTAGGAATATCCTCAAAGGGGTGGGGAACACTAACTATTTTTAAATCATGCTGTTAGCATAACTTTGAATTTTAAATATTTTATTTTTATTTATTTATTTTACTGGCTCAAAGGTTGTGATGGGTAAGTCGCTTAATTGCATTTGTTTTACGCCGAAAAAGAACATCCTTAGCGATCTTTGGAACTATATGCAAATAGGATTTTAATTACTATCTAGCTCTGACGGTCTTCAAAGAGCTCGTTCCAGACGGTATGGACAGCTCTCTCCAGTCTTTGAGCTTAAAATGCGACTCTTTGTCGAATCACATTTTTTTTTTTACAATGGAGAAAGGACATATTTTCCCATTTTTTTCAGTTGTTTTTATTACAAAACATCCCTGCCATTTCATAGACCAGTGTTGATTTCTGAACAATAACACTGGTCAACAAACATTGAGGTAGATCAGTAAGGGGTGTCTTTTATGTACTTTTAGGTGCTGATATCAGAAATTCACTCAGGGCATTGCTATCAAACATAGTTTTTGAACAACAACATTTTTAGGCTGTGTTGATATAAGTCCTTGTTGGGTTGAAATTGTATATATATTATCACTCACGTGTATTCTGATGAATGCATAACTTGTTCCATGTAGCAACTGTGTAAAT
>JAOYFF010000081.1:21334016-21345822 GCA_025773925.1 Cryptomyrus ogoouensis
ATATACTCTCCATACAGGTGCAGTGTAAAGTCTGTGTTATTCAAAATCGTTGCATGTCAGGGAAATTCTGAGTAGATTTTTGAATTTGCAAGGTTGTGTTTGGTTCGGAAGCTGAGCCCTTTAAACGGCTTAGGCTGATGAGATGAGAGGTTTACCTCTGCGGGTGATGATTGCTGTTCGTAAAACTGCACGCTCACTGATACAGACTAATCGAGACTGAGAGCCAAGGATTAGATTTATCCATCTGATGGACCCGCAGCAACAGACTTGGCTCAGTCACAGTTTAGACTTTTCGGATTCCCAGCTTCGATTCAATTATTTGTCTTTTATCATCACAGATAAAGAAATGAACACATAGCTTGACCGAGAATCCCCCCTTTTCATTCTGATCAGCCCAGCCCTATAAAAGTGTCGAGCAGATAAATAGATCATACATGAAGTTGTTGAAAACTGGAGGAAGTTTTAGCCCATCCCCATAAGCACAGGTTGACGGAGTCATAGCCTCCCCTGCTAGCTGGAGATTCAGCAGGGGCATATCTATGTCAAGGCGTCTCTGTATTTTTCCTTTGAAGCGTTGTCAGGCTTCCCGACAGAGCTTTGACGTACGCCAGTCAGCAGCGATTCCTGTTAAGTCCGTGTGACTTGACTTCCCAGCATGCTCTTTGTTCCACGACTCCTGCCCCTCACACCCGGGCCCCTCACCCCACGCCAACACACACATCCGGGCCCCTCAGCCCCCACCGACACACACATCCGGGCCCCTCGCCCCACACCAACACACACATCCGGGCCCCTCGCCCCACACCATCACACACACCCGGGCCCCTCACCCCACACCAAACACACACACCAGGGCCCCTCGCCCCACACCATCACACACACCCAGGCCCCTCATCAGACACACTCGGGCCCCTCACCCCACACTGCCACAAACACACAGGCCTTTGAGGTTCACGACCGCATTCCCAGACTTTCACACTAGCGTCCAGCTTCACGCATAGATGGGCTTGGCCAGAGTCCAAATGATGCGGTTCTGTAGGAGTTTGCCAATCTCCAGCTTCAGGCCCAGGAATTCTGCCGAGATACCGGGACTGATTCTGGCGGAAAAGACTGCAGCATTCCTGTAAAGCAGAGGTCTGAGTACCAGCAAAGTGTCAGCCTGCCTGACGGTTTTATACAGCCCTTGATATTTTTAATTCATTGTTAAATGTGACCTGTGGGTCATCTCCCATATTCTACAGAGAATAAAAAAAACATGATGTCATCAGCACCACAATCCTCCCCCCAGCTGAAGACCACTTAACCAGGTAATTTAAGTTTGTGTCCGCCAAGCTTCCCATTTAAAGATTCAGTTCGCTCCAAGTAAGTTACTTATTCAGAGGTATCTGCACCGCAGTGTCATTGCACCACTGCGAGATTAAACACATGGAGTCAGCTATTTTTACAATGGCTACATTATTATAAATGAAACAGAGAGGATTTAGCGACCAGCGAGATATCCAGGCTGCCTAATCAGGCATGTCATCAAGATGCACCCATAATGACAGAATGATACCAGACGGCCCATGTGTTATTATTAACCGTTTTAATATGCCTAATCAGCATTCCGCTTCCCCTGTATGTGCGTGTGTGTTCCTGCCAGGACGGGCAAAGCTTTTAAAACTGTACCATAAGGGATGTAAGTGATCTCCCAATGTTCTGAAGCATAGGTTCAAATGTTGGGGCTCGCTTGCCTGGACGGAAGTCAAGTATTGATTGGTTAACTGAAGGAAGGGGGCAGGATCTCAGTGAGAGGCAAACCTGTACGGCAGGATTCATTTTCTTTACTAGGCCGAGAGACAAGGGCTTCCATTATTTAATTATCACTTCTGTGAGTGGAGTCACCTCTGTGCTGAAGTCTTGACAGACTCTGCTGAATAAAAGCTGCCAAAAGTGGCTGAGACTATTTGCTGCTCTCCCTCTTTCTCTCTCTCTCTCTCTCTCTGTCTCTCTCTCTCTCTCTCTCTCGCACGGTCTGTTCCGTGTTACCAGTCCAAACCCCAGTTAATTCACTCAACAGCAGGGAGGAAGCACTTTCATCATAAAACAACAGTGGCAATTGTGAGTTTTGGTGTGTACGTGCAGATTCACAAACGACCCTGTCCCTTCTGATGTATTGACATGCATGTCGTGCGCGTAAGTCCTTAACATGGGTGCGTCACATGGAGGGGGCTGGTGTGGCTGTGCTTCTCGGGGTTTTCCCAGAATTCCCTGGGGATGATGTTTACTGTAATGTTTATATTCCTGCTGTGAGGCACTATAAGTCAGTGTCGCAGTGTGGTTTGAATCCCATTCAAAGAGAATGATTCTGTTGACCATTTTTATGGCAAGAAATTAAACAGATCTTCAGCGGGAATGTTTACAGAATGTGGGGGTAGGCGACATTCTGTGTTGGATATATAAGTACGCACCCATGCATTGCAGAAACACCTACCAAGCAAATGGTGGCCTCTCAGGGATTCGTCTGTATAATCCAATCTTGTGGTCACTCAGAGAATGAGATCAGGAAGGAATCTACTTCATCTTTAAGGTCCATTTTTAGATTCATTGGCTTTGGGATGTTGAACGAGGAAAGCCGGCACTATTGGAAACCTTTCACACTCGATCCAACGGAAACTCTCCGACCGGATCAGAAAACGCTCTGATCTACATTAATCACGCAACACAGAGGAACGGCGAAGCAGTGCTTCATGTGAAATGTCAGCATATGTTTGACATAGGAGTTTGAAAGCTGCCCTTTCACACTCGATACAATGAAACTTACATCTCTCAGACAAGATCAGACCACGGTTTGATCTACGTTAATCACGCAACACAGACGAACAGCGAAGCAGTGCCTTATGTGAAATGTCAGCATGTCTCTGACCTAGGAGTTTGTAAACTGCAATTATTATGGCCCATAATGTTTGCAAGATGTAAAAATTCTGGCCCTCTGCAACATTGCTGCTTCTGTGAGAACATTGTGCGTGTTATAATCCCAGGACGTCTCAGTCTGCTGGGTTTTTTTCTTCTTTCTTTTGATCTGAATTTTTCCTCATCCTCGTCATTCCGCCAGCATTATTGCATGTTAATTACTCTATGTAAAAAAAAAGCTCATTCATATAAAAAACAAGGTGACCCCCCCAAAAAAAAAATGTATTTTACCCCAAACTCTAAATAGTAGAATAGAAAATGACATAATTATAAAGATTATAATTAAACACGTACTGATTCACACACTTTCTTCTGCAAACAGCATGAGGATGAGACTTTATGGATTTTTAAAGTTTCTCCCAGTCTGGCTCCCGGACGATATTTGAAAATTGTGCCGAGTGTGCTGTTTAAAAATAAATGGATGTCCGTCGCTTCCAGGATTTTCATTTTTTTTTGGATGGTAAGAAAAAGGCAGAGAAAAGGAGCTGCTCCCAGAGATGGAGAGAAAAATGGCAGGTTTTGTTTCCGAAGTGCCAGATAAGAATCGCGCTGAGCTCTTCCTTCCTCTCCTCTGAAGGGAGGACATCTTCAGACAACTCTGTACCTCTCCCGAGGGCTACACCCCGTCCTCAACGCCGCAGAGGGGGCTGGGGTCATCTCCCTCCATCAGCTACCCATCACGTGACTGTCTGCCAAACGTTTCACGCTGAACAGCAACACATCGTAACACGTAAGATCTATGCAACAAGAGGCACGGCCCCCTTTTGCAGAAACGGTTCTTTATTTGCCAGCTACAGTATGTGAGTGTTGATGATTAGCATTTAAAAAAAGCATCATCAAAGGATTCAGAGTCAGCCATCAGTGATCCCTTCCTGTTCCTCCAAATGACTCCAATGTCCTGTTTTTTGCGTTTGCGCTAAACATGTGACCAAGGAGTCCCTGTCGCCTCCCACTCTCCTGGCTCCACCGAGGTCGATCTTCTCTATAGGGCTTCTTTGGCTCATCAAACCGCCCCCACCCCCATACACCCCCGGGCAATCCAATTAGCGAGGTCCAACACTCAGATTGCCCTTCCGGAAAACACCCGGCCTCTGATTCACCCCTTCCTGGTCACCACAGGACCATGACAGCCGTGACGGGTTCAGTGCCATTGGGGCTTTAGAAGATACATCCAGGAGGCTGAATGAGAGAGGTCACACGCTATTCAGTCCTCAGTGCAGAGTGTTATCCGTGAATCAAGGCCACTATGTGATAGATGTTCATTCCTTAGACTGCTGAATGCTCTTCTGTGCATAAAAAGTTTGTGTCAGAGATGGATGGGTAAATAAATGCACAAATGCAAGTGCTTTTAAATCCAGATAAATTGCAGTGAAATTCGGGATAACTATGATGTCACCTCACGTCCACATTCCAGCAGAACAAGTTCTCACCATCGATTAATGACTGATTCCCGAAAAACCCCTGCTGATCATCTTGCTATCATTGTTCCACAAATGAATTTTCACTCGGAAGGTTATTATTTTATTTGCACTGACTATATTTGTGACTGGACTGGTGCAGCGTCTGACTTTTAACCAGAGCTGCTAGTTTGAACCCAAGCGCTTTCTGTCCTCTGTCCAAAATTCAGAAAGGCATATAGCATAGGGCAAAATGTTAGTCGCTTTGGATAAAAGCGTCAGGTAAATGCATAAATGTAATTAATATTCACACTTCGACTATGTGAAAAGGCAAAGCGTTTGAATGTGAACTGGAGATGAACTTCGGTAAGGGAGCCTGACGAACGCCTACCGCGCTCACCAAGTACAAACTTGCGCTGTCCTGACTGATCAATGCTTTGTTCGCTCTTCAAAAGAGGCAGATGATGTAATGCGCCGTGGTCTGGAATTTCAGAAGTGCACCATGATGACTGGAGATCCGTTCAAGTGGGACCCATCCGGAATTGGTGACCTAGGAACCGGCCGCTTTAAGTTTGCCAATAACTGCTGCGTGAGTGAAAATTAGAGGGCTCCTTTTTTATGCAGGTTACGGTTTTTTGATGCTCATCTCGTGCTGCTGCTATCGGCTGTGTCCTTGGCATGAATTAACAAGTGATATTTTGTCAGTTACACTAAGTTAAATAGTGCGAAAGGCAGCAACAAAGCCACACATTGAGGAGGGATGAAACGAGACCCATTTTCGTGTCCTTCTGAGGAGACTTGTGAGATATTGTTCTTCTCCTCACACTTTTGTGAGTTTGCCTGGCCTGGTCTGTTTGCATATTGGAATGGAAATAAGCTGTTTTCATAGCCAAAAAGTGATCACATAGGCACACATACTGAGGTGGGGCCACAGACGCTCTGGACCCAGCTGAAAGCTGATTGGCCCAGGGAGTACCTCACCCCCTGTCATTCACTCATTCGAGACATGTCATTGGTTGGCCTCTCTGCATGAATTATCGCCCCTTGTGCCTCCCACCTTCAAAAATCCTAGAATTGCCCTGGCAGTGACACATACTACCCGGTCAAAATCCCGCCCTTAACTTTGTGTGCAACAGGGAATGCTGGGAAATTCACACAATGGCCATGCAGAGATCACAAGCTTGCTTGAATGGCTTAGTGAGACGTCTTAGTGCATGAATGGCTCTGAGACACTCCTGTTTTGGTGTCAAGATGATGAGTGATGATAGAGGAACATAAGAAATCTGGAGTAAGGTAGTTAGGTCCAGCTCCCTGCTTGTGATAATTAGGGGACTAAAAACACAGGTGTGTATATAGAGAAGCTTATAGACTGTGGGGTTTTCAGACACCTGCATTTCACAGAAACAGATTCTGATAAATTAAAAGCAGATTAGATAGACACTGACAGCCTTGGTGAATTCACTGTAATTACGAGGTGTCGGCTGCTTCACGCCTGGGTGTCCAGCCCCAGGGTCTAGGCACACTACAGACCCAGGAAAAAACATGGAGGGTGGGTGGGTGGCTGGATGGACACACAGACGGACGGACGGGCCGAGGGACCATCCACTGCTCTGGTCAGAAGATAGAGTGTTCCAACTCCTGCAACAATCACCACTGCTTGATTAAAGCCTTATTCGGCCAGCTGTGAAATGCATTTTTCAGGCAGCGGGATGATGTTAAGTAAGAGAATACATATGAGAACGTTTTGTAATAGTGCCTCCCTTATGGTCCTCAGACGCTGGGAACTAACCATTTAAGCTTCCCACTAAAACATTTACAGAGCACATTTATACGAATTGCCTGGCATTACTCTGAAAAATCACACCCAGTTCAGGCTACGTTCCCTTAAAATGCAATTTGTACCAAGAAAAGCCAACTTGGTAGCTAAAGAAAGGCGCTAATCAAAAATTCATTTGCCACCCAGAATACCACCAATGCAGACAGTATGGTTTTCATTCCCATAACTTCAACCACAATAAATAAATAAATAAATAAATAAATAAAACATCAATTGTATTCACCCTGCAGAGAATACAAAGGCAATGGCTGTTATTAAAACTGTATTTTGCTGATTCTGACAGTGACCACAGCAACACAACTGAATATTTATCACCGGTGGAGACGTTTTATTGACTGCACATCACTTACGAGAATTACACGTGAATATGGGCGGGGTGATTTATTGACTTTTTAATTTACTGCCAAAACCTTATCTCCTTGTCAGTTCCCCTAGGACTAGCTCGCTGGCATTCTCCTTACAGATCGCCTCCACTGACATATTTCACCTTATCAGTCAGGTGGGGTTACTGACAGCGTTTGGGCCATGAGACGAATTGTTAGCTGGTTACTTACTTCAGGTAATTAAAAATATAATGAGTGGAAGGCCCTACAATTATCTTGGATTGATTCTTCTGAAAGAGACTCTTGTGGGTTTTTCTTTTAATATTATAGCCTGAGATTAAAGTCTAGGGTAGTGTGACATACATTGTCTTGTGTTACTGAACCCGCAAGAGTCTTGCTCAGGGACCCAACGGTAAAATCATTCTGCCAACCCTGGGATTTGAACCGATGACCTTGTGATTGCAGGTACCCACTGAGCCACACAGCGTCCCTAGACTGATTGCTTCCTTCATGAGAAGCACATGCTTATAAACACCAGACCAGATGACCTCACGTCAAAGGGCCATTGGCTTTTATCTGGTAACTTCTCTCCTTCAACCTTGCTTCACTACAACCTCCACACATACAAGGTCAGAAAACACCTTCAACATCTTTGGAAAGACCTCTGAGCTGACGTGGCCCCTCTTCCTCTAGCCTCTACGTCACCCCCTTCCACACCCACTCTCATCACTCCACTTCTCACTGAAATGTCTTTCGCTCGGCATCTCAATCTCCAGCTAGCTCATCCACCTCCTCCCCACTGTCCCCTCCATTTACTGTCCTTGAACTTCAAAGCAAAGATTACCATCTTCAGCTCCTCCTGATAAACCAGGCAGCTCAACGCCAATGGCAAGGCTCCAGGTACTGTTGACTTGTCTCTCCTACTATCTCCATTCCACTCCCCAGCCTAGTTTCCATAAAGTAAATTTATTTCAAAATGAATGTTGCTCTTTCTGTCCATGACCCCCTGAAGCTGTTCTATGCTGTTTCTTCACTCTGAATCCCCCACACCTCCCACTTTAATGTAGACATATTCAGGAGTTAGATCTCCTGACCATCCCATCTCCAGCGGCGCCTACACCTCAACCTTTGTGTTTCTGACAGAAGCATCTCCTAGCACTCATTCCTACAGCATCCTGCTACCTGTCCTCTTCATTCTATCAGTTTTCTTCTCCCTAAGGAAATCCCCAAATCCATCCCTCCCTTTTATTTTCTTCCCTCCTCATTTTTTTTTCCTCTCAAACCCTTCAAACCAGCATGAGTCACAACTCTCCTGGACTCCCACACTGAACACTACATATCCAGCTACATCTTCTCTTTGCCAGAATAAGCTCTAAACTTGCTGCCATCCACGTAACTTCCTGTCTGAGAGTAAATTTACCGGTTTTAATGATGACTCTTCCAGGGATACGTCCACCCCTTGCCGTTGGTGAAGCTCTCTCCCTCTCTGCCTGTCAGCCCACTGCACTCCTGACTAAATGCAGCAGTAGGACCCTGAGATGTTCTGGGAGAATTCCTACCTCATACCAGGAACCGGGCAAGTCTCACTCTCCACCTGCTCTTTGCCAAAGTCCCGTAGATGTTTTGCAGGAATGTGCCAGTCTTTGTGTTCCCAAACCTCTCTCCGCTCATATCTAATCTCGCAATCTACCTTTCAGCTACCGTCTCCACCCCCTCAGACACCCAGGCTGTCTGCTGGCATCAGCCTTGCCAAGAGTTCCCCGCAGAAACATCGCCTGAACTTCAGCTCATCCAAGACAGCGCTTCTCTTCATTTCTGCCTGTACCTCATCTCCTGAAAAGATCTCAGCATCACTCCGACCTACTCAACTGAACTACTCGTTACAGTGTCGTCACCACCAAGACTCTCTGTCCATGTCTAGAAGTTTCTGTCAACGCAGCACAATGAAGACGATCTGCTTACACTCAGTGGCGCTCTCCACAAGCTGTCATCATTTGTTCACCTGATTTGGGGTCTTTCCATCTTAACTGTCAGTGACCCTTTCTTGCACTTTTCAGTCACATGGTTCCTTTTGCCGCCCTGAATTGTTTTTATTCTAAATTGCTTGTGAAACGTGGGTGAAATCTTTTTTTTTTTAATTAGCATGTATATCACCAAGCAAACCCCTTTCAATCTGAATGTTTAGTAGAAAATGAATAATTGTACTGTGTTAATAGCCCTATAGTTTCCGCGACTGAAATTTCTATGTCTAACACATACAATCATACAGATGTATCAATCATGATATGACAATATTATGCTGACACTTCTAACTTTTCAGCCAATAGAAATGTCTGACACAGAACAGGCAGGAAAGCATGCTGTTCAAAAACGATTTTCATTGGCCGAAACATTTTGGAAGGGAATATAACCGCAACCGGAGAGATTAAATTGGACTTGATAAATGAGCAGGAAATATGTTGGTTGGCACTCTTCTCTGACTCAAAGTTACTAACTGGGTTTGAAGGTGAAGACCTCACTTGGCTGTGGACCAGCGGTGAGCTTGAACTTGAGATGGTGATTCTTCCCTGGGTACCGGTGTTCCTGTAGTGTCTGAGGATAAGGAGAGCTATTCTATTGTATTTCAAAGGAGACTATATCTATCCCTGTCTGAACCTACTGCTGATTCTGAGAGTCATTATGTCATCGTATAAGTAGATAGTCAGGGTGCGATGAGCATTATTCACACATAGTCTACCCTATTAATAAGACAACACGCTACAGTTCCTTGGAAAGAGTCTTTCCCTTTGGCTTTCTGAGAAAGCTGACTCATTCTCCTTCAAGTAATGTAATTTTCAGACATCATAATAACGCATCCAACTTCTCTTTTTTCCAAAAGTGGAGTTGTTCAAATGAAATTAATCAAGCACCATCAGAGTGTGTGTGTCTGGCTTTTTTTTTCTTTATCATTTGATTTGGTGAAGGACTAACCAGCCTGTAAGATCAAAAGGGACGAATCAGCAACCACCTACAAAAGCGAGCTAATTACTGTAAAAGACACAGCTCTTCCCATGCAAGTTTCTTGCGATATTAAAATGAATGATGCTGAGCCTGCGCCCTGCTTTCATATCCGCTGAATCATCAGCCTGCCATTTTGCTTAATGGTGTATTTTATATCTATGCTTTTATGACTTGAGACGTCAGTAACACCATTTATCTCACCTCCAATTGTCCCAAAAAGTGTATTTCCTTTTACGAGCCTGGTAAACACATCACGGTATCACCCGTTACTGATATATACATCTTCAGCCTAGTAGCTCTGAAGCATAATTACGACAGAGAGTGATGATGTCGACGTGGTAAGGAGAAGGAATTCCAGGGCGGGGCACAGTTGCATCAGCAGGCTTTGCTCCCCCAAAAACCACAGAATCCGTTCCACATATTGATATTCTACGAAAATGCCCCCCTGCAGCACTTCAGTCCCCATAAGGCCATGGGAATGAGTCACCTGACTAATTACAGCTAGAGTAATCGGTCTGAAAGTGGGGATTTCTAAGGGATGGTATCGACCCCCTGCTAAGTGATTATGTCCATCAACAGGTAGCCGTTCCATCGTTGTCTGCATTCCCAAGCCGATGGCCGTATGACCTTATGTGGCATCAGAGTGACGTGTAATTCGGACACAACTGGTCCGATGAACATTGGAGCCGAAACTAACATTCGCACAAAGATTTCCTGACGAGGTCAAGTAAAACGTACAGGCAGCGTAATCTATATCTGCTCAGTTCCATCCAAACAGTTGATGTATCTGTGGTGTTTGTGCGTATAGCTCTATAAATCTTTCCCTGTGCGTAAAATAAAGGAAATAGAGCCAAAAGGATGCAGGAATCCGCCACGGGCAACGCACAAAAAATATAAAGGCCATACAGAGGGCAATGACACCACAGAAACGAAAGTATCGCGCTGGAGGCTTTCCATCAAAACGGACGGCTTAGGCGTGTTTCCGAGCGGGAGGGGGGTGAGGTGTCGGGCAGTCGAGGGCTCGGCTCAGCGGGGAGATTTTTCTTAATTTAACGGACAGGGGAGCGAGAAAGCGATTAAGGCCCTGGCTCTGTGATTATAAGGACCCGCTCGGAATTCTGGAAGGAGCGTTCCCGTGACAATTAAATCCACAGAGGGGGTGAAAGTCCAGTTTAGGAGAGGGAATTCCTTCCCAGGCATACTCAGTTTCTTACAGCCTGACGCGTTCTTGTAAATGTGGAAATGCCGTCTTGGCAGGAAGCTTTGCAGGATTCTTCCTACGAACGATGTGTCCTGATGTTCCCTGCGTGATTGGATATTAAAACCGCACAGCTCAGACTCTCGGCAGGAAGGCTCCTGCCCAGTGAGCCTCAGAGTGTATTAAACTGCCGATTTAGATCTAAGGCCGACGGCTGATGGACGCTGTCGGTGACAATAGCCGATATGGAGGGTTACGGTTGCTCACAGAAAAAGAGTAGGTCAAATTTTGTTCTCCTGCTGAATCAGGATCTCTTATTACATCATCATTATTATTATTATGATTAGTATCTCTGAAGCAAACTGTTTATCGATTCAGCCTCAGCCTCTGCCGTCTGTCCCACATGTCTGGTTTTCAATGCGTCGCTTAATTAGCATCTCATGCACCCTGGGGTTAACTGTCATTGGGGGTGGGACTGGCCCCAGAATAGCGTCTATGGGTCCAGAATGTCCCCCGGCCATCCGGCAGCGCCCACTTTCATTGGCGGACACCCTTTGATCAGAGCGGGGCCAGAGAGCGTTCTGGCTGAAGGTTTATCTATCTTTGTGGCTGTATATCGATCGTGTTCGTTGTGGGGGGGCTCCATTGTGGATTTGGAGACCTATTCCGCCAATGGCTACATTTGCATGCCGTCCCATGCTACTAGAACGTACGATGGGGGGGGGGGGGTGTTTTCAGGTTGCCTTGTAACACCTTGTGGCCTGCTCTGTCAAATAAATGTAGCCAGCAAAGCATTATGGGCGGACAAAGAAAAACCTAAGAATCTCGAGGATAACAGCTGGGCTGGATTTTTTTCCCCCCAAAATTAGGCTGCACCTGAGCAGCACTGACTGCTTCATCTCCTGGCCCACCCCCCATCTTCAGCTCTTTCAAGCCCCCGCGCCAGGTCACACGCCTCTCTCAGAGGCCGAGCTGCTGGACGTCACTTTCAGCTCATTTGCTCTTCGCATATTTACCAGGGTGGGGGGGGGGCTGAGAGCCCCTTTCAGATGAAATATGGATCCCTGCCGCTTCCTGGCGGCGGCATCGCGGCGAGATA
>JAOYFF010000081.1:21350169-21369380 GCA_025773925.1 Cryptomyrus ogoouensis
TCGCAGGGGGGGGGTGTGGGGGGGGGGGGGGGGGGGGGGGGGGGGGGTTTGTGTGGGGTGGGGGGGGAGGGTGTGGGGGGGGGGGGGGGGGGGGGGGGGGGTGCTGAAATTTAGTTAAATATCCAGTAAGGACGGGGAGAGATCTGAAATGTGTGCCTTGCGGAAAAAATAGGTCACAAAAAAATGAGGGCTGGGGACATCAAAGGCAGTGGGCAGGTTTAAATATTTACCTCGGAGAGCCGCCTCCTCAAATGAAGGATTGAAGCCCCGTCTGCTACAAAACAATAGATGAAAAAGATACATATATATGTGTGTGTGTGTGTGTTTTTTTTCCAAACGCTGCAGAGAGTTTGTGCATTAGCCAAAGCCAGATGGGGTCCAGCTTTTGATTATGCTTTAAGTCCCAAGACTTATTAAGCCACCCCCCCCACATACATATATATATATATATATTTTTTTTTTTACGCCCCCCTCAGCGCTGTCGAGGTACCACACCCCCCTAGTCTCTGTCCCTTTCCTAATTAATAATCCCCCCCCCCTACCCCGCCTGATGAGCACAAAGAACATCAGCTGGTTCACCAAGAGGGGGTGCCTTCTTCATTGGTGGGGGGGCCCTATCTGCTAATTTTACAGATGAAGATCATTTTCTGGCTATCTTGCCTAACCGCCCCCACAACCCTCAAACCCCCCCAATGGGGGTGCAGACGAGTCAGCGAGTGAGAGACCCAGTAGACCAGCACCTTACTGTCCCTTTCTTCTCCCCTGCTGCCCTCCGTCCCCCCTCCACTTGCCACCCGCTCATCTGGGTCTTTGAGGAGGAGGGGGGTTGGGGTCGACACCCCCTCAAACCCCTGGGGTTGGCCACTCGCATCTGCGCTTCCCCCGGAGCAGACCGCAGCGCTTGGCGGTGCTGGAGGAGAAGAATGAGCCCTTCCTGAGAGAGAGAGCGAGGGAGAGAGAGAGAGAGGGAGAGAGAGAGGGGAGGAGGAGGAGAAGAAAGCGGAGCGAGCGGCTGCTCACACTCGCGCTCATAGCCTCGCTCGCAGGATAGTCGCATGGCTCGCGCTCTGTAACGCGCTGGGATTAAAGCGGCATTGACTCCATCTGCCCGCCCGCCTGCCCGCCGGAGAGGGACCTTCTGTTAAGGTAAGCACTCCTCCGCCACCCCTCCTCAGCCACCTCTCCTCAGCCACCGCGCTGGACTTTCTCCTGCTTCTTTTCTTTTTTTTTTTTTTTTGCTGATGCTTCTGGTTTGTCAGAATGCGGGGGGGGGGGGCATTGTAGGAAACTGAGTGAGAGAGTTGGGATGCGGTCGCCCCCCCGGTCGCTGCGGTGGGCTAAGGGCTCCCTCCGTACACGGCTTCAGGAAATCCATCTCAGCCTGCTCTGGAAGTGGAATAACACCGGTCTTTTTTTTTTTTTTTGGGGGGGGGTGTCTGTGTGATAATAAGGATGACTTTATGTTTCCTAAGAGCAAGCAGACGTGACTCCGGCTGCATGAAAGAACCTACTTCTTTGAAGGAGTTTATGAGTTCATGCAAAAAGCATGCAATATATATTTCCTCTGTACTGCTGTGAATATCATATGTGAATATTTCCATTCATTAAAGCAGTCTATGTTATTTATGCGTATATAATATAGTACTCAGAAAAACAGCTACATTAGTAACTGTGACTGACAGGGCTGTTTCTCTGTCAGCACTTAGAGGTGTTTTGTAAGGCGACGGACAGCAGGGGTCAGCGGACTGCGAGTCAAGCGATTCAGCAGTCAGCTCGGTCAGGGTCCGGCATTTGTGCCTGTGCCGGTTTGCCCATGGGGAGACTCGGAGAGAGGGAAACGGCTCCCGCTGGGGGGCGTGCTGGGGCGGGGGGGAGGGCCGCGCCCCCCCCCCCCCCCCCACAGCCATGAGAAGTTAGTTCTGTTTATTTACGAATGTGCCACGCATCCTCGACGGCGTTTGGCCGAATGGCAGCATCCGAGTTACTTCATCACAGCGAACGAATCGATAAGTGTGCGCATTATAGCACGCCAGGGGCCCCACACAGACGCCAGAGGCCGTAAAAGCCCAGACTAATGTAGCACCGCTATTTGGTGGTTCAATATTAGCTCTGCGTGTGCGTTGAGACGTCCTGTTTGCAGGTAGATTATGCTAGGCTTGTGATTTCCCGACGAGGGGTCACCGGTGCCTCAGCTCAGAGGATTCCAGCCCCGAGGCTCTCCTAAACGCCCATCAGGTCCTGCCAATTAAAAGTCCTGCCATTCTAGCATTTGTCATAAAGGCAAGAACATCCCCAAAACATTTCTCAAGAAGTTTTCAGCTTCGCAAAACATATAGTATATTTTTAAGCACAATTTTAATGATTTCAAATTATTTTCTGTGTGTGTGTGTGTGTGTGTGTGTGTGTGTGTGTGATTGTGCATGTGCGTGTGCGTGCCTCCTCTGGGTTCATGTCAGGTGGTGGTGGCAGCTCCTGTGTTAATCTGACACGCCGCGCCAAGCAAGTGAGACACGTGCAGTCGCTCGATAAAAGATAAGGCAGAGGAATAAAAAAATAAACACTCCACTTCCGTCGGGCTGCTTTCATTCCGCTCCGAGCCGGGCATCCCATCGACTCGTCTGCGCTCATTAAAATTCAGCCGGGGCATCTGGCTTTGGATAATTTCAAATTGACTCTACAGGAAGAGGTATGGGAAGTGGACAAGTGAAGTAACCTTCCGTAGCGGTATCGAACAAGCAGGAAACAGATGATGCTTCCCCGTGGGTCTGTTTGGGATAACACTTTATCCCAATAATGGTGTTCTTTATTCAGTTATATTTGATTTATTTTATATAGCGCCTTACAGTTGCCCCAAGGCACTTGACACGAGTACTACACGGTTTGTACTAAATGGTGCATAAAACAGGGAGCAAGAAAGAAAGAAAGAAAAGATTTTGCACAGAGAGCAGTGTAGGTTGACACTGTCTCCTCACACTTCCTGGTTTGTGGGTACATTTCCCATCCCTGAAGATTTTCTACGATGGCTCTGCATTCATTCAGGTTTCCTCCCACATTCCCAAGACCTTTGGGTGGACCAGCGTGTCTAAATTGCTCCTATTCTAGGGTCTTCCCTGCCTCCTGTGATGCACTTTCTGGGAAAGACTCCAGGCTTGCTGTCAGGGTGATTATGGGCTGGTTTGCCCCAAAAGAGACATATTCATCACATATTTCATTCAGGGGGTAGGTGCAGCCCAGGACATATTCTAAAGTCCATTTCCATTTAGTCTCAGAATTTAATTTCATTTATTGAACGAGCAGAAAATTCAGAGCAGTTTAGGAGAGAAGAAAATTGGCCGTATTGCTGTTTTAGCGAATGATTAAAAGAGCCCCGTCGTTCCGAGTCGCTCCCTTTTTAAATGCCAGCGAGAGCCGCATGTTCCTTCTGGGTTATTTCTGCAAGATCACTATGTTGGGTTCGGTCACACTGAGCAGGTCTCTACAGATGCTGGTGTTCCTGAGTAAAGCTGAGCTCTCCCCAGCATCGTCCTCAGCCCATAAAAGCTGTTACGATTTTCCTTCTCCTTAAGTCCAGCCGAGAGCGAGCAGAAGCCTCTCTGTGCGTAACATGTAGCTCGGCCGGTACTGTGAGCGGGAACGCTGGGCTGCCAAGACCTGAGACCTGTGCAGCTCAAACTTTCAGCTACACCAAGACACTGGAGAATACAAGTAAACGAGGACATAATTAACCTACTTATAATACATTATTCCATTTATTTTAGATTAATTATCTGGTACCAATTAATGGCTAACATATACATGCATTCCATGGAATATAGTAAGTCGTATCATATGTTGGGTGGAGGCAGTGGTGGTGTTTACCGCCACTAAAACCATCCATTTGAATGGGGCCCCGAGGGTTTGGAGGCCCCCTTCAGGCCATAAACTGTAACTACAATGAGGAGATACAAAGACATTTTTTCAGTTGGGCATCTGAAACAACAACCCCCCCTTTGCGTGGAAGTCCTGCCAGATGTTTTTTTTTTTTTGCCTACAAATTGTCAGCGACCTCAAGGGAGCAGCATTCCAGATGCAGACACCTTTCGGGGTTAAACTCTCATTTTCGAAGCACCCATCTGAGGGTTGAGGGTGTACGGATCGCCCTCAGAGCTCGGACTTGTGACATAAGCAACAGGCTGACACAGTGGGCCAGATGGAGACCTTATAGGGGCCCTGGGTGGGTTGGTTGTTCCGGGGCCCCACACAAAAAGTCGCCTTGGGGACCTCCCAGACCTCCTCAGATGTTTCAAAAAGTAAATAAATACCTGGTGAGTACAGTCAGATGATCGTAGCTAACTAGCTGGTTAGCAGAACATGCTGCTTCAGCATCTCCTAGATGAGTAATCTGATTACTTAATATTTAGTATAGTGTCTGCAGCCAGAAGGGGACCCTTTCCGGGTGCCGTGTCACACTGACAGCTACGGTCTCCAATAAAGGCAGGAGAAGATGGACATGTGAGCTGATCCCTTTAACATAAAGTCAACTTCCCCTTTAAGTGTTTGGGTTTCGTTTTTTTTTTTTTTTTACAGTCCAAATAATTTTTACACAGTGTGGCAGCCCCTCTGTCTCAGTACGAAGGGCTGCAGGGAAGGGGTGGCGCCCATCCCAGGGGGTGGGGGGGAGGGTTCTAACCTGCGAATGAAATCAATACGGTGATTATTTTGGAGAGGCTCGACTCGTCACCTTGAGCACTTCAATCTCAGTCCCAGCGAGATAGACTATGGATGCTTTTTCCACACTCAGTGGGACCGCCTCACCAGCGCCTGTGCGTGCGCGTGTGTGCAACTGACGTATTTCATCAGCCACACATTTAACTGCACACAGGAAATCCACTTTGTGAGTCATTCATGGGCAGGGAATACACATTTACCAGGGTACTCATATTTCCAACCTCATTAATTTACGTTTGCGCTGCAGTGCCTTTTGTTGTTTTTTGATAAATCCATTCATGGTGCTTTGCTTAAGTGTCCCTGAAGCGATATATGTCGGCATGCATGGATCGTGTGAGATATTAGGAGCCATAGAAAAATTATATGTTAACTCTGGTACAAACAGTACAGTCCGCTACTAGGCTGATGCCTCCTTATGTTCCCTGAATGTTGGTTTTGGGGTATTAGTTATCGGTCCTTGAATAATCGTATTATGTATCATATATGTTTGCAGTCTGTTATTTGTCTCGTGTGTATGTTAAATATGTAAATGTGAAGCTAAATTTACTTATACTTCTAATGTCAACTGTGCAGTCTAATTTAGGTTTGTTTCACAATACCTTTCTGCTTTTTTGATAAATCCATTCATAGTACTTTCCATAAATGTCCCTGAAGCGATATCTTCTGTTTCTGAGTGTCGCGAGCAGACACACATGGACCTGGCACGCACAAACACGATGACTCTCTCGTACTCCGTGGTTCGAGTATGTCGAGAGTACCGCTGATGCGCTCGGATTCGAATGACACACATCCATAAAATGCAACCCCGTACCCTGCCAGTATCCAGCGAGACGACAACAGCTGTTACCGGGGCAACGGGAGTGGAAACAGATCACCAACAAGATGCGCTTCTGGAGACGTGGTGCTCATCAAGACGATCGGAGATAAACATCGAATTACAGTCGATTTGTTTTACGCTTGTTCCTTACTGCGGGATATTACCTCTTCCTCCCGCTTCCGGAAGCCCTCTTTAGCGTCTGTACCCTTCAAACCTCACCCCCCCAAGCAAAATCCCGCCATTATAAACACCAGCAAACTCCCACAACTCTTCGGTTTCTCACATTTCAAAAACTCCAAGCCTCTTGAACTTGGCACTGTGGCGGGTTTTGTGAATCACAAAGCGTTCAACAGGTGGTCTGCTGTTTCTCTTCAGAATTCCCCCAGAGGGGGGCGCTGGTGACAGCACGACGAAGCCTCAAACAGGCCCGATGCTGATAGCGGGAGGCCCCTCTGCACCTGCGACCTTTATTTCGGCGTGCTTTGATCAGACGGCATTCCCGCAATCGAATGAACTGATTTTATTTCGTTTGTGTTTCGGAACTTTCCTCGGTGTAGGGATGGCCCCGAGGTATTCCTCATTTTCGAACGACGTTGTGTTTTTACGAAAAAGAACCCACTGAAAGTAGGTGTAGACGGGCTGTGATAGTGAGTGCATGTGCCCCCCGCCCTCCCATTACACGCAAACCTGAGCGAATCTTTGCCATCTCTGGGGAAGAGCTTCCTGCTCAAAGATCAGCAGAAGACCACAGCAGATCATTGGTGTTTTGCAGAATCCCATAAACTCCAGCCAGATCCCTCCTGGTAACTCCCACCGCCCCTCTGGCAATACCAGAAAGATTTTCTGTCACCTCGCTGAATAACTATTAGCCAACTGACCCTGGTGCTTCTGGAGATCCTAATGGAGTCCAGAGACAAATCCTTGAGGTTTATTTATTTATTAACTGGCTTATTTCCCGTTACACGCGGCACTAGTGCGCTATGCGATCCCGGGCACTCTGCCGAAAGAACATTAACACCTTCCCAAGGTCCCTCATCACCCCCCAGCGTGGTCAATGTGTTAAGAATAGTCCAATGTGCTTCCAGAGATCACCAGAGCTCTCCGGAAGCACGTGAGCTCAATCGATTCAACACCCCCCCTCCCCAACCTGAACTTCTGAGCCATATCAGTGTTTTAACCATGCTGTCTTCTTAAGAGGTTCTAATCACCCCAGCCATGTGGAGTTTACGGCCCGCCCCCTTGTGGAGGGGACAGGACACACGGAGCCAGAGAATTTCCACTCCATATCTGAGTGCCCCGACTCCGTGTGAATGATCTGCTCCCGCTTAAGTTAAGGCAAGAAAGTGAATAGCATTAAATCAGAATTATGAATTCGGAATTACGTTCAGGAAATCCGTGGTGACGTGATGCAGGGGGAGTAGCTCCAGAATGGGGTAAACATCCAAGCCGTCCCTACGGCTGATTGGAGTGCGCAGTGGTCCATGGACCAGGGCCCTTCACATTTCTCGAACCTTTGGCCCCCCCCAAGTTAAAAATGTATGTGATGTTGGGACCCCCTACCACAAATGCGAGGACTAAGGACCAGGAATATTTCTTTCTCTAGGGGTGGGGCTTAAAACATTTTTTTCTCCAAATGGGGAGGGGGTCCCTATATTATTCATCATGAAACTAAATTTCAAATACATCAGCATATTAAGTAAGTATTCATATTTCTTTCTTTTGCAGGGGGGAGGGGGGCTTAAAATATTTTCAGTCATATTTGTGGGAAATCCCAATAACATACAGTACCAATGAAAAGTTTGAACACAGACACACATAGAAATTCTTATTTGTATTATTCTCTACATTTTAGAATAATTATAAAGACATGTGAACTATAAAATATAATATATAGAATATGCACTGACTGGAAAAGTATTAAATAAAAAAAAAATGTTGGGGGGGGGGGGCAGCAGTTCTGTGGGTTGGGACTCAGAAGGTTGCTGGTTCAAATCCCTGGGTTGGCAGTGTGATCCTTGAGTAAGGTCCTTAACCCCAATTGCTCCAGGTACTGACTGACCCTACTGTCTCCTCTACACCAGTCTCATGAGGTGGCCTCCTGGGATGCTTTTACAGCCGTCCAGAATGAGGTCCCACATATATGCTGAGCTCTCATTGGCCGCTTTTCCATCACTCTCTGGTCATACTCTTGCAAAACCATTTCTACTGTGTTTAGGTCAGATGGTGGTCAAGTCATGTGATGCAACACTGTATCACTCTCCTTTGTAGGTGAGTCCAGACTTTTGACTAGTGCTGTTTCTCATGATAAATAGATTTCAAATACATTCGTTTATGAAATGTCTCTGTGGACCCCTAGGGGGCACTGTGCGCGGGTTAACGACCCCAGGAGTAGGGCTTCAAACTGCGGGCATCAGCTTGCCATAATTGCATGTCTGGAGTCTGTGTGAATAAATCCACTTGAAGGCAAGGAGGCTGTATGGAGACTTGACTGCATTTTGAACAAATAGCCCTGGAGGTTTGGAAAACCAGCACTCACCCTTAAACGACGCCCTCTCTGCCCTTCTCTGTATTGCAATGGCTGGGGGCCTGCACTCAGGATAAAAAGTGCCATTCCCAGGAGGAAACGCGCTATGGTATCAGATATACCATCTTTGAAAAGTTACACCATCTGTTCACAGCTTGAACAGACCTCAGTATCTATAGGAAATCTTCCTCTGATGTTTTCTGTAGTACGGCCATTTTGGCGCAGGTAAATTGGCTTTTTTTTCCCCACTGGTCTTCACAAATGAAGGAAAACGAGGAAGAGAGAGAAAATAAATGAGTAAATAAATGAACCCAAGAGACCGGAAAGCTCAGGCTGACAATCAGCCAGCCGCACTGCTGTGTAAGTGCTGAAACAATTATTTTTCTCTGCTCATATAATGTGAATCTCTGCACCACCGGCTGAAATGCATTTAGGTTAAATGTGTCCGTGTTATTTGACTCAGTATTCACAGCAGAGTTTTTAAAGAAATGATCACGAAGCTGCGGAAAAGGAAAGACCTTGGAAAAACTTCAGAGGAAGTTAGAAAGTAAGGAATTAAGTATCCTTTGAAACACTGGCTAACATTTGACCCATCCTGAATCTTCCTGGACTAGGTCAGCTTGAAAATTTGCCAGGAAGCTACCGTAACCAAGAACCTAGTCTACACCCTGACAGATGTTAGTAGGATTGGAATTAAATATCCATTGAAACACTAGCATGAAGATGCCAACAACCAGTGCTTAATTCACACCGAAGCTCAGCTCTGGGACCTCCAGCTCAGGGCTGCAGCTCTTCTCAGGTACGCTCCTCTTCCTTAAATGCTACACCCAATGTAATGAAACTTGAAATTAATTTGAGCTAAACTTTGGAATAAATGCAAATTTAACTAAAGAGATGTATATTTATAAAATTGGCTGTGTTGTATGATTTTTTTCATCCACTTAAATTAGTATGTTTCGCTTGTCTGACTTTCGATTTAAAAGGAAAATAACGCACCAGGCAGACTTTTTTTTTTTGCCAATAAAATAGATGAGTTTACACAACAAGGGTAGCTACAGCAAAACAATTTAAAAAAAATTACATACAGTAATATTTTAGCAACAAAGCCATTGGAACATAAGTCGAGCAGAAATGAAACAGAAACCTGACAGACGGACAAGCAAAAACATTGAGGAGAGGAGCAGCGTTTATGGATGCTAATGCTAATGCTAACGAGAAGGAGGGCAAAAAAAGCAGGAAAAGTGCAACGCATATGAAAAGTTTGGTGCGACTAACAGGTGTCGGACAGAAAACATTGCGTTGTTACGTGTTTAAGCAATTAATAGCGTATTATCATTTTTAAAGACTGATTTGTGTGTATGACATCATCGTGAGTTTACAAATTAAGCACTGCTAACATCTGAACGTTCCGTTACCTTCCGGAACGTTCTCAGACCAGGTCTCCACTCAAGTACAAACTGGGCAGGCTCAAGCCGTCAAAAAGCTGAAAGAAAATCTTGAAGGATGTGCAGATGTCAATGTCTGAGATATTTAGTTGCTTGACAAATCTCACCCTGATGAAAGAGGTTGTGTGATCCAGGACTTTTTTGACCTGAAATCAATTTTTGCACAAATTCATGAGAGCTCATTGCCTGGGGAACACCACCCATGACTGGCAGCGTAGCCTTACGGGGAAGTCCATCATCCGCAGAGTGAGTGGGATGCTTGTCAAGATGAAGGGAGAGAAATGGCAAAATCTTTGAGGAAAAACCTACTTTAGCCTGCAAAATTATGATCCAGAGAATGAGGGATGGGATGACGATGGAATTAAGTTGATGTCCAATGAACAGACTGCAATGGTGTCCTGTTTCTCAGCATGTTTCTCCAGATGTTCCATGACTCGCCTGTGTGTGCTCCATGACTTTAGCTGCTATTGAGAAGCTCACACCCAGTCATTGGTGTCGTTACTTCACAATCAAAGTCGGTCTCAGTTTTGACCCATCATTCACTGCAAGCAAAACAATGAACAGAACCACTCTTCTCCATCAATTGCTAGGAGGTGAACTGGAGGGTCAGTTCAGGCGGGTAGCAAATAAAAAAAATAAAATAAAAAAAAACGACCCCCCTCCATAATGGCGCTACAGCCTTCTTCGTGGTGGAACTATCCCCAGACTTCTATCACAAGATGAATTTTCAAGCGCAGAGATGTATGTTTAATGGATGAAGGCGGCTCGGTGAGTGACCTCAACTGTACGGAGAAGATACTCGATCATTCTCCTTATGACCTCCGGACCCCGGGCGTCCTGCCCTGCATGCAGCCAGTGTGCAGTTTTCATGAAGAATGATGAGCAGAATCAACATTCAATGCCTCAGCATTCAAAGATGTGTTGGACTATTAACATTTCTCCTGTGTGTGTTTTGTTTGCTGCTGAGCCTTTGTGTAGTGTAAGACCTTGCTTTTTAAACTAATAAATATCATTATTATACACAATACAACAATGACTTCATTTTTAATTCAGTCTCAGAACACCATATTTTTCACCGTTTCTGAGAGATGAAATCGACAGCATGAAACATGGAGTATGGTGAACGTCAATCAAAGATGAAGGACAGAGAAGCAGGGAAGAAGGATCCGGAAAAAAAAGAGACTAAAGCAAGTGTATCCAGTGAGTGGGATAATTTGCAGGAAGTGGCCTGCTGGCCTGAGTAGGCCCGCGCTCGCTGTGAACACACAACGTGACTGGATGCAGAGACCATCTCAGATGGGTCGGGGAGCAGGGCAGGCAGGGTTCGAGGAAGGCGACGCTCCACTGAGCGAGCGGCACCTCCTGCCCTGCCGCTGACTAATGGAGCGCCGACTGAAAGCCCTGTCATGTTTTCCCCAACAACACAGCCTACCTCAGTAGGACAAAGTGTCTGCTTTTGTGTCAAGCAAGCTGGCCTGGTGGCCCCCAGCTGAAGCCGAGGACATCCAATTCTTACCACATACTCATTTTCTCTGGCCTATCGACTCAGAAAACTACTGGGTGGAACTTTGTACCACTAAGGAGTCAGGCCTGTTTAAATTCAAGATTCAATATCTTAAAATGAGAATACATTGGAATGCTTAGTCTGTCAGTCTCTCAGTTACAAAAGACAGTAAAGATACATTGTAAAACACAATGGAGAGCGCAAAACAATACAGACAATGCAAAAAATACAGTGTAAAACAAAACAGTGCAAAACAATACAGACAATGCAAAACAAACTAGACAGTGCAAAACAATACAGATAATGCAAAACAATACAGTGTAAAACAAAACAGACAATGCAAAACAAACTAGACAGTGCAAAACAATACAGATAATGCAAAACAATACAGTGTAAAACAAAACATGCAGTGCAAAACTGGACAATATGTGGTCAGTGGCTCTTAAAATGCAGTTCGAGATAAGTATAATTTAGCATGATCCTTGTTTTTTTTTTTTGTCCCTAATAAGCAGAAACAACTTTTCAACTCCAAACAGTGTTTTAAGTGGCCCTGTGGCTTTGCTTAGTATTCTTATCCTACTCAGTCCAGGACCACCTCACCTTGTTTTCAGAACTTTCAGCCGGGTAATTAAACGGCGTACAGGAAAAGGTCACACTCTCGGCAGCCGCCGTTTCCTTGTGAGAAAGCAGGAACGTGCAATTATAAAACGAAGGGGTAGCGATAACAGCTTTTGAGAAGGTTCTAGATGTTTGTATAGATGCTGTCATATATAGATCTATTACACACAGCATTAACAAACCCAGAGAAAGGGCTTAGGGATTAAAAATTGATGTTAGCAAAAGGCATCAGTTGAGGGAAAACATCGAAATATGGTGTTTAGCCGCATGAAAATTCCCATGACAGGAATGACTCCTACTTTTACAGCACAAGGACAAGCCACTCAGGAAAACACGCGGCAAGTACACAAAATGCCAGGAGGGGATTCAGCCTCGGCCAGCGCAGGCTGGCTGTGATTCCCGACGATGTATGGAAAAAACTGCTGACTGCTTTAATTCAAAACAAAGAAAAGCTCTACTCGCGCAAAGGGCAGCAGTGGTTGAAATGGACTTCAATGCTGTCCTTCATTTAACTCTGCATCTTGAGCAAATGCTATATAACACACAGGACGCGTTAATGTGTAACGCACACGAATCGCTCAAACAAGACGGCCTGAATTGCCTCCGTTTTCATTCTTATAGTGGTTTGATTAAATTGAGGGCTTTCTCTCACAGCCCCTGAATGGCTTTCGCGATTAGATTTTTATATCATGTATTATCCATTACGTTACACTCCGTTTAATAACATTCATATATTCCATTCATGGAGACAGAGAGCCATCTCACGGAGATGCTGGTGTCCCTGAAGCGCTGAGTTTTGTTTGTGTTGCGAGGCGGACGCTCTTTAAATATTAGATGTCTTTTTTGCTTAATATTTATTTGCGTGACTCTGTTGTGCTTCTGAGGCTGAGAACCGCCCTCCTATCGAGGGAAATGACCGGGGATGAGTGAGCGGTAATGAATATCAATGCCGCTCACTTGGAGTGTGTGTGTGTGTGTGTGCGAGAGAGAGAGAGAGAGAGGACAAGTGTCTAAATGGATGAAGTGCACGAACGGCCATTGAAAGCGGAAGTTCTCTCCAGAGGGCTTTTCCCAAAAGGAAAAGGGGGGCTTGGATAGGAATTTCTGTCCCGTCCTTTTGTGCATGGCCATCACTGTCAGTTTTTGAAATATCAGATTTGCAAGTAAAATTTTAAAAAGGGCCTTTTTTTAACTGGTAGTGAGATAGCAAGGATGAATAGATTTTTGAAAATGTAAATTGTCCAATGGACCAAAAGGCATCGCTGATATCCAGATCCAAATATGGCATCGGTGTTTCATTTTGATATTTATTACACCGAAAAAAGTTGATTCCGTGACTCCCAGAGACACAAGTTTAATTAATACCTGTGTTGCATGACGCCAAATACCAATGTTTGCCTTCACCCCTGAATGATGCCTATTCAGGTCACACGTGATTGGATGAAGGCATCATGTGACCGTACACAATTCTAATCGCTATCAAGAAACAGACTTGGTAACTTGTTTCACAGATTTCGGTCCTAAGCCTAATTTATTAATTCATTCTCTCTCAGAGATTGCAGTTTTTAATAGGCTGTGAATTGCAGTGATCCCCATCGGGGTGTTATAACTGTTCTTATTATGGCACGAGATTAGGATTTTTAATACCGCTGTGATTTCCAGCAGGTTCCTGCTGATCTGAGGACACATTAGCCTGCGTGTTCATTTCACTTCATTAAATTTATGCATGGCCAAGTAAGCAGCCCCACCTCATGTGTGTGGGGTTTGCATGTTCACTCCCTGTTGTGTGGGTCACCTTCAGGTACCCTGGACATGTGCTTAGGCTAATCTTCATGCCTAGATTGCCCATAGAGTATGATTGTGATGGACTGACATCCTGTCCAGGGTGAACCCCAGCTTTACATCCCATGGTAGCTGGGTTAGACCCCATTGTTTGGCTTAATGCACATGAATGCAGAAGTGCTGGGTTCAAAACCAGCCTCAGATAAGTAAATGAGGAGTGGGGGCTGTCTCTGCTGCCTTTTCTTTCAAGGGCGGTGTGAGGCGTTGAGAGTTAGGATGCTGCGTCTGTGGTTCATATCCCAGGGTCAGCAGAGTGATTTCATGATTAAGGCCCTTAACAACAATTGTGATTGTCTGACTCTGCTTTCTCCAAAATGTATGTCACTTTGGATAAAAGCCTCTACTAGATGGATAAATATAGATCTCCTACCCACAACCCTCACCAGGATAAGCAATTATTGGATGGATGGGTAAATATCCCCATATTACAGACCCACCTGTAGATGAATTGTAATACAGCCATAATTGTGGCCTTTCTGTCATGCTACAGGCCACAGCCCCATCTGCTGGGTATAATTACAGATGAGGAAACGCAGAGGTTAAGGACAGGGTCTTCAATGTGAGGGGAGTTTTCAAGGTGGTCAATGTATAACCCAGCTCACGCCTGCTTGGGTCCCAGGTGGGACCTCGAACCACTGCCCTCAAGCAAGAGAATGAGCCTGAACTGGTTCAGTAAGACATCCAGCTGGATAGTTGGGAAGGAATTTGAGGTCACTCTTGGACAAAAATGAAGTCTTCAGGGTATGTGTCACTACCACTGGCCTACCGCCAGCACAAGCATCATCATTAGTTTGAAAACTCACATGGGGACTGTAGATGCTTAGAGCATTTATGTCAAGCTCCTTAAGGTGTCATGAGATAAGTATTTTTAGTTAGCTGTTAGCAGTACTCACCATTGAGGTGTATTATTACATCGCCCCCTGGTGGTGCCACCAGGAACAACAGGCACAGTTCCAATGACTGCAGGACTGGCACTGAACAAGGGCACAGGAGACGTAGCGATGGTGCCCCAGTTTTGTTCCAGCCTTATCTGCATGAAAGGCATCCGGGTAAATGTCAGCCAAGTGAATGGCGACTGCCACTTGTTGTTCCAGAGCCCACATATTTGAATAAAAATGAGTAACTATTAGTTCAGCCATCGTAAATCACGTCTCTGGGGCGTGGCCAGATGGGCGTGGCTTATGAGCAACACAATACGCCCCGTCGTGCAGCCCGCTGTACTTGTGTTCGGGGGGGTTAATGTATCGTGTTCAGCAGAAAGTCAGAGGAGCTCAGAGACGTATGGAGCGGGTGTGAAGATCAGAGAAAGAGCAAGCCTACAGACATCTTTATTCTCTGAGAGGAAATCATTTTTTATCCCATGTGAAGAAGCCCGAACAAGCAGGCCTGTGTAAGCGACGTACATGAGGGAAATGTCTTCCTGTGTAGGGTCGACTTCATTTAGCTTTTTTCATAAATCGAGGACTGAAGCTTTGGTGAATGGAAACAAAAGCATCTATTATTGAGTTATCGGTGAATCTAACTTCTTCCTGATGGCTAATCATTTATGGGACCTGGCTGGATCTGTTATCGACTGTCCATGCCTGAATGGCATGTCACTTCCTGTTTGGTATGCTGGACTGTGTGATGACTGTAAAAATGTGGTAAGGATCAGAGCGGTTATAAAGTCATCAGCTGGCTAATTTCTTCTAAGTAGTAGTTGTTGTACTTAAATGCTCAAAAGTAAAATGTTAATTTTCATCATTGGCTTTGATGGGCAAAAAAGAAAGGATTGTATCCTTTAAGGTGAACTTATATCTTTTGAGTATTTGTTCACTGACTAACAATAAGTAAGTTTTTTAGTACTTACTAGGCGTGTAACGAGATCTCGTGTCGCGAGATCTCGAGATATTACAACATGACGAGATTTCTCGTCGGAGTGAAAAATGATCTCGCGAAGGCACTGCAAACCAACTGCTGTAAGCATTTCGGCGTCTGACGAACTTACCATAGTAGATGCCCGAGACACTTTTAAACCTTTTGTGTGGCAGTATTTTGGGTACCCGGCGTAAAATATAAACGGCGAAAGAGTGACAGACAAAACACGAACCATCTGTAAGCATTGTAGGAAAATAACGCTGTACACAGCGGCTAAAGCTACTACTATGCAAAGCCATTTGCAGCACCATCATAACTCTTTACTCAAATCCACTGCACCGGTGAAGAAAACATAAAAAAATAAGTTTTGTGTTTGTTATTTATATTGTTTTATTTATATTCTATTTTATGTTCAATTGAGAAGTCAAATAGGAGAGAAGCCTGTCATTTGAGTTTGTGGTGAAATATTTTATGGTGCTAGATATTTGTTCTGTTCAGATGATGGTGATTATTTAACACAATTCACCATACATTTGCATTATTTAGCATGTCTTTCAAATTAATCAAATAAAAGGCTGCTTTCCAGTAATATATTTCCTTTTTGTAGTTTTCCTTAAAATATTGTTAAAATATCATCTCGTTCTCGTGGACCCAATATCGTGTCTCGTCTCGTCTCGTGGGCTGAGTATATCATTACAGCCCTAGTTCTTACTATCAGTTGATTGTCTAGTTTTGCCATTTAACACATAGTGTTAACAACACTAGAGTTTCAGTAGTGTTCTGGTCAGTGGTAGAGCTCTTCACTTCCTCCTTCAAACCATTGACCACTTTACCTCCAGGAGAATGCAGGAAACCGTCACAGAAGCAAAATCTGGGCCAGCTCACTCCTCCATGGAGAGATCAAAGTCTGTCTAGGCCTGGATGAACGAGCAGATGCAGCTTCAAACTGTCCATGTCCGTTGGGGTCAGTAGATTAAAGGGCGGATTTGTCCAGATTTGCTGAGACACCAAAAACATGTCAGTGTCTGGACATACAACATGTATACAAACGAGTACATCTGTCGCTCAGGAACTGGGCTGCTCTAAGTGACTGAAATTACAGTGTAATGAGGACAGCAACATCAGTGGAATATTACTGAATCTCTCACCAAAGCACTTACAGATCTTTACATGGCTTACTAGGTCAATTTAACTAGCTTCCCTCAGATCTCTGGGCTTATTGCATTAAGAATTAAACACTTAACACAGACTAATCAGACGAAGGTATAGTCAGCAGTTGACTTTGTATTCTTGGGCAATTTTTAAAATTAATTTCAGTCGCACTCTAATGTATTTGCATTTATCCATCTCTTTTCCATAACTGCTTGTTCAGTGCGGAGATTGTGGAGTATTTATGCTTATGATATGTCATGTTTACGAATGCGATTATGAAAGAAAGCGCGTGGAAGATGTAAACATGGCATTTGTACGTATCTGTTGCGGCGACCCGGCGGTTTGGTGCTATAAATTTTGGGCACATCCATGTGCTGTTTTGACAAATAGCTGCAGTATACTGTGTGTACCATGTCACACTGCGGTGTGATACAGCACTTGCATAGGGGACAGCTCTGATTGTCCGGTGCTGTGTAGCTCACAGGGTTAGGATGTTATACAGTTTGATTTTCTACCCAGTACCGTACACATCATTGGGGATGATCACACCGGACAGGTAACTGTGAAACCTGTACAAGCTGGGGGGCGTGACTGTTCTTGCTTCCCCTTAAGGCGGCACAGAGCCAGGAGATTACCCGTCGGCATCGTTTAAGGTGGATTTCCTAATTAAACACATCAGCTCCTGATTGAACTGTGGAACGGCATTCAGCGTAAAGTGTGATGTATCGGCGGAAGGCACAACCCGTCATGACAGTTACTGTCCGGAAGCAGTGGCTCTGTGCGAGATTCTGGCTGGTTAGTGCCTTTTACAATGATCTATCGCACCATCGCTCCTCTTCTCACTTTTTTGGTGCGACTGTTTGAAATATCGCAATGCTGAGGTCTGCTGTTGGCGACGCCTCAAAAAACAAGCCGTTAGAAGAGCTGTCATAAATCACCACCGATGCAAAGTTCAGCCTATATATCATTGGACTCTAGGTACAGCTAAGAAGCATAAAATAACGGGAGATGTGTACTGTGCCAGCAAAGCCGCCCCAACAGAAGTGGCGGATGGAGTGAAAAATGACCGCCTTTGTTATTTCTTTTGCTAGTGGAAGACTGGAGACGTGGTGTTTCCAGCCGTTTTTGCTTAAAAATGAAGAGGAGAGAGTTATTAAGATGTAAGCCATACCCGGTGCCGTTGGAGGACGATCAGATACGACGTTTATTCTTTCTAGCCGCAGTTAGCGGCGGCGTCGTCTGAATAACAAACAACTGAATGACAATGACATGATAAAAGGGACAAATGGGTACAGTTGTGCGAGGACGAGGCCGCTGTCAGCAGTGGATGTGAGCTACACAACGCTCACAATTTATTCATGCTCTGATCCGCCCCCCCAGAATGGGAAGAAATTACATACAGCTGCACTTATACACCAATTAGCCATAACATTAAAACCAGTGACAGGAAAAGTGAATAACACTGATTGTCCTGTTACAATGGAACCTGTCAAGGGTGCCATTATATATTAGGCAAGTGAACAGTCAAAGGATCTGCCTACATATTGGTTCCAGGTACTACAGGACGCCTTCAGGGATCTTGTGGAGTCCATGCTACGAGTCAGAGCTATTTTGGGGACCTACACAATATTAGGCAGGGGGTTTTAATGTTACGGCTAACTGGTGTATATTTTGGAGGACCTTGCTCAACGTTTTGGGAGCAGTGTGTCATTCAGCAGATTAAGATTTAGTCAGCAGGTCACTGGTTCAGTGTCACCTTGGTTTGCAGAGAAACATCACTGTTGAGCCCCGGATCAAGGCCCTTAACCCCCGATAGTTCCAGGGACTGTCTGACCCTGCTTTCTCAAAATTGTACGTCACTTTGAATAAAAGCGTCCGGTATATAAATAAATGTAATTGTCCCTCAGGAATGACCCAAAATGAAAAAAAAACTGGATGCCAAGTGAAAACAGTAAATCTAAAATAAACGTGGAAGTGTAGGTGTTGGTTCTCGAGGGCTGGTGTCTGTGGTCTCATCCTGTGATGTCTGTAACCTGCATCGTCGTCTTGTCTGGAGTGAGGAAAAAAAAGTCCTGCTCTGGAAAGCGATCTCCCTTAGGCTCCTAGTCAGCACAGCACCCCCAGTAAGCTAAAATGTGCCACTGCACTGCTTCTTGACAGTCAGGTTTGGCGTTGCAGAGATTTGACGGTCCTTATTTAACAGGCCCCTCACTGGTTACCCGAGTGCTGTCCTCAGCAGGCCTGTCCTCAGCAGGCCTGTCCTCACTGTTATGAAACGTTAAAAAAAGCAACGCTGAAAGCTTGCGCGCGAGTGAACGTTTACGACCTGGAGGATCAATCTCAGGCGCGTCGATTGAGCCTTTTGGCGTCCTTAAGCTGTCGAGGCATCGCTCTGTATCTGCGCTCGTTAGCGTGCCTGCCTCTCTCTCCATTCTCCTTGCTGATTAGCTGTGTTTTTTAATAGACACCAGATTACATGCTGTTTGCAAACAGTCCACAGTTGACACCAAAGCTTTCTCTTTTTTTCCTTTATATTGTTTGCTTTCATTCCTGTATGAGAGATTCACGTTTTTTTTTTTTTTTTTTTTCACAAACGCAGTCATAAGTAACAGTGTTTAATGTCTCAGTGTCCCCAATATGTTACCGTTATGTAATTTATGGAGCATTGATTATATCTCCATATGGGATTATATAATTATATAATTTAATTATAAGTAAATACAGTTACGTGCAGCCAGTGATTGC
>JAOYFF010000081.1:21377403-21392949 GCA_025773925.1 Cryptomyrus ogoouensis
TCACCACATAAACTCTGTCGGGGAGCGCTGTCTCAGTGTCAAGGCGCTCACTATTTACAGTGTTAATGTCAAAGTGCCAAAGCGTTTCGAATACAAACATACAGCACACACACATCTGCACTCAAACAGACCTGCACACATAATATTTTGCGATATTCTGAAGTATCCAGAAGGTCATCCTTTGCTCAGTAGGTCTACATCTTCTTTAAGTTCACATTTCAAGGTCTGTCACATACACAAACATAGACTGCACATCTACGTAGCGACATGCTTTTCTACCTGAATCCGGAATCGTGCTTGAAAGGAAATACGAAATGCAAAGAAAAACAATATAATCTAAAAATATTATGATAAATAAGATTTAAAATAGAAATAAAACATCTGTAAAATAAGACAACGAATAGCCAGGATATCAGTAGTGCAAAGATGTGTAATGAAGGTGTGGGATGGTGTAAAGTATGAATTATGCCTAGTTTCACCTTGCAGTATATATGCACTATACTAGTATACACACACACAGAGAACTCTAGGCGATCTATAGCCCTTCTATTTTAAGGTGCATACACCAATATGTGTTTATATATTTATATACAGCCTCTTAGTCTATTTGTCTATAATTACTCTAATCGCGTATCTGTCGTTTCTGATGTGTTATTGTTTTTTGGGGGGCGTCTCGTTACATCATATTAACTGCACACGCCCGCTTCCATCTTTATTGAATTCTAGTAGAAACTGAAGGGAAAAAAAACTTAAAACATCTTATTCGCAAGAATATGATCTTGGCCCCAAAACATCGGAAAAAGAAAGAGGGAGTTGAAATTTGCATTTAGATTACTATTTTAATAGAAAAGTGTGACCATGAATCTGGTTAAGCAAAAAAAGACCGACGTTGGCGTCATTTCTGAAGGAGAAATATACAAGTTAAACGCCTGGAGAGAATCAGCATTAAAACATTTTTGGGCTGATTGTTACAACAATGCTGACTCTGTGAAGGGGGGTAAACGCTCTCATTCTCATCATGAAAACGCCCCTCACCCCTAATTAAGGACATGATGTAGGCAGCGCACATAAGAGAAAACCGGTGTAATTAGATGTGTACCGCAAATTAAGTATGAAGCTGGCTGCTGTAATTATAAATGGCTACACACACTTACTCCGGGCGTACTATGAAGACAGACACCCTCCTCACTGAATTTATTTGTATTCGTTAATAATAATAATAATAATAATAATAATAATAATAATAATAATAATAATAATAATAATAATAATAAACTACACGTGCTAATGGCAGAATCCACACGGATGGACAGTGAATTGTCAGAAATGTATGTATGAGTTAATTGCAGGAACGATAATTGTTTTTTATTGTCAGATCCATTAATAGATCATGATAATAAGGTCGCTCGTCAGTGCATCATTTTCACATAGGTTACAAAAAGGTGGTGTTTTTATAGGGCTGTTGCCAACATAGTTTTTCCAAAAGCTTAACCATGAATTAACAAGAACAGCATCATGGTATATCAACGGTCAATCTAGAACTTCACGGCTTGACTGAGTCGGGAGGACAATGTGGATTATAAGTACTGGAGTTTGTGTAACCAAGTTATTTGGGATTTCTGGATCAGGTTGACAAATGATGCATAAACTATGTTAAACGGCGTGATTAAAACCCCGCCAGGTGGTTAAAGACCTACCGGCACCTCACTGGGTCTGTCGTTCGCGATCTGGGAAATCCCCCCGCCCATCTTCCGAGCACCCCGCTAGCAAGCGCTAAAACACTGGCTGCTCCGCCGTATGGAAATCGGCACCGCTTCCATCGTGAACCGGGGTAAGGTGGGCGGGGACTGACGGCTCCGAATATCTCCACCTGCTGGGCGCTTGGAAAGCTATCTCCCATCGCGACGGGCAAATGCATTTTATATTAATTACTAAAAAATCTAAAGCCTCCTGTCTCTGATCTCAGTCTGGAGCCGATGCAAACGCCCGCCTGCTCATACAGGTCTTGTACTTAACCCGGCGGCAGTAACGCATATCCAAGACCGGCCGGCAGGTCGTTCCCAGCAGAAAGCTACAAGGATTCCCAAACCCCCGGAATGACGTCGTTAATCGCGTCTAAAATTACCCGTCTAACTGGTCGCTTGTGCAAGCGGCTTGTTGTTTTTGGAACTTCTAAAACAGGGTTGCTTCTTGGGAGATGAAGGGCCTGTAATTTTTTTTCCTAGGATGTTTGTTTGGTACCTACTGCTCCTGGCAGTGGCGGGGGTCTATTTTGGAGGGATAAAAACAAAAGAAAAATTGGTTTTCCATCAACACCAGGGGAATTGCTGAAGGAAACAAAACTGGTATCCTGGTAAGGGTGTTGATTGGGGTCTGGATGCATGTTCTGGGGATGAAGAAATGAATGAGAGGACTACTCACAGGGGCGGGGCCACAAGCGCACTGGGCCTAGCTGAAAGCTGATTGGTCATCGCAGTGCCCCTCGCCTGTCACTCACCGATACAAAACCTTACACATTGCCTAATGAGGGTTGGCCCCTTTGTATAAATTATACCGCCCTTACACCCCCTACCTTCCTGGAATCACCCCAGGCTAATCACCTGACATCATCGTGGAAGCCCACCTCCAGCTCCATGCAACCAGGATGGTCTGTGACGACCTCTCTCTATTTGACACATTGAGCCAAACAGAATACAATAATGAAACATTCAGCAGTGCTATGCAGGCTTCAGGGGTTTGGAGAAATTCTTACGTGTTTCCCTTCCGCACAGAACGCAGGCCTGCTGCAGAACGCTTCCCGAAATGCTTCGACCAACTTGACATGTGACGTGCCCAGACATCAACAGGAGAAATCCACTGTCAGCTTTTCAAGATTCACCACCCGCTGAGTTTTGAGGCTGCGTGATCTAGAAGAGGGCCTTCCGAGCTGCCGGGTATGTACCGCGTCTGATTCCGTGTTCTTATGCCTTTGTGTTATGGGGTGACATTTTGGTATCTCCTTGGTGTAGAGAGCCTCAGACAATGATGTTTTTGCTGACTTCATTAACTTCAGATTAGATTCAAGTCCAAATACTTGGACAGCTAAATGCAGTTTGGCATCTAATTCAAATGTACAAAACTGTGCAAAAGTGCCGGAAGAAGCTGTACAATATATACATGTATGATAAATAAATAGTTAGAAAATTGTACATCTACATATACAGACGCTCCTCTACTTACGAACTTTCAACTTATGAACTTTCAGACATACGAACGAAGAAGACTGTAAGTCCAAATTGTGTTCATTGGGCTCCTGTTTCCAGTCCGCAACATCAATTTTTTTTTTCTGTGCGCCAGTTCCGCCTAGTACGACTCCTGGCCGCTACTCCCGCCGCGTAGCAGTGTAGCGTGCGTACTCCCAGCATCCTAGTTATTTGTACTTGCATATATCCTTCAAATGATGTTGAATATCGACTTACGAACATTTCAGGTTACGAACGGCCATTCGGAACGTGTCTCAGTCGTAAGTAGAGGAGCGTCTATACATGATATTCATGGTGCAGTATGAATAATAAAATAATTTGTGTGTGTTTGGTCCAGGTATACATTACATGTATTTTGACATTTTGGGGACCATTTTTTCAGTCCCCACAAGGTGAAATTCAATTTTATACAAATCTGTGACTGCAATCAAAAAACTAAAAATGCCAAAAGTCTTTTGTTTGGTTACTAATGGTTAAGGTTAGGGCTCGGTAGCGGTTAAGGTTGTTACTGTTGGGATCAGGGTATTGGCCACAGAAAGGAATGGAGAGTCTCCATAAAGATATGAGTACAGATCTGTGTGTGTGTGTGTGTGTGTGTGTGTGTGTGCATGTGTGTGTCTGTTAATTGCACTGACCTGTGACTGGCTTTTGAGAGATGCTGTTGTTGTACCGACTCGTAAATGTGCTGCGGACGATAGTGAAAGACCAGGACAGCACAGAGGCCGAGCCCCCCGGATACGCACGGACCAATCACGCGGAGACGTGTCATCAGCCATGAGGCCACCATCTGTACATGTGAAACCTGGGTGCGGGGGTCACGCAAGCTTCAAGGCCTTCGTGTTTAGTGCCGTCTAATTAAGCGCAGATGAAGTAAACAGACCCAGCGTCTGTCATGTGATGCTGGTTAACTTAATAGGTCAAGGTAATTACAGTAAGTTCACGCTGATACTGGGGAGAACCTTCAAAGGCATTTTGAGGCAGAGGGCTGTCATAACAAGGAGTAGTTGTCGGGCTTGCTGTTCCTGCCACCCCCCCCCCTCCCTTTTCAAAAATGAAATAAACACCTAAATATGTACAGTCAGGGAGTAGCTTTTTAACTGTTTAACAGAAAGGAACCCTGAAGTGAGTTTGGATACTTTGTCAGTAACCTTCATCATTGCATTATACTCCCAGCAAATGTCCAACCCCCACCCTCCCAGTGGGCCCCCACACAAATGTGTGATTTGAATGGTGGCTGAACATCATATAAAACGGATTAACACAGAATGTCGGACTGTAAAATGAAATGATTGACCACCGGTCTGAAACGGGACATCGTTTTCCTATGTAGCATTGTTTTTGGATAGTGCATGGCCGGACACACGCCCAGAAATTATGGGATGGCACGCGGCCCACGCCCCCTAATGACACGATTTGTAGTGAGTCTTATCACATTCATTATCAGTCGCATCAAGGCCCCCATGCATTACGGACCGAGGAAATATGGCAATCGATTTCCCCTATTATGCTACAGACACCATTAATCAGTTTGGCTGCAGTGGAGGGGAAGAGCTTCAGGGAACAGCTTGGAGACCAGATGCGCAAAGTTTAAAGAGCCGGGCAAATGTTTGGCTGTTGTACCTCTGAGCAAACGGCATTACAACTATATCAAAATAAGTTTAGGTCACTTTGGGAAGCGTGTACCGAAACCGTCACTCTGGCACGAGCGTGATTTTAGTATATAGACAGAAATGACCCAAAAAATTGTGGTTTGGCATTTCCTGCTTTGGCTGTTCCCATTGGCTCAACGATCTGCCAGCGGCCTTTGGAAAACGTCAAACCGCCGTGTGTGATCCATCAGGCGGATTCAGCGTGCAAATGTAAACCTATATTGGTCGTATATGTTTACCGCGTGCCGTTTTAGCTGGTCCGGGAATAATTTTCCAGTACATTTTCTCGCTCAAATGATTTTCGAGTGCATTTATTTTTTGAAATCCCTCTGCTGATTCATTTTTTTTGTGATAAACAGCTCATAGAACGTGTTATAGCTAGTGACATTAACTTTATATGGTGGGGGAATTATATAGCAGCTTATTGAGTCGGTATCTCACTGGGGGGTTCAGGGGGAACATTGGCTGTAGGTCCATGGTGTTGGCTGACGCCTACAAACCGTCACCTTCATTGTCTCTCTCCGCACTGCTGCGTTTTTAATCGCACTGCACCCCCTACGGCCAAACTGTGCTTCTTAGACATGCTTCATTGAATGGGTATGCCTCTTTCAATGAATAAATAACACAATAAAAGTAAAGGAAACACAGAAACGTTAGCTAGGGGGATGTTTTAAACTCTTAATCCTCTGAAATGTTTTCTTTTAGTTATAGACTAGTCCCCCCACCCCGAATTGCTCCATGCAAAAGCCCAGATTTGAATGTCCTACAGAGACACTCAACGCTACGGCACCAGAAACCAAGAAAAACAGGACCGCTAGGAGCTTTTCAATTAAACGGACCCCCTGAATGGCATTGCAGAGCTGCGTTTGCAAAGGCTCATGGGAGATGGAGTTTTGGCTAATGATGCGTTTCCAGTGCTGCCTGTGACTGACTGAGTCACGCTAGTGCGGCAGATCTTGATTTCATTTGCGCTAATAAGTGTTTTGAGTTTGGGACGGTTGCAGAAAATGTGTAAATTTTAAATTGGGTCCTCGCTGAATAATCCAGGCTTGTTCTGGAACTGTTGTTCCTCCCTTTACTGGGAAACTGACACGGAGGCCCAAAGACAGACATAACCAATCGCTGTCACACTTATTAGGAGATAAGGGGATCCGATGAGACGCAGCAGTGTGAGGGATGATGACAATGATGTCATAGCTGTGTATGGGTGTGGCTTCCAGATGCAAACAGCCAATCCCATGGGTGTCTGAATGCAGAATGGCTCACGGTTTGGCGAGGTGATGATGTGGTCTCATGTCGAGACCACAGCAGGCTGAGCAGTCGACATGACAACCACGATATGTTAGTTAATTTGTGGTGAGTGCCGTCCCACCCCCCATTTTCTCAGCCCCCTCCACACTGCCAGACATTCATTAATTTTCATCACTCATCCCAGGATGAAGAATGGAGCTCCCTGAAAGGCAGGGATGGCTGTGGAATCCACTGGGTGGGCAGGGAGGGCTGGCAGGGTGGATAAAGACCCCAGATGTCCAAACAGCAGGATCGTGAAGCGCTGAATATGCCCAGTTAGTTCTCCTGTCCGCCACTGGATTTAACCGGCTGCAGTAGGACCGCCGCCTGAATCTTCCTGGGACACATAATAGCCTGGAAAAAATCACTCGGACCTTTGAAGTTTTCCAGGGCGGCGGGAAACAGTTCCCGTTAATCAAAATCTCCCGTCTGAACACAGACACACCTTCCCCCCCCCAGTGCAAACCAACTTAGCACGCTTTGCACATTTCGCCTTTGGCCGTAGTTGGTGCATCTAGGAATGTGCGTCTGGTGTGCTCAGTGAGAGTTCATCCTCACATTAGTAGCCTACTGGAAACTGCTGCATAGGGTGCTTTGCGGGGAGATTTCTCTGAAGGCATCGCGGGAGGGGCTGCTGGGTACACCTCCCCCTAAAACAGGCTTCCGTCTCCCCCCATCTTTGATGGCGGTTTTAGCGCTAAACGCAGCATGCGAGAGGGAAAAGCATGAAGATAGACGAGGTCAGCCTGAGTGGCCCTCGCTGAGTCACATGATCAGATGAGTCACATGATCGGGGGAATCCATTTTCTTGTACTGGGAGTACCACATTGATTTGGCTCATTCCTCTCGCTTCAAAATCAAAGTTTAATCAAACAGGGATCTAAATTTTAATCAACCACCTGTCGACTATATTGATCAAGTCAGTGTAACAGTTCGGACACAGTCACGTGACCCCGGTACACGACTTTCTGCAGATTAGGTCACACTGCACCGTGCTACCTGAGTCACATGGGCTGGGTGAATCCTGTTCCACTGCCCTGGTGTCTGTGCTCCAGAGGCGGACATTTCAGGTGCAGAAAGCAAAAATCCAAACCAGGATTTTGTTTCAACCATCCAGTTGAGCACTCTGTGACTGTGACTCTTTATATTCAACTGGTTGGTGTTTTCACCTGCGTTTTCATGTACTGTTTTTACCCCGTTCTCCTCCTGGTAGCAGAATGAATTTCTGAAATTCCCAGGGAGCATGAAATGAGGGTGGGGGGTCTCAATGAACAAGACGTGAGGACAAGTAATGCATAGTTTCTGAACTTAATTATTTAATTAATTGCCCAGGGGGTTGGGGCCTTGGACCCCCAGAGGTTTTTTTTCTCCCTACTTTGGAGTTTTCGGTTGCTCTCCTCCGTTGTCTTCTGGTTTTCTTTATTCAATTTCTTTCCTTCATTTTTCCTGTTCTGTATTTCTCTCTAATGATGTTTTATGTATCACAACACATCCGTGTAAAGCGCTTTGGGACAACTTTGTTGTGAAAGGTGCTATATAAAAAATAAATGTATTGTAATGTATTGTAATTTCTAAATAGTTAATTTTCCCGTTTATTGACATCACCGTCAGTGAAGTAATCTGAAGTGCTGGGTAAATGAAGCTGTGCTCTGCATCACTCTGACCCTGAATGCTGTTTCTACTTTATTTACTCTCTGTCTCGGCAAACATCTTTGTGGTGAAATTAGGGCTGCGATGGCCCCTTTTTTTTGTGGACGGCGGTACCGTGGATTTGGCCCGTTCCTCTTGGTTCAGAATCAGAGCTTAATTAGCATGGATCCAGCAGTCACTTACACATGTAGAGTTCGCAGGAGGGGGGCTGATTGAAATTCAGTGTTAACAACCTGCCTGTTGACTCTCTTAATCAGAGTCAACGTCATGGCTTGGACATGTGATCATGTGACCCCGATACAACAGTTTGGGTTTGGAAACCCACTCGACAGATTGCCGAGATAAGATAAACGTCCAGCTGACTGCACTGGCAGAAATAAATGGCAGCTTTGTCTTTTTCTACTTAATGCTGTTTACGACTCACTTTCAAGACAGTGGATAATGAAGAATCATTGTTCATGATATGAATATCATAATTGAATGTATCAAGCAATGCACAAGGTTCCTCTATTGCTCCCATTCATGTCCTGTCTTGTGTAGATAGATAGATAGATAGATAGATAGATAGATAGAAACATACATATATATATGTGCATATGTGCTTACTTTATTACTCCAGAAGGAAATCGCACAACACATACTTTTAGATAGCAGAAAATGACATGTAGACATTAATAAACAATAAATTAAAAATAACCATAAACAATACTACAAATGCACGCTGTGTCCCTGAAACACGGGCCTCAGGTTGTTTCCCATTGGCTATCCCCGTCGTGATGAAGGATGTGGCCCCGCCTACATTCTGCAGTGTTCACTGGTCATACTGTACCTGCTAGCCCTCCTCATGGGGGGGGGGGGGGTCCATGGCCAGGGTCAACCTTATTATTAGCCAATGATATATTTTGAATCGGTGAGTGACAGAGGAAGGGGCACTCAGCCAGCCAATCAGCTTTCAGATGGCACTAGTGCTAGCCCCGCCCCTGGCAGATTGCCGTTGCTGTCCGCCAACCACCAGGGCTGCCACGGTGACTCAGTTATACAATAAGGAATAAGCAGCTTAGTTAATTTGCATGTAACGGTGTCATCAATATTAATGCAATTAATCCATCAATTATTAATTAACAGCAATTGATTTCTTGTCATTTCATGCGGAAACTGCCCCACAGTCACTGGTCATTCGAGACGTGATCCGGTAACCTTCCGGTATGCTAACTGCCTGCTGCACCTACTACTCACTAATCTACCCCACCCTCCCCGAATCGACCATCAATTGGCACGTGGTCCGGGTGGGGAGAGGAACAAAAGACAGGCAGACAGGCAGAGGGGGGATTAGGGAATTATACCTGGGGGATGCCAGATCTTTACTGACGGATGAGCCCCGCTACCCGAAATCTGAGAAAAATAAGAAGTGACTGGATAAACAAAAGGCAGGCCCTGAAACAGGAAGCAGAAGGTGGGGAACCTTCTGGAGCTCAAGGCTTTGAACTTCCCTGCCGTGGATGATGTTACCATGGACACCTGCCCCCGTTGGGTGAGAACAGAGAATCAAGCATCAGGTGACGACCCCCGTGACCCAGTGGTGACTCTCCATGTCTCTTGTGGGCGCCGTCCGCTACAGTTGCATCTGCAATTACCACCGAAACACGGCAGCATCTCTCATATGAACACCTCCTGATCTTGACCCCCCATCTTCCCAAGACTGATTGGATGGGGGGGAGGGGGGGGGGCTTGATTTCCAACAGCTCTGTCTGTCTTCACGTTGAGCTTTTGTTTCCCATTTTCTGATTTTTATTCTCTGAGTGACATTTTTCTCTGGGGCCGCTCAGCGAGTTAGTACACTGTGCCTGTCATTGGAAGGTTGCTGGTTCAAAACCCATGGTCAGCGGTGTGATGTCACCGTTTGGCCCCTGAGCAAGGCCCTTAACCCCCAATTGCTCCAGGTATGCTATGACCCCACCCCATCCCCGAGCTTGCTCTCCCCTCTTTATGTGTCTCTGTGTCTGAAGAAAAGCATGATGGGATAGGCAAAGAGACACCTTCCACATGAGTATCACTATTCCATATTCTGTTCCGCTCAGTATAACGTTTTATTTTGCTGGTCTCACAGGTGTCTCTTTATAGTGCCGGCCAGGCGATCTTTAGTGTTATGCTGAACGTGACAAATCTCGAGCCCCCTGTTGATTTAGCGGTCCATTCGGCACAGCGCCGGACTCGGATCGATGATGCTGCCCCGTTTTAACGAGCCGTTAGCCGCTGACAGGAAGCTGACCTGTTTTAACAGTCCGTGGATCAGCGCTCAGATTGTTAGCAGATATACAAAAGGATACATGAAGTACGGCTGAGTCATTTGATTAGCGTGGAAAGTCCAGCTGCTAGTAGTGAGACTACAAAGGTCCTGCTGCAAGCTTTTAATCACCTAGTGACTTTCATAAGGATTCATAAGACGGCCAGGACTGTAGCTATATAGGCAAGTCGAGAGCGTTCCGATTTAAGTGGTTAGACGGTTGCTGTGGAAGCAGTTTTGTGTCAGAGATGATGTGAGTGAACGTGATTCTGGGGCTTTTTGAGAATAATGCAAGTTTCTGGTCTTAGAGAGAGGATTTAGTCAAGGCCTGCAGAGAACCAATGAGCATGAAGTATATAATCAGCTGATTCATACCTATTTCTGTCTCGTCCATTTTCACATTATCCCCCTTTCTCTAGATTATGGATATCCGCTGGATGGTAAACAGAAGGTGCATGTCACGTGTCTGAGCCACCTGATGATCCCTGCCTAAGAGAGTCATTAAAACAAAAAAAAATAGTGTCAAGAGGTGAAAACGGTGACGGAATGAAAAGTCACGGTATTGATTCTGGATTAGACCAAGGACTCATAGTTGCTCTCCCCCTCTGTGGTTGTTTTGGGGTTTTAACCAAGGGGCTCTTATCTAGTTTTTTTTTTTTGCCTTTTTTTGGTCATGCAAATGTAGTCTCGGTGAAAATTTATCCAGCTCCTCAGACTGCTTAATTTCCCTTCCCGCCGGTCAAACCCAAACTTTAACCTCAAGAGTCCCCTCCCTGTTTGAGCAGTGAGACTCCCTTGATTTCAGCATGCGGCTGGAAGGAGTCCCGCAATCCGTTCACAATCACAGAAAAAGGGACAATTAGATTGATTGGAAGTGGCTCTCCGTGTATCAGTGCAATTGCAGCGCTCGTCGTGTTAATGTATAAATCATTGCACCCTTGATTGGGACTGTAAAAAAAATAATGAGCCATTTATTTTAGGTACTAGCTAATTTACTCGTTTTTCTAAAAGCTGCCAGTCTTTTTCCAACCTCTCTTCAAGGGTCTCTCTCTGAAATACTTTCCTGAAGAGCATGATTAGAAATTCGTGAGCAGGAGATGTCCTTAAACTAATAAAAAACTTTTCTTTTATTATCCGTTCTTTTTATTTTTTATTTAGTATTATTATTTTTAAGTTTAACAGCATGACTATCACCAAGCTAAATACCATTAGCTTTTATTGCAGCAGAAAGGAAATTCTCTGCTATTCCAAGACGATTTGGGAAATGTTGCTCATCGACATACATGCCTGCCCGAGTTAATGGCATCGAACCATCCGTTCGCGTTTCATCCGGCACCCTGACATCTAATAACTTTCTGTGGGAGTCTAACGGTTTTTAATCTCGGCTGGCGGAATGGAGCGCACCCTTTGATTATCGCAGGCAATGAGAGCTGCGAGCCAGTTTTTCCTGCGAGTTCGCTTGACGCGGAGGTACAGATCACGGGCTGCGACGTAGGGCGCAGCCTCGAGGGGGCGCTGGCAGCGAGGATGCGTCGTGGTTTCGGGAATTACAGAAGCTGTCGCTTCCTGTTGTGAGGAATGACCAAGAGGCAGACAACTTCATGTCTCTGAGATGGTTTCTGGAGTGACTTTGATGATTGCAGTTGGGCCTTGTGTAATGGAATTACATCTGTACTGGTGTTTGCAGCCGCATCAGTCTGTGATGTAAAAGCAACATTATGTGTATTTCTGGGCGTAATAACAAGAAAACAAGAGAAAATGCTTTCATCCAGGGACCATGGGGTGCATCTGAATGGGGGGGGGGATCAAGTCACGTCCTAATGTCTGTTTTTTATTTTTTTCTTTTGAAAAATTCATACATAACCTTTGTTATATCTTTGTTAAAATATAAAATTAAAAAATGAGTATAATTCATGCTTTTACTAATAAACTATCATCGGTTTGCATTACATTATTTGTCGGTGATTTTTCCATGATTATTCATCAATGCATCTTTTATGTTGCTGCCTGCCATTTCCATGATCCACCTGTTGTCCAGAGCAATTCCATTGAAGTAAAATGAGTAAAATGAGGGATTCAGGGTGCTGGATGAGTCTATCGTTGACGCTAAAGTGGGTTTGGGCTCTCTGAAAATGCCTCTGGAACGCGGTGGGAAACGCACACCCCTGCGCTGAAATGGTTTGTTCCGTTACACCTTGTCGCACAGAGCAATGAATGTATACATTCATAGAAATTGTTATTTTTTGCCTTTTTTTTTTTTTTAGCCTTGCCCTGTTTTTCATCTAACCTCACAGAGAGGGGACTCTCTGTTTTCTTTCATGTTTTCTTTCCAGTTCCCTTGAGGCACAGTGTCCTTCGGTAGCCAAACAAATCGTAAGTGCAGATCTATGGAGTTATCCACGTCTGACCTCGGTAATTACAAAAGCAACCGCAAACACAAAATTACATTTAATTGCTTCCGAGATCTAAAGGGCAAAATTTAATTCTATTGAAATTCTCACTTTAAATAACATGTTTTATTGGTGACAGCTGGCGGTTCACAAGAGAGAACAATTCAGCCCACTAATGTCCGTAGCGTAGAGGAAAAACAGGCCAAGCGTGAGTGTCATTCATCCTTCATTTGCATTGCTGAGCTCCTTTTGTTTCACTCTTTTATTCTCCCTCGCGGGGTCTTGGGTTGCTTGTAGCGTGGAGTGCTTTCCTTGTGGGTTCAGTTATAGTGAGAGAGGCTTCCTTTTTCTGCTAAACTCTGGGTGATTAAGAGGAACATGATGTATGTACCCATTTCGGTAAGTTAACATCGTGCCTCGGGATCGCTGATGTGTGCAAGAACACTGTGGATTAAAGCAAAATGCTCGTCTTCCTAGCGGCCAGAGGGGGTTTAGCGGATGTTGATGAAGGGTTAACGCCTAACTAAAAAGGTATGAAATGGCAAATTCTGGAACAAACTCGCAAACTGTAGGAATTTGCTGAGCAACCTGCTCGGATTGTTCTGGAGGAGAAGCTCGGCGGAGGAGTTAAAGGAACCGTATAAAGACAGATCAGCTGTCTGGCTTACCCTGTCCTGCAGCCCATAAACCTCTACACCCCTCCAGCAGAGAGCACCGAGGAGGCAGTGTGGCAAGGGTGACCCCTGAATGCTCTTGTACCGTCAGCGCTGGTTCAGGAACACGAAGCAGAGAAAGTAAATAGCTTAAGCCTAATCTTTAAAAAGAGCAAAGACACTTCTTGCCACAGGTGAAGGAAATTACCCGTAATCCAATGCAACAGCTATATGGTAAAAAACATAAATGACCCTAAGTGACCTCACGATTCAGTACCGGATAAGCAGTTAGAAGATGTATGGATGGATGTATGGATGGATGGATGGATAGTTTGCAAGTGATCAAAAGAACAAAGCAGGCTAATGTTCTGCCCATCTCTGACCATTGTGCACTACTGGCGCCGTATGGGTATGATGATCCCTGAACTGTTCCAAACCTCAAGGGTCTCTCGTCCCGTAGGATAGGGTGGACATCCCATTCCTCTCCCCCTTGTGGTCTCTGGGTGAGTAGCAGGTCGCTGCCAAAACACAGCTCCTCCCTCAAATGGGAATTGCCGAGTACTTTGGGATAAGCAGACAGTCACGAAGGAGTAAGATGCGAATTTGTCTTGTGTGGAGTGAAAACAGCCTCCGTGTCAGCGACGCTCCCCGGTGACGGATCTCCCGGCCCCTCTGCTTACGCGCCTTTTCCATAGCGCACGCATGGCAGATTCCCATGACGGCACGTTCTCTTATCCAGTTTATCTTTCCTGCTGACTCATGCTCATCTTCAAGCTGTAGTGGGGGCGGATGGGGGGGGTGGGGTCATCTTAAACAACAACATCGACCGTCTGCAGGAAAATGGCAAAATGTTGTATTCCACAGCCCCCCCCCCCCACCCCCCCTGCCCAACTATCTGAGCCCAGAAAGACAAATCCCAACAGACCTGATAGCAAATGTAAAATCCTGTACATCACTATGAGAATTCTGGGGCATTGAGTGTCCCAGTCCTCCCCCCTCTGAATCATCACTCCTGGGAAACACCCCTAAGGGGCCACAGGACACCATGAAAGGGGAAAAGTTAGGCCCTATGGAATTATGGACATCTTTACCTTGGTCTGGGTTAGGGGACCCTTCGGGGACAAAATCTATACCATTCTCCTTGTTGGTGTGGTCCAACAAATCAATGACCATATAATCAGGTCGCCGGACCCTCCTGTGACGTATCACTGGCTTTTGTTAAGTTCTGTCCCATAATCACTTAACAGGATGTGTTTCTGGTTTAATTTGGTTCCTGCGTCAATGTTTACTTCATTTAGACACTAAAGTCGCCTCTGGGATCGCTGGCTTGCAGCAACGTGCTATTCGATGGCGTGGACTTGAACGATATTTCACGCTGTTATCGCCTCTCATCCTTTGGGTCGGAGTGATGAGTGTTATGGGTGACAAGCCGGTGGAGAAAAGTCTTGAGAGGGTGAGGGAATGGGTGTTTGTGTACGGTTTTGTCAGAGATTAACAACTGGGTTTTTATTTAGTTTTTTTGTTTTTGTTTCTGCAGTGTCGTGCTGGATTCTCAATGTCTGCTTGTAGTCTGTGTGTCTGACAGGTCTCATAAGCGATTTTGTATTATGCCTGCCATTCCACACTGCCTCCGTGTGACTGTGGTGACAAGGCTACAACCCAGTCAGGGCTGGTGCCACAGGGGCACTGGCTCCAGCTGAAAGCTGATTGGTCCCTGGAATTCCCCATCCCTATCACATATCGATTCAAAAGTATCATTTGCTAATTTATGAGTCGTGGCCCCTCATATGTGCCACACTTCCCAGAATTCCCCCTGCTGTGGAATCTGCATGAGCTTTCACGCATGTATGTTTGATTAGGCTGCCAAGATGGCCATCCTCGCCAGAAGACCCACCCCATGCATGCCTCACCAGGGCTCTCAAGTGTCACGCATTGAGCGTGACAATCACTCTTTTCAGTCTTTTGTCACGAGTCTCGGAACTCGGAAATTCTGAGTTGAGTGACATCACGTCCGACAAGCTCCCATTCGAGCTACCACATCTCGGAACAAACATGGCTGCCTCCATGAACATGTTGCTGTGTGTTGTTGCTTTATATTTTAGCAGATTTGGAGTGAGATTATTTTTTTTTTCGAGAGACAAACAAACAAGAAATATGAACTAGTCAAACCACATTAAAAGCTTTATAAAATAACAGTATATTCATAGCAATATTCTTTTTTCGAGAGGCAAACAAACTACAAACAAACCAAAGACACTTACAAGTCTGGTAAAAATCTCACATTGCATGGTAGGATACTGTTTACGGTCAGGATATGGTATTCTCTAAATCGAACACATGCAATTACATTTATAACTATTAATACATTTAACAAAATAAACATTTTTA
>JAOYFF010000081.1:21397174-21414286 GCA_025773925.1 Cryptomyrus ogoouensis
AAAAACAGATTTGATAAAAAATATAGTGTGCTCTCTTTTTTTTTTCCACAGTACACACACACACACACACACACACACACACACACACACACACACACACACACACACACACACACGCACATGTCGGGTATACCTATCCTTATGGGGTCCGCTCATTCACTTCTATGGGAAAAATGCTAACGTTAACTATGACAACCTTAAACCCCACCCTGCCCTAATCATAACCATTGGTAACCAAGCAAAACACAAGAGTTTTTGCATTTCTAGTTTTTTCATAGTAGTCACCGATTTTTATAAAATGGAGTTTTCCCTTATGGGGACCAGGAAATCGGTCCCCATAAGGGAAAAAACTAATATTTATCATGTTATGGGGACATTGGGATAGGTATACCCGCTCGCACACACACACACACACACACTCATATCACAATGCTAATTGTATAATTGGTGCAGGAAAAAGAGAAGCATAACTGATCGATGGGCTGCAATCTGTTCAGGTACAGCGTTACGCCAAGTGCGAGGTGTCCTATCTGTCAGGGCCAGCCTCTGAAATGTGTCACTATTGATTAGTGGATCACTCCCCTTAATTTTCTGTGAAGGTGTTAAATGACAAGGAGGTCATCAATTATTAATGTCCTGGGGCCAAAAATAGCAGAGTATCTGCAGTGTGATGCGGTGAACCGGGCACACATCCATGGTGGTCACATGTTAGCATTGCATTATGGGAGTTTTTCAGAAGAGTCAATTCTTGTCTTAATTCTTTTGCATATAGTGGCATATGGTCCCAAACAAGACAAAGTACAAAGACAGTTCACGTTGTGTATACGTGTAGTGTATATACAGTATGTAGAAAATAAGTAAAAAGTACACAAGTTGTTTTCATATAAGTAATTAACAACAGGCATTATTAAAGCTTGCACTGAAGGAGTGCCCCTTTTAATAGATGCTTTTTGCAGAATAAGACTGCACAACGGTTGTGTTTGAACCTTTGTTGAGTTTGACGCAAAATGATAGACTCAGATTTTGCATTTGAAAATATAACAAGATAACAGAAAGTCTTAATTCAGGTGGAACTGGTTTCTCTGTGCTTATGTTGAATTAGTATTAATTCTCTCAGGTATTACTTTGAACTGTCTTGGATCCTCCCTTTTCGGTATAACACATCAGCATCAATAACGCTGAAACAAACTAGTAATGAAGAGATGGATATTTTGCATAATTATTTGAATGTGTACTAGATAGTAAATAGTTTTGAATTTTAAAAGTGTTAACTGCTGGAAATTATCTGTTAACGCTATCTGGATTGTCGACACGCTTCTGGGTAAGAACACCAGGACAGTGTTAGGTCAAAACCCAGAATTATCTCACTTCAGCTTGTGCGCGTTGACTTAAGTTTATAAACTACATTCAGTAACTCTGAGAGTTACACAGGGCAACTCGGAGAACCAAGTTGTTCTTTCTTTTTCTTTCTTTCTTTCTTTCTTTCTTTCTTTCTTTCTTTCTTTCTTTCTGTATTTGTATTAATCTGTTTATATGATGTAGTAATGTATCACAACACACTCATGTACAGCGCCTTGGGGTGACTATGTTGTAAAAGGCACTATATCACTATATTATATAATTGAATTGAATTATGTATTGTTGTTTTGTCATTATACTGAATTTTCTCATAAGCCGTGTAGCATGCAATGGAGATTTCTATTTTGTCATTATTTATTAATTAGTTTTTAATGTGTTTTCAGTCTGGTGGCAATCTGCATGAGACACAGAGGAGACCAGACCGAACAACATCTACCTGTCCATCCAGCTCTGCCCTTTGGAAGCTGTTCATCACCAAGCAACCACCTCATCCCCCAGCTCCCGCCGGACCACTTTCGGAGCACCTGGAACTTTTTTGAGTTCACCCTGGACCTTCTCGTTCCGAGATCGCCAATGCTTACAAGGAACTGTCTGTTCCTGCTGCTCTGGTTTCTTGTCAACGAAGGTCTCCTGTCACCCCTCCGTCCGCCCTCCCAAGGCAGGCTGGGAAAGGAACGCCCCCGCGGCCCCGGAGGACTGAGGAGGAATGGCGGACCCGGATTCCAGCGGGTCAAACGGGGCTGGGTGTGGAACCAGTTCTTTGTCCTAGAGGAGTACATGGGTTCTGACCCACAGTACGTTGGCAAGGTAAGATGACTTTGTAATCTTTGTAAAGCACATCTAGGTCCTTGTGGAAGTACAAGAACAATCTGAAATTGCGCCAACTTTTGAGATTGGGGACGGGGAAGAGGTGAAATTGATGGATGAAGTAATAATAATGTGCAGATTCAGGTCCCGGTGTAGCCAGGGTGCAGCCAGTTGGAGCAACGCGGGATGCTTCATTAAACCTCGACTTCTGTAAATGAGGAACGGGCGATGTGGGGAGCATCCCCCAGTGGGGAGAAGGCAGCATCATTTGGGTGGAAAATAGACGAAGTCAAATGTGACGTTGAAGGTTGGGTCTTGAATGGTTGAGTAAAGTCTTTGTCGGATGCTTCAAGATTTAACAAGAGGATGAAGAGAGGAAGCGTTTGGTCAAGGGCTTAGGGATAGGGCCAGCTTTGGGTTTAGGCCGTGGGCTTAGGGATAGCATCAGCTTCCCTAAATTGAGATCAGTCACACCTGCATTAGGGGGAGCGTTGGCATTTGTGGTGATAGAGTTAGGGTTGGCATTATGGTTCAGGCTATGGTTAGGGTTGCCAATATCTTAGCAATTTGACATAATTCTACGGTTAGGGTTGACAGTTTTGTGGATAAGACTGGGCACTTGGTTTCAGTTGGCATTAGTGTTGTTAGTTAGGTTGAAGGATGCTTATTTGGCAAGTTTTGGGGTTTACATACTAGATGCAGTGGAAGTCCTGAATGAGGAGGAGTTAGCTGGCTGAGAGGGGACAGCAAAGCTGAGCGCAATCTTTTTGCTTGGCTTAAATCAACATACATGACCTATGTAGCCATCAGAGGACTACTAACTTGGACCAGTACCCCACCTGAGATGGTACAGGCACCATTGGGAGGCATCTAGTCCTATCTGTTGGTTTTTATTACTTTTTAAACAACAAGATCCATCTTACATTGGGGGAGCCCGGTCCAGTAATTCCTACATTTTGTTTGTATATGTGTTGTTTTACAGCACGTTATATTTTTTTTATCTTGGTGCTGTAGTATTTTTTCACAGGGCAAAATCAATACCGTATCTGTCTGAAAATCTATTAGAGGCTCTATATTTAACAGGACACATGGGATCCATTGACCAGAGAGCACAGTTTGTAAATGGACTAGTGACTTTTACCAAACAAAACTGGAATTCCTAGCCAGCGTAAAAACCAGCCTGTGATTCTTGCTCGAGACGAGACCTCTTGCTGATACTAACTTGTGGTCGAACAAGAATACCTTCAGCCCTGCGGCTCGTGAAACATCGATTCTCTATTTGCCCAAAACCAGAGACCCCAAGGAGTTTTTTTTTTCAACACCATCAATGGCAATGAGCTTCTGACTCCACTGCCAGAAGTATTAAGAATGGAGTTTGAATCCAGAGCACTGACCTTACTGGGATGAGTGAATTCCAGTTCATCTGCCAAGGTCAAGACTGCTCATAGGGAGGTAAATAGTGCAGAGGGCCTTGTTGTATTCGTGTATTTTCTTTATGCATTCTTATGTCCCCTGTATCTATATCTCCCATTCATTTTAATCCACACGGTAATACGATTAATGTGACTGTCACTCTTCAGATGACAAATTAGCATGATTTGTTTATAAATCAACAGACACTTTTATGCTAAGTGATGTACAATTGAGAAAGCAGAGTCAGACAGTCCTCGAAGCATCTGAGGTTAAGGGCCTTACTCAGGGGCCCAGCTGTGATACCACCCTGCCGACTCTGGGATTTGAACCGGCGACCTATCGACGACTGGACACTTCCCACTGATTTTTCTTCTTAGAAAAAGTCTGAGAGAAGAGTTTGGACGAACACGCAATCACACATCCTGACAACCTCAGATGCAGCCATAGGGAAAAAAAGGATTTTTACATAGAATATGACAAGTTAGACACCATAATGAATGAATAAATATATAGAAATGTGAAATAGTGGTGCGGCTCGTGACTGAGGATGCGCAATGAGAGTGACAGCACATTCTCTCAGTTTAGAAATATTCATGTTAACAGCTTACAGTAGCTGTTAAAATCAGAGGGAGAGAGGAGTGGTATTCCATGTATTCTTGTGGGGAAATTCTCTTTTTGCTTTGCTCCACCTTGCTCTCCATGCAGATGAGAGCAGACTTGGCGGTTATGATGAAAAGGCATCCACCTTGCGGCCCCCGGGGAGCTGGAGGCTAAGGGCTTTACTCAATGGCCCACAGACTTGTGACTTTTCAGCCAAAGCTGGGGCTCAACCCAGCAACCTTCTGACCACAGGCACGCAGGTTTAGCCCACTGCACCGCTCACCACCCAGGAAGAATGGGGAGGTGTATGCATAAGTGGAGCTAGGAATTCTACCCTCCCCTGACAGAATCTCACCTTGTCCCTTGCAATCTGAAATAAGGGAGACCTTAAGTGTGTACACAAGCCTGCCAAATCCCTGCAATTTGTGTTACTAATTTAGCTGAGATATTCTAGTGATAATTTTCCCTGTTCAGGGGCCCCCTGTAAAGTGCTGCCCCCCTGAATCTACAAGGTTTGCAATTCCCCTACTGCACCCGTGGGTGTATACAGTAAGCTGCAGTGTAAGGCAGTTCTTCCAGCGTTTTCTGCATCTTATGCGTTATGCTGTGCACCCTGACTTACCATGGCAACTGATGAGTTACATCACCCCCCTTCATAAACACTGCCCTGCTCACTTTCTGCATTAAAGGTAAGATAAATCATTTTCTTATTCACCTGATTTGTATGAATGAGGCCGTTTAGCGACGGTCTTTGCTTATTTGGACTGTGACTGGCGTGATGCACAAATGAGCTCTCTGCAGGGCAACGCTATTCAAAAGGACGCCTCGCAGACGAGCGAAAGGCTGAATCGCTCGCATCTTCCCATTGAGCGAGGACGTGATTCCTGCACGTCGAGGCTTTCCGAAAAATGCCAAGAAAGACTGTGCTTCTGTTTCATAAGGATTGCAAAATTTGAGACTTAGAGAAAATAGAAGAGAAAACACATACACAACATACACATGCAGATTTCTCATCGAAACGAGCCAGGATATATATTTTGTTGTTTCATGATGTATGACTTGGATAGAAGAGCATGAACGACCTGACAACAGGTGCGGAAATTTTCCCCTGCATCCAGCTAATTTTGAAAGCCTGTCATTTGGTCGCCTCAAATGTAAGTGGTGAACTGACAGGTTGTCTCTCTTACTTTATATTTCGATTCAAATTAGCCTGAGCATTTATACAGAGCACTGAGTCCAGGCTGTACCGCTGCCTTGTGCCCCATGCTACCTGCAATAAGCTCCAGGAACTCCCATGATTCCCACTGGGATGAAAAATGGCTCATCGGAATGTTTCCTGCAGAAAGGTCAAAACTTTTGGAAGAATCTGAAACTTTTATATAGATATGGTGTATTTAGCAAGTATATTAGAAGAAAACAATCAGAACGATTGTAACTAGATGGATGGATGGATGATGGACGGATGGATAGATAGAATTATACATCTGCACGTTTGTCAATTAATAGCAGTTTTTTTGTTTCTTTTATCATTTTAATATGTTTATTCTGTTTATTGTCTTGTGTTTTTTTTGTTTGAGAGTATGTTTAGATTGTCTACACCTTGCCACCCCCTGCACATGTCATTGTAACCACAAAGAGGGAAGGGTCTTTAGTTACTCTCTAACTTACACTCTGCTATGCTGTACAAGCGATGGGCCACGGAGTAGTATTTACACATTATTCCCAGAGTCCTATTTACACATTATTCCTAGAGTAGAATTTAGACAATACTCCCAGATGATTATTTACACATACCCCAGATGAGTATTTACACATTGCTCCAAGAGGAATGCATACACATTACTTCCAGAGGAACATTTGCACATTGTTCCTAGAAGAGTATTTACACATTACTCCATCAGGCTGTGATGTTTCATAGCCAGCAGGCCCCTGTACTGTTATCCCCACGTGCTTGAACCCAGAACCCAGTGTAGCCACATTTCAATCTGCCTGGGATGAATTTGCTGACCGCCGGGATGCCGAAGTTCGGCTTTTCTTAGAATCCGCAGCACTGGCTGGCTCCATCGATCCGTATCCTGGCGCTTTATGGCCTAGCCGCCTCTGATCGACAGGTGCTGTTCTTCTTAAATAAGCGATTACGCGACATCGACTCGCATTAGCTGAGTCCCTGGTGCACTGCTCGAGTCTCCCGCCGAGTGTGTCGAGGAGTGCCAGGGCTCTGCGTGTGCCATATCGAGCGCTTTCCACAGAAACGCGGCACGGCGTGACAGGATGGCAGGTGGCAGAAAGATTTGCAAGGCCGGGGATCTGAGGTTTTCACCAGAACGCCTTGTGGGCCAGGTTGGTAAGATGATGTCTGTGAGCACAGGTTTCTGTCTGCAATGATGCTGATGCCAGACATCTGACTTAGAGTAATGCAACGCTTCATTGGACAAGAACTCGCGGGGATGTGACCTTTGAAAGGGCCCTATTCCTTCAAGGGTAGTTAATGTTGCCCGAATCGCCAAATGCAAAAACGGACAAAAGCAAATTATAAATGTGCAAACTGTCAAAATAAACTGAGCATCTCAATTTGACCTGACAGCCAGGTGCAGTGGGATTTGCTCCAGCAAGCTCAACTTCATGTTTAATTAAGAAGTGTATGGAGTCTAGGACCATCCATCCATCCATGTGGTTGCGATGAGCCTCTAGCTCTTCGCAGTAAGTACTGGCCACACGAGATATGAAATATCAAATATATAGTTATGGAAACAAAGACTATTTCAGAAACTCACGTCCTGCTGGGTTCCTGTTGATTTCCAAAACCCACTGGCATTGAGTTCCAGTGGGAGCCACTGCGCATTTGCTCATTAGCGGCTCTGCTGATGACGTTCCCTTTTAGAACAGACGTGTTGAAGCCCGAATGAAAGGCGCTGGCACAGTGGGGCCCAGCACAATGCAGAGCAAGCAGAATGAACCGCCCCCAGCTGTTCTTTATGCAGTTTATTTGTTGTCTTATATCCACTGGCACTAAAGCTGGCACCGACTCAGTGCCTCTGGGATCTGTGCCTATGGTCTAATGCCTTTGAGGGTTGGAGGAAGTGGGGGGGGGGTATTATTTGAGACTGCTTGTCTGTGCACCTTTAAGAGATCATGTGACCCCTCAAGAGGTCATGTGACCTCTCAGGACACGTGTCATTCAAAGATGGACTTCCTTACAGCTGCCTTTGTTTACAAATGCATATCTAAAATTGGTTGGATGCAGTGTTGGGCATTTCAGGTCCAGAAGCTGCAAATCCAGACCAAGCTGCCAACTGAGCATTAAGAATCACAGTCACAAAATACTCAACTAGATGGTAGAAACAAAATCTTGGTCTGGATTTGTAGCTTCTGGTCCTGGAATTCCCAATACTGGTTGGATGTGGGGGCAGTGTGGGGTTCGGCAGGTTAGGACCCTGGATCTGTGATTGGAAGGTCACTGGGTCAAGTGCCATAGTCAACAGGTTGATTTTACCATTGGGCTCCTGAGGAAGGCCTTAACCCCAAAGTGCTCCAGAGACTGGCTGATCCTGCTTTTTTTAAGTGTCATATCCATCTGTTATTTACCTACCACTGGCATGATAATTTACCATAGTATAATCACACACCTGGACTCTGTATTTAGTTTGAGTCTGTCTCCTTACTCTGTCTTACTTTGTCTTACTCTGTCTTGGTAGTCTATTGGGTGTGGTATCCATGGCAACTCAGGGCATCCTCAGTCCCCCTTGGTTACGCACACATCAGTCGGGGGTCCTGGTTCTGTCTGCTGTGAGTACCCTGGGTGCGTATCAGGCATCGTACACCTCACCAGGGACCACTTATTAAATCTGGATTTTATTTAATTGCGTCCTGTTGCCATTTGAGGTCATCATCAAGGTAACAACATGTTGCAATGTACAAAAAAAATAAGTTTGAAAGTCATTGGGAAAATCCCATTTGGGATTTCAGGATTAAGAGCTTGGCTCGTACCATATTGCCTAAGAGCTTATGCTGTCTGGCTCTGCTTTGTATGCTCAGTGCTTCAGCAAATGGCTAAAGGAACATTCAAGTAGGAAGGAAGCTGTGGAATGAATTGGCTGGATAGCAGGTCGGCAGGAACATGAAAAGACAACAACTGGTGGTCTTATGCCTCACACGTCACTCATAATATTGCTTCAGTAACTAGTACTAATGTATTCAGGATTCTTATTCTGGTTGTTGAGAATGGGATCACCATGTGGTGGTCCAAGACTCTCACATTCCATCTTCTGTTTTTGATTTTTTTTAAATTACAAATATAGCTGGAAAATGAAAGGTCACACATTTGAATAAAAGTCAGTACCTTCCAGCTGAAAGGGCAGCTGTTTTCTCCTCGATTTCTTACTAGATACCCCTTGACAGGCAGCCATCTTTTTTCTGTTTGAACGTGGCCGGTTCTTTCGTGCTAGCCTTCAGGATGCGTTCCTGCTGATAAAAAGAAGAGAATAAAAGCACCCCTACTTTTTTATTGCGTTGACTGACGGTACCCAGTCTTTACTTTCAAAAACTGTAACTTAGCAAACAGTCACCCCCTAACATTGTATGTTGACAGTGACTGAGTGACGCCTCTTACTCATTGATGAAGTTCGAGCTCATTGACCTGCCGTGCACCCCCTGGCTACAGTAGCCTGTAAGGCTCATTTTCCACTTGAAGGGTCATTGGCAAATGCATTTAAAATTCAAAAACAGAGAAAAATAAGATATAAACGTGCAAAAAAAAATAATAATACCTGAGCATCTCAGTTTGGCCTGATAGTCAGGTGCAGTGAGACTGTATCCATCCATCCATTCATCCATCAGTCATCATTCTTCAGTCTAATTTGGTCACAACTACAGCCTTCCGTAATCCAGGAGGGGAAGGTGCCAGGATACAGCTCTGACAGGTGTGGATATACTCTAACATCCCAGGGGGAAACTCAGTTTCATGCAGCAAAGGAACATAAATAGCACATGGTGCATAATGCAGGACAAAGTGCAATGACCATATGCATAGTGAAAATGAATGGAAGCAAATGTAGAGTGAGAATGAGTGTAGGTGTGATGTATATAGGGGAGAACAGGATGGGCCATTCTTTTGTACCCTTGCCATTGAGACAGGCAGGAAACCGGCATTGCTCCATTGATAATATCCACTTTGATAATTAGAATAAATTAATCACGCACTGAGAGTTGTTTGGCATAAAATGACAGAAAGCAGACTGATGTGGTTTATTTAGTCCGCGACTGTCCACACACACGGTGTCCGTGTAGGAGGGGAGGACCCGCAAAGCTGTCCCAGAGATTGCCCGTCCCGGAACCGCGGGTAACGGCAGCGCCGGCTGGCGAGAGGCAGCACACGGCGGGTTTTATTTACCTTCCCGCCGCGACGACGGCTGCAGCCTCCTCAGCATCACCTGCAGTCAGCAGACCATCACAGAGGTGTCACCTTCAAACACCCCAGCAGGGGATATCTCAAATCCTGGGAAATTTCATTATTAACAACTTCCAGAATTCAGTTTTTTTTTTTCTGGGGGGTGGTTCTAGAACATTCATCTTTGATGAATGACCAAGGATACTGTCTTATTTTACTTTAATGTCAATTGTGTTTTTTTTTTTTTTTTTTACTGAGAGTGTTCATGCTGAACACATAAAAATGCCTTGAAAGTTGAATGTTACGGCTTTGTCCTGCGTCACATTTTGAAATGCGCTACTGGCTAGAGGTGCCCCCCGCCCCAATAATATGGGATCATCCTGCATGATCAGTTTCCACCCCTGAAATCTTGAGCACAGCCGTTAGATTTGTTCCGGCTCTGGCACTGCATAGACGGCTGCCTGTATCGACTAATGGGTTGGCTGACTGACACACACACACACACACAAAGTGGCCATGTGTCTTTTAACAATGAACCTCTTTCCATTTCAAACCAGCATGTCTGTGCTCATTATTGATATTTATGCGCACATGAATCTCTATTAGGAAACATTGCTGTGATATCCCATTCAGAACATTGTTTAAATTCCAGAAGTCAGGGGCACGTTTTGATTTGAGGAACGACGTCGCAATGAGACAATCAGCCGCACGCAATCAAGGCGCAGATAATTCCATCCTTGCTCCGATTGCGCTGATGGGGTTAATTGGGAAGGATTACCGCCTGTGATGCCACGTGCCGGCTTTACCGACGACTCGCAATCCAAGGATAATTCACTCCGATGACAGTGAGCGCCAGCATCTCTGATGCAGGCTGGCACGTCGCGACGAAGAGAGCGGCTTGAGTTAACTGTTAACGACGCCATTCATCTGCGCTGCCAATATCGAACATTCCCATAGTTTTTCTCCATTTTATTTAATGGGATTTACACTCAGATTACTTTCGGTTGCATATCTTCTGTAATGTTAGCATTCTGATCCGGATCGCTTACCGGACTGGAGCGGGGCTTTTCCGTTGGCGTGTGTGGATGCTGATGGATTACGTTAAGAACCGGTCTGCCTTGGGCAGTGACATATCAAGCTCTGTTTTTAGCCTCTTCTGATTCGTGACATATAACGGATGAGAAAGAAACAAAAATGTCTGCTTTCGAGCCGTGATGGGTAGTGGCCTTTAAACCGATGTGACATTCTAATAAACAGAGGATACTGAGCCTTGGATTTATAAACAAAGTTTAGTTTTTATTTTGTTGATGTTTTGTTGACCATATGATGGTTTTTAGGGGTGTGCGCCCTCATGTCTTGCACCGATAAGGGGGAGCTAATGTGCGCTAATGGTGCTTATTTCTGATCCAATATTGTGCATCAGTCGCTTGTTGGTGGTTCCCAGGAGGAACACTGGCACCAATGTCTGCAAATTAGGAAGTAGGAGGGCACTGCCTTGTTTTTTTTGGGAAGAGAGCAGCGAAAAACTGACCCACCTTTGACTTAATGGTGGAAGTGAGAAGAATTAGCTAGGGCTTAGAGTCACCAAGTCACGTGTCAGGTGGCACATGAACAAAGATTTTCACGATGACATTCTGTTTCAGGTGTGAACAAAGAGAAATATATGGTATGTTATGGTAAGCTATGCTATGCTATGCTAATGTATAGCCTTACGTAGTATGATATGCTATGGTATGGTAACTGTGGCCATCCTCTCTTCTGCATTAGTCCTCCCCATTCGGAAGTCCTCTAGCCCACAAAATGAATCTCAGTTCTGCCCCCATGTTCCTCATCTGAAGAGGGTTGGCAGTATAATTGGAGATTAGCGATCCACTGGGCAGTGCAGCCAGACTCGGGGTGGGGGGAGGGGGGGTGACAGAATGGCAGGAACGTCAAGGCTGGACGCTGCTACCCTGAAACCTGGAGCATCACACGGATCACATCATTCTCCGTATCACAGACCGAACTGCGTGCCACTCTTGAACTTTGGAAATATGTCCTGTTGAGTAATAATTTAATTTTGATGCTTCTGATGTCGAGTGTGGAGCATTTTAAATTAGTGATGAAAAAAGACCCTTCCGCTCCTTTTTAAAAACATTATTTATAATACATAAGTCATTTCGTCCTGTCGGATCTCAGCAGTGACTTAAGAGGCCACTGTGCTGTAATTAAGCTTGAAGTTTCTCGGGGCTAGCTCTAGCTACAATGCTAACTCCAGCTACAATGCAAGCCCCTGCCAGCACTTTTCCTGTGGACCGCTGGGAATCACGTTGGCGCGGTTCCCAATGTGACCCAGCTCAAAAAATGGGATTTTTCTCCACGAAATTGATGTCTTAACCCTACTCTGTGCTGCGGGCTGAGCTAAATGGGTGGCGCCGTTTACCGTAAGCCGCAGGGGTGGGAAAAAAAAAAACGAAAAAGAAACGAGATTTACAGCTTCCCCGCATCGCTAATGCTAACAGCTAAGGGTCACGCACGTGGCTTTGACGTTAGAGCAGGATGCGGAATGAGTCCGGCAACTCAGTCACATGGTTCTTACAGTAGCTTCTGAGAAAGGAGAGAGCTGCTGAGTTCATCCACAGTGTGGACATCACCTTTGGCTTCTTTTGGCATTGACATGACTCGGTGTGCTGAGAATGGGGGTCAGGGAGATGGCGAGCGAGCAGAAGAGGGAGGAAGGAGGGCTGGGCAGGCTGCCCCCACTCCTCTCTGCTCACCCCGCCTGATGTTTTTATCTTTCATGTTCAGCCGTTTTTATTTCTTATTTCTGATTGCATCATGTTTTGGTAGCTCTGGGTCTTCCTGCTGCCAGGCAGAGAGAAAAGTGGGGGAGAGAGAGACAGGCAGGGAGAGAGAAAAAGAGGGAGAGAGAGGGGGGGATGAAGAGAAAAAGAGGGAGAGAGAGAGGGAGACAAACATGGAAGGGATAAAAGAAGGAGACAGGGAGAGAGAAAAAGGGAGGGAGGGAGACAGGAATGGGGAGAGAAAAAGAGGGCGAGAGAAGGAGACAGAGAGAAAAAGGAGAGAGAGACAGGTAAAAAGAGAAAAGAGAGGGATAGAGACAGTCATAGAGAGAGGGAGAGACAGGCAGGGAGAGAGAAAAAGAGGGAGAAACACACAGAGAAAGAAAGGTGGGAGAGGGAGAGAGATAAGAGGGAGAGAGAGGGAGAGATGAAGAGAAAAAGAGGGAGAAACACACAGAGAAAGAAAGGTGGGAGAGGGAGAGAGATAAGTGGGAGAGAGAGGGAGAGATGAAGAGAAAAAGAGGGAGAGAGAGAGGGAGACAAACATGGAAGGGATAAAAGAAGGAGACAGGGAGAGAGAAAAAGGGGAGATGGAGAAAAAGGGAGAGAGAGACAGGCAGTGAGAGAGAAAGAGGGAGAGAGAAGGAGACAGAGAGAAAAAGGAGAGACAGGCAAAAAGAGAAAAGAGAGGGATAGAGACAGTCATAGAGAGAGGGAGAGAAAGAAAGAGATAGAGGGAGGCAGACAGAGAGAGAAAGAGGGAGACAGAGAGATAGAGAGGATGAGAAAGACAGAGAGAGGGAGGCAACTCATCAATCACATGGGATGAAGGATGGGTGTCCTGCCTGGATTCAAAGGGAAAACCTTTGGCTTGCAGTAGTATAAAAAGCCCTTTTATAAGATAATGGAAACACACAGTGAGGTTCTGCCCTGAAGAGACCTCCCAGTACCCCCCCCCCCCCTCCCCGAAACGCCAGGGGAGAGCAGCCCCCCCAGGAGACAAAGGGAGCGGTCGATGGCGGCTCGCACTCCATATTCTTGGGCCGTTGCGTGAAAGAGTCAGAGAGATCTAGGCCTCTGCAGGTGGGCCTGCTGAATAGACACCCCCGGTGCCTCCTTTGCATTGTGGGAAATAGCGCTTCGAGCCACTCCGTCACCCTCAGTGGAACTGCGGACATCGCTTACATGAAAGTAGGCCGTTTATTATACTTCCCTGAAAGCCTGGCCTGTCGCTTATTTATTTATACATTTCGCAATGGAGCCGGCGTCGGACAGTTTTTCTGTAAGGGTTTTCCAACCATGACCGCAGAATTCAAAACGGAGTGGGGTTTGCGTGAGCTGCTGACAGCCACGGCGGTTTTCATTAGCTGGCGTAAATTATTAAATGCACTCGATTCTAGGATTTTTAAAGGTGGGGCGGGGACCTGAGAGGGGCCATAGTTCAAATGGAGAGGACAACATTATCGTTAGGCTGGCATTATGTTCTGAATAGGTGAGTGACAGGGGAGGGGGCCAATCAGCTTTCAGCTGAGGCAGATGCCCCTGTGGCTCCATCCCTGTAATCACCCCTGCCAGTACAGCATCCGTGTATCCGTAAGGTAAGATCCCCCAGTTACCTCTGCCCTTTTGCTCCCTGTCCCTGTGGAAGAAAATATAAATGGAATGAACTAGTCAAGCTGACTTACTGGCAAAGATCTTTTTATATGCAAATGAAGCAAAATCTTGTTGATTGATCTTCGCAGAAAAGGACACAGACACGGCATGACTGTCAGTCTAATGAACAGTAGCAGTGCACCTGAGCTGCTGAACTTTAGTTTCTTGAGAAAGTTCCAGGAGGGGGTGGGTGGGGATCCTTAGTCCCAGGAGGGTGAGTAAGGGGATCTCATAGTTTCTTGTCAATTTTCTCTCCCCCAGTTCTTATTTTCCTATCTTCCCTGAAATTGAGTCTTTCCATTTGTCTTAGGAAATTGTTTTGTGTCCCCCATTTCGACAGAGCCACTCACACCCCCTCCACCACTTTCTGCCCCTGCTTTAAAAGTGAAACACTAAAAGTAAAGAACAGCCCCCCCCCCCCAAATTGTGTGTGTAGAGGCTCAGCTGGCTGGCTTTCTGAGGGGTTACCGTCTCAACGTAACTCCACTGACGGACAGAAACCGTACTGCGAGTCCAACCTCCGTGCAAATGTAGCCCGAGTCCCCCCCCCAGTCCCACTGATCCAATTATAGTTATGTGTTTCCCAGTGGTGCCTCGTTACACTTCCTACTTTAATTGCCGACAGGAATCGATATTCCAGTCTGAGGCATGGAGAAGCTGTTTGGGGGAGTCTCCTACCCCGTTAGTAGGGGGTTCACCACACATACACACACTCTCACCCACACACACGCACACGCACACTCACCCACACACACACACACTCTCATGTCGGGTAAACATATCTTTTCGGGGACCGCTCATTCATTTCAATGGGAAAAATGCTAACGCTGACTATGACAACCTTAACCCCTACCCTGCCCTAACCATAACCATAAGTAACCTAACAAAATACAAGAGTTTTGCATTTTTAGTTTTTTTCAGTGCAGTCACAGATTTTTATTAAATTGAGTTTTCCCTCAAAAAAAAGAAAAAAAAAAAACGGGTATTCATCACATTGTGGGGACATTTTGTCCCCATAAGGTAAGGTATACCCACTCTCATGCTCACACACACACACACACGCACACACCCACACACAAAATGTTTTCCCACCTGCCTGCCTAAGTACGTAGGTGGTCAAGCGAATCGGCTAGTCACAGTACCAAATACCCGAGCAGGGGGACCGTAAAATCCTTTCACGACTGCCCACAGAAGACCTGGAAAAGCAAATCAAATTGCAGTTCCCTACTGTGGTGAAGAGGATAATGCTGGTTGTGGAATGACACTTTCCCCACATGGCCTCGCTCCCTTTCCCATTAAAGGCGGGGGGGCTGCTGGAAAGTTCCAGATGCGATCGCGACACTGAGGGCACCTAATCATCTTTCTGGGTGTAAATTTACTGGGTGATTCTGCAACTTCTCGGGTTAAATGAAGGTGATATAGATAGTAATGCATTAAAGGGGTGGTCAGTTTCACTCAGTCGGGTTAAAAATGTAGAGAAAACAGGCAGAGAAAACAGAGGAAAACAAAACTTTCTGGGATTTATCCTTGAAGTTCATAGTAAAACTTTACAGGTTTGATTTAAAGCTCAATTTAAGATTTCAGTGAAAGTAGTCTGATCCAGATTCCAGAAACACACTGTTTTGACTGGTGTTCTCGATTTAATGGACAATTGTATGCCTCTCACTCTAAGTTCCTATCCCGAAAGCCAAGAGGAGGTCAGAGGGTTGGATGCCTCATTTTGGGTGCTGCAGATGACCCTGTGAAGTTATCCTCCCACCATCTTGGCTCTGTTCCCTGGTTCCCACTAGCCCTGGGATGCTCTCCCAGCATGAGCTTCTCAATCTGGATGGTCGCACTTCCGCCATCTTGGCTCTACTGTCATCGTTACAAACCTGCTACAAACCTGGCGCTTAGGCAAAAACAAATTAAAGTCCCACCATTTTGCCACATGTTTTTCACTGGAAGTGTGGGAGAAGGTTGATAATTGCAACCATTGTGAAGAAAGGGTGTTTGGAGGAGCGATTAAACACCTGTCTGATTTCCTACGATAAGCAAACCAAACAGAGGTCTTCGGGAGAGAAAGAAAGAGAGAAAGAGAAAGAGTTGAGTTTGTTTCAAATTCAGGGCTGATCCAAATACTAAAAAAATGCCATAAATTTGAATGTTTCTCTCAACTTGAGAGAGTCTGACTCCGTTCTGTGGGCGAATCGCCTGTCTCCATGATTCTCTGTGTGACACGAGGTATCACACATCCTAAACAAAGCCACTCTGATACCTAAGTGAACTTCCACTCTGAGGCTTCATACTTACCATCATTTATTTACCTGGGTTTGGTTCTCAATGTCTTTTTACATATTGAAACAGTGAGGACCCCCCCCGCCACATTCCCGCCTATGATGCCCGGCCTGCAAATCTGAGCCAAAGCCAAAGCTAGCACGGCAAACCTTTTCATCACTCACTGTCACTTTTCTGGCCCTTGATCAAGGGCCCCTCCCCTGTTGCCTGCGGTAACCTCAAAATGACATAAAATCTCAGATCCTCACAGATTTCAGGCTGCCGTTTGCGAAATAGGCATTAACATTGGCGGGGCGTGATGGGGCTGTAAGACCCAAGACTCATTCTGCACCGGGAGGTTATAAAAAGCGCCTGCATGGATCTATTTTAGTGCCGAATCGCCCTGTATGACTGATTGCTATTGCTAACAATTTCCTAATGGAATTTTTGATGAAGCTAATCTGCCCCCTTCCCTTTATCGTTTTATTGAACTTATTAACTGATTTGTTCCATTATTTATTTCTTTAGTCCGGTTACGTGCAGAATAATTAGCCTGCTTTTAAAAGCAATGGTCTGCGGCGAAATTGCAAGACACTTCATGTGACACGTTAATCTCCTGCAGGGCGGCGCTGCTGCGCCTCTGGTGGAAGTACCTGGAACTGGCTCCACTATGAGTTTGCCATGTTTCACTTAACCGGTGATTCCTGGGACTCTTTCTAAGCTCGCCTCGAGCTTTTGTTTTTCACTGGCACCTCCCAACCCGGCCCCACCCTCCCCCCCCACCCCCCCCCGCCCCCTTCACCCCCAGAGACACTCTCCCCACCGTCACCCCCCCCCTTATTCTTGAGTACGTGC
>JAOYFF010000081.1:21416237-21429681 GCA_025773925.1 Cryptomyrus ogoouensis
GGGGGGGGGGGTGAGTGATGGTAAAAGTTGTTGCCTGGGTGGCCATGGCCACAGTAATACTTCAAATAGGGGGTGGAAATGGTAATTGTAATTTTATTGACCTGGGGGAGGAGTGCTTCTGAATTGTGTAAGATGGGCATTTTTATGATGACCTCCCCCAAGATGCACTTTTCTTTCCTGAGCTTCTTTGGGAGTCCACCTTAATGCACAGTAAGGGTCTGCTATTGTATGCCTTGTGAATGAAGCGTGGCATTCATCATCACGTGGGATTAAGATCTACTTCTCACCCTTCAGCATGGATTACCCTTTCCACGAGTCAGTAGCTCCAGAAAACCTTATCATGGTGTCCTGCGTATCTGCTAATTCTCAAATTCTATTCTGTTTCCCTCCACAAAAGCCAGCTCAAGTGAACATAAAAAGTTGTTTGTTGATATTTGAGGGTCTTTTTCGCTATCTTAAGGTGATGATTGACAGAACGGCAAGGTTGCCAGGCGAGACAAAGAGCAACTTGTCTGGATCTGGATGATTGTGAAAATTTGCCCACTGCTAATCAAAGATTTTCAAGCAGACTAATGTTGCCCAATATCAACCCGAGCAGCATTGCTCAAAAAGTTCCCCTTTGTATCGTCACGCTTAGTGTTTCAGTTAACAGTTTTTGAGTTGTCAAACCACTGTCCATGGAAACGCCACTGTGGTAGGTCAGGGATGAGATTGGGGTGCCGCAACCGGGTTCGAAGGACACGTGTCCTGACCATCTGCTTTGTTTGCTTCGTCCACCCAGCTCCACACGGACTTGGACAAAGGCGACAGTGGCGTGAAGTATACCCTGTCCGGGGAGGGAGCCGGCTCTATCTTCACCATCGACCAGACCACAGGTGACATTCATGCCCTGCGCAGCCTCGACCGTGAGGAGAAGGCCTTCTACACGCTCCGCGCTCAGGCCGTCGACGTGGAGATGGGCCGGCCGCTCGAACCCGAGTCCGAGTTCATCATCAAGGTGCAGGACATCAACGACAACGAGCCCAAGTTTCAGGAGGGGCCCTATGTGGCCAGCGTCCCCGAGATGTCACCCGTGGGTAAGGGGACAGAGCTGCCGTCATCCTCTGTGATGGGGCTGTCAGGAGGGCACCATAGTCATCATCATCATCTTCACCATAATCAGCATCATCATCATCATTGAACTTTAGCCACTTTATTGTACACATTTTCCACTAGCCCACAAAGTCATTGTACATTTTCATTTTACAACTGTTAATATTCCTACTCTCTCTTTTCATTATCTTCTTTTGCATTCCTTTTATTTTTAGTGTTATTTGCATCTTATTTATACCACGGCACCACTGAATTTCCAAATCTGATTGGTCTGAAGGGCTCATTTTCTATATCCCCACTTGCGGTGCCAGCCAGGCGAATCACAGTAGTAAATCAGTGCATGATTATAATCTTTAACCTATAATCTTTAAACCTAACTAAGTAAGAGTCAATGCATGAGAAGCACACGTCTACAAAGCCAAAGAACCACCCTGTGCTTATACTCTATATTTGGCTCACTCATTTGTACCTAAGCACCTAAAGGCTTGCTGAGCTTACTTACTTTTGTTTCATATTGTCTTGTTTTCCTTTGAATTACGTACTTCCCGTGAAACACAGTCCTGGAGGCAAGTGGGGAAGTGTATCACTACACAGATGTACAGTGTGTGTTTGTGCGTGTGACGAGTAACTTGAAATCGGATCATCTTGCCGGCACTGACGCTGACTTAGAAAGACCTTAAAGGGGGACAGAGTAATATGAGAGTAAGTTTCAGAAGTAGCCTGACAAGGAGCTGCTGTCAGACCCACCTGTGCTCATGGGTAGTGGGCAGATGTGGGTAGATGTGTGTGTGTGCGTTAACTGCACGGCACGTGTGTGATACCGCGTCCCCCGTGGTCCGTCACACACACCTGCCAGTCCCCAGCGCCCACCGTCCGGCCGCCCTCCCCCTCGCCCCAATTCCTGTCAGAAGCTCCTTGTGTACCATCCCTGCAATGAATGTTCTACATCCTCTTCACCTCATTCACCATCTCAAGCTAGCTCTCCAGAATATCATCACGTATATTTGGGGGGGTGGTGGCCCCCCCCTGGGCAGATTGCCGTCCTCTCCCGGAAAATTTAATTACGGCAGACCGGACCCCTTCTTTAAAAATTTTCTTAGCTAAGGGACAGGACAGAAATGATTAGGAGGAAGGGGTTTTACGGGAGCCCTTCTCGTCGAAGCCTGAAGGCCAGCCTGAAGAGGGCGCTGGGAATTATCGGACAGAACCGGACGTGCCGCTGGCTCGGGGGTCCTGCTGCCTGGGAGAATTAGCAGGATAATTGCACCCGGGGGCTGGATCTACATATGCATGAAAATGCTTTTACAGCTGGACACATCTGGACAAGGGCCCATGGCAGAACATGCACTGATTATGTAGACGATTTACAGCAAAAAAGGAAGGAGAAAAGCTGGCAGATGATTTAGCCATTCATGCAAAGTGGCCCCACTAATTGGATTTCACCATAATAAAATCACAGCGCCCCCTGCCTGGGTGTACGGGCAGCGCCTGATCGGCATGCCGCCCTCCCGTTAACATTGACAGGGCTGTAAACCGGACGTCAACCAGACAGATGTTCCATGATTAAATTAGCTGCAATTAACGGGGCTTCGGCACGCCCGTCCCATAAACGGGGCGTTTAATCAGCGAGCAACCGCTCCTGCCGGCCGGGGAGGGGGGTGTCGGCTTGCCTCAGAGTTACCTCATTAACTCGAATGTCATGTGTAACCATTGTTCCCAGCGCTGTTTACATAGGCCTTTCTAATTTCAGCGTTTAGTGGCTCTGCGTCTGTGCGGGGAAGCCGGAACCACGGGGAACCACACGGAACCACGGAGAACATCCCTGCAGTTTGTTATTGGGGTTTCCCGCTTTATTGGGGAGAGAATGGAGGGTTGTTTCTGGGGGCCCACTGAAAAAAAGATGCTTCAAAAAGTAAATAAATAATAGGTAGGCCATAGCTTGGTAGCTGGTAAGCAGAACATGCTGCTTCCGCATCTCCTAGATAAGGAAGGTAGCATTTAATCAACATAGTGACTGTCTGTCACCAACAGCACTCCCTCAGATGTATCAAAAACTAAACAGCCAGCATGTAGAGTCAGAAGATCGGGGCTAGTTAGCCGGCTCGCATATGGAAATGTGTTCATTAAATATTTAGTGCAGTGATTGTAGCCGAAAGGGGAAACTAGATAAATAGCTAGCCGACACAAGCAGAAGGTTGTAGCTAGGCAGCTGGTTAGCCGAACACGCTGCTTCAGCATCTTCTGGATAAGGAACACGTTTATTTAATTATTTAATTTAGTGTAGTGTGGGGGCCTCTGCAGACATCAGGGGCAGATGCAGATGTGCGGTTTGAGTGGTGGTAAATGCAGCTGCGGGGGGGGGGGTGACATAAGAAAATAAAATAGTTATCAGGGATGAAGAATGGCATGAGCAGGTAGGCATAAGGGACACCCGGAGTTCGATGGGTGTTACGAGAACTGGACCCAGTATGGAGTCTGCCAGAGGGATGTTAACGGTGATGGGTTTAGACAAGACAGGAGATAAACACAAACAACTTCTCGTATTGTAATGCGTCGCATGCGTTTGTTTATTTATGCCCCCGTGTCCGTGTATGACACCGCCATGCTTTTAGCAAGAGTGAGAAATCGATTCAGAATTACACAAATTTAAGATCGCTGCGGCAACCACATCTCATCTCGGCAACGGAAGAATAAATTGGATTAAATTTGCAGCCGGTATATCGATGTTTCCTTCCGGTCGAGGTTGGGCAGCCCGATCGAAATTGAACCGGCGCGCCACTCCGAGATACGTTTGGCTGAGATCTAAATACGCACATTAAAGGTAAATTGGGACTGCGATGCATTCGTTTTTTTCCTGTTTAATCATTTACTCATTCATCTGACAACTACTTGTTGTGTAGCTGTCGGCAGATGGCTATTTAGCATAGCGATTTACACTGATTTTGAATGTCTGATGGTATCGTAAACCACCACGCCACTTACTGGTCATTATGCGGCACTGCGGAAAAAAACCCTGTCCAATTGGAACAGAGCTGCACTGCCCAGCTACAGGCTGGTTGTGGTCCTCCCCTCTCAAGCCATAGGCTGCTTGACACACAGCCACAGCCAATAAGGTTAGTATTGAGTTTCTCCGTCCAATCAGTAATGTACGTATGTCCAAATATGTGCCCTGCTTTGGACTAGCTTCCCATCTATTGTGTACCTCGGCCTGGTCTCCTATGGCTCCTATTGGCTCCAGGCCCCCACGTGACCCTGACCAAGATAAATGATTGGATGATAGGTAGATGTTAGGGTTTTGAAAAAGAATTCTCTTTCCCATAAATGTCTAACATGAAATATCTGTAAGAAATGCATTTGTTTTCAACAGAGTCTTCTGAGGTCTTATTTGATCGCCATTCTCAGCCCAGACGTGGCCGTTCGCTCACAAGGTCGTAATCTTACTTTAGTGCATGCCTCCCCACTCGCACGGAACGACCCGGGGGTGGAAAATTGAAACAAAGGGAATTGAAAAGTTACGGGTGGCTTGTAAAAAAAGATGGGCAGAGGCATCGCTCTCTCGCTTATCTCAGCGTTGCCTGTGTACACCGTCAGAGATGAAGCTATCATTTGCCTGCAGGGAAAACACGATTCGTGCAATTCAGGAAGAACGTCCCCCCCTTGTGTGAACCAATGGATTTTTTATTGTTTTTTTCTTTCACCACCCCCCACACCCCCGGCTGTGAGCGACAGATCGTGATGATAACCCCTGCGATGGTCTTTCCTCCCCGAATGTACCAGCGCCCTTACTATTGACCTCTGCACAGAGGCCTGGCAAAGCTGTGATTTCAGCCATCAGAGTGGCCGAATGTACACACGCCCACACCCCCACCATGGTAAATTGGCATTGGGATGTCTTTGTTTTTTTTCTAGTTTAATCATTTACATACTCATCCAGCACCTACTCTGTGTGCGACTGCGCCCTTGACGCAGGCAGATGGATACTTAGCAAAGCTTTTTGCATCATGGTTGAATGTCTGACGGCATCATAACCACCATGCCAGCTAGTGGTCGTTATGCGGCACTACAGAAACCCTGTTCATTAGAACAGCTCCGCACTGCACCTTCCTTCTCAGGTCACGGCCAATCAGATTAGCTGTGCATTTTTCCATCCAATCAGGAGTGTATGTGTGTCTGAGGGGGACTACTCACGCATCCCATCCCGTCTGCTGGAGGCTGCCTGCAGTCCCACACACGTTCTTAAAAACACTTCTTCTTCACTCCGCTTCTCCTGCTCTTAGGCATGGAGTACCTTTAACTAATCTACATAACCTGAAAAGCCCATTAACAACTCAAATTCGTGGTATTTTTGTTTGTCACACACAGAGGTAGAGTTACGACCGAAGCATGAAACATGGACATAAGACACAGACTGGAATATATAGTTAAATATACAGGTTAAAAAATAAAGCAAATGGGCAATTAAACTAAACAGACAGGGATGTGCTGTAATACATTCTGGTTACAGTGTTATGATTAATCAGATATAATATGTCACCGCCCATTGCTGATACTCTTAGCATTACCTTGACTCGGGATGCTGTAGTCTCAGTCCTTCCTGACCAATTCAGGTACCCCCATGGCCTGGTCCCCGTGCCCTTGGCCCCAAAGCAGCGTCCTGGAGTCAAAGCCACCTCCTGAAATAGCCCAGTCCCTAGCAGCATCTTCCTAGCTGGCTGGCGCTTTGCTTTTTCTGCGGAGTATCGACCTGCTGAATTGTGCATCAGTCAGGCCGGGCTGCGGTCACCGGAAGCCCAGGCCTCCGCCTCTGGTTAGCCAGGCGTCCGTTTCAGCCGGACAGACGATTACACGTGCGAAAGGTCAGGGAGGGGGCGGGGAGGTGAGGTATCGCTCATAGTCAACGATGAGATGCCGGCTTTCATATCGCCGTCTGGGCTGGCCGGCCTGAGCCATCCGTCGCTGTTTTCTTGACCGGTGATTTTTCAAAGATACTGAGCTCGGTGAAAAGTGGACGTGACCGAAATGATAAAACGAAACGATAAGATAAAAAACAGCAACAATAACAGCAACAGTAATAACGCATAAGGCACTCTCAAGATATGCATACATTATATGTATGCATATCTCAAGATATGCATACAATATAGTTTTGTAATAAGCAACTAAAATGACATGAAATGAGACAGTAAACATTTAACATTATATAATGGTAATTAAACTAATTATAAGCAATAAATAAGCAGAGAATGCACTCCAGGTCAGATGGTCGGGCTGGTTACAGTAACATCAGGGAAGGAAAGGTGTGCTTTGAGAGTTGTGTCTGGCAGACACAGACGAGTCACAGACGAGTCACGGATGAGTCATACGAGCTTTGGGGCTGTGGATTTAAAAGGCCGCCCGGGACAAATTCTTGTGGGGGGGGTGTCCATGTTTGTGTCTCCCTTTTTTGGATGCTTGTAAAACAGAATATATGAGAACAACTCAGTTAATGTGGACTGCTATTTTTTATGACAATACAGTACAGTGTCCACAGGGAGCTTATTCGGGAAATAGGAGGCTTTTCCCTACTCTCCGTCCGAAAAGCTACCTCTGCCTGTTCATCTCCACACTTTCCGAACCCCTCAAAACCCAATACCCCGAGCACCAGTGCTGGGAACTCCTGATCTGGGACAGACTAGCGCTCAGCGTGTGAGGGGGAGATGCACTCATCCCCGTAAACACTGACCTCGTAGACACTTCCAGGAGACGGAGGAAATAATGAATGCCCAGAGGAAAAGCAAGTTCCTGCAAGCCACGTGCTCTGTGTGACAGAAAACGTGCATATAGACCCCGACGGACCCTGCCGTAACCTAAACGGCAAGCACGTAGGTGGAAATGATCCTTATTCTGGAGAAATCTCCAGAACTCCTGCCTTAGTGTCTTTAAATGAATTATTTAACTCACAAGTTAAGTTTGCTTCAGGGCAGCAAACTTAAACACATAATAGTTGCAGCTATAGTCTGTACACTGTATTGTTCAGCTGTACAAAGGTATATCGTTTATTGTAGGTATTTTTAGGTTTATCTTTTTTTAGTTATTATTCCGATACTTTATTGGTAATTCGGCTTATCTGCAAAAATCCCCCAGCCCTCCTGCTCAACCACTTTTCATCCTGAATTACAATTTTGCTGCTGGTCAGAGAAACAGGCATACATTTATGCTGATGAAAAACCTGGTGAGGCTATACAACGGTTAATACGGGGCCAGGTGAATTTGTCTGATAGTTTCAGGAAAAGGATTTGACTCCAGTGAAGGTGTTTTAATAAATCACTTTTGCTGCAGGTGTTACTTCCAAAAGCACAAATCCACCCGTGTCCCGTGCATTTGTACCACTCGACGCTCATTTGGTGTTTCCCACGATGCACTGCTTCAACCATATGGGTTTTGATCCCTGGATGCTGCTTGGTTCTTCATTTCTGGACTTTGGTTAGTATCAAATTAGTACCATAAGCAGCAACTCAATTCCTGATTTTGTGTTTGTGTGTTTAATTTTACTCAACTTCAACATACTTGGGAGGGCTCTTCCATTCTTACATGAAGCCTGAAAGGCAAGCATGCTTCCTGGGTCCTCCCTCTCCAATATGTGGCCATGGCAGTGCCTGAGAAAGCCTTATAGAAGCTTTTCCCGCTGCTATTTTCCGAGGGACCTGCCGTCTTATGATGAACAGCCCCTGCTGATGCCAGCCAGCCTCATGTGGTCTAGAAAACAAGACCCTGAAGCAAAGGATGGTGCTGGAAGGGAGGGGTTTGTCATAATTGTTATCATGCGCGTGACCTGCGAGGTCTACCATTGTCCACCGAAGGTCTGAGGCGGAATGCATGTGTTTAGCTTTTCTTGCGCCCGTTTTCATACCTCGGTCGCACGTGTATTTTTCTATACTTCTCTTTGTCAGGCTTCCCCCTCACTGTCACAATCTACTACAGGCAGCTGCACCAGGTAAATAGGCAATAGCAGGAGAAATGTCCTTAGATAAATTACACCACCTGTGGGGCAATTTGCTGAAAATGATTGTATATTGAGCTCAATAATGTTTAAGGAAATGCACAAAAGGTTGGGGGAGCATTTTGCGTGTGTTTGCCGGCATGCATGTGGCGTTTGAATCACGCTCCATGCAGCTGACATAATTATCCATCTCTGGTGCTCCCGGGTCTGCGGATATTCTGTTAATATTCACTCTGCCGTTGCTGCGGTTTCCCGTGATAAAATATCATTCCACAGTCCATACGCCTTCAGCTCATTGGATGGGGGTCGCTGCATTGCTGGTATTGCCAGGGTGGCTTTTATACCAAGGGAGATGGATGTGCCACATTGACCCATCAGCTTTTACCTGAGGTGGGGGGGGGTGACTCTTGTCAGTCATTGTTTCAGGACTGACATTTTCAGCCGAGGTCAGTCTTACCTCTGAGGCGTCTCTCAATTGAGGGTAATTATCCCCAGGTGTGACATAAGTTCCACGTGGGATAGGACTCTGTATCTGTGATCGGAAGGACGCCTATTCAAATCCCAGGGTCAGCAGGGTGATGTCACTACTATGCCCTTACTCGAGGTCCTTAACCCCTAATTGCTCTGGCACAGTCTGACCATGATTTCTTAAAATTGTATGTCATTTTGGGTAGTCTCAGATAAATAAAAAGTAATACAGAATTAGGAGCAGGGAGGTGTTGAAGCAGAGTGCAGTCATTGTAACACTGCACGGCTCCAGCAGGTGCCACTTGTCAGATGTGCCCAGTAAGCTTCAATGGCAGACCCATCTTCTACAAGGTTTTTCTATGACCACTAATCATACACTGTCGGTACCAGCCCCGCCCCCCACGTTTCAGCCAATCAGAAGGGTCCATCTGAGTAGGTAGATTGTCCTGGGATCGCTCCGCTGAACATGCTGCGTGTGGCACTCCTCTCCTGCTCAGAACAGACACCCCCATGTCGATTGATCTGTGATATGAACCGTTAGCGGAAATCTCTCTGGTTCAAGTCTGGGGGCCCCATTGATCTGTCGTGTAGCAGTGCCCACATACCCATTACTAAATCAAAAACAGCTCGATGTTAAACATGCCTTTCGGGATATAAACTGCTTCCACAACCGCTGCACCACCTGCTGTTCAAAAATGTTATTACATTCCGAATGCATGGACTGAGTGATTAATGCATTGACTGATCATCCATTGCATCAAGGAAGATTTTAGTGTTCCACTTCCTGTGTCACTTGTTACCCCTTTTATTGGTTAAATACACGCTTACTGTTGTGCGTGTCCCTGCCCCCCCCCCAGGAACCTATGTGACACAGGTGACAGCTACGGACGCGGACGACCCTACCTACGGGAACAGCGCCCGGGTGGTCTACAGTATCCTGCATGGCCAGCCCTACTTCTCTGTGGATGCCAAAACAGGTAGACCACCAAACGTGAGCTCGCATAACACAATCATCCCTGCAGGGTTCTCACCTTCTAAACCAGGGGTGGGCAATCTTATCCATAAAGGGCCGGAGTGTATGCAGGCTGTTCAAACCCAGGTGCGAGGACTCTTCAGCCAATCAGTCCTCTAATCAGTAATCTAATTAGGGAGTTACAGCGAAAATCTGCATACACAACAGGCCTTTCTGGAAAAGATTGCCCACCCTTGTTCTGAACTGTGATCCCAACACTAACCCCAGAAGGTTAGGGCTAGGACATCAGTTAACCCTAACCCCTTAAGCTTTCAGATGGTCATATGCCATCAGTTAGCGCTAACCCTACAAGCTTACAGTCGTCAAATGATGTAAGTATACAAATTTGAACACTGCCGGATACTCTAGTTGATCCAGCACCTTTGCTATCTTCTCTCCTTAATCTTCCGAGTTCCCTATCCTCGATGTGGTTCATGAAGAAGCTTGATGAATCTCTGTTATGATAAAACAGTTTATTAAAATGTATTGGGGAGCAGCTTCCTTGGGAACAGGGCAGCGGGCTGGAGGTGGAGGAAGTGCCGGTATCGGCACGGGCACCTGCCCGTAACTCAGGGTGAATTACCTCCCCGGGGGCCTTGCCTGAAATTCACGCGCCATTAGCACGGGTGCTTATTGCATTCCCGTATGTTTACCATAGATTTACAGATGCGGGCGCCACCCGGAAACAGATTGAGTTTAATCCGAGGCCAGATTCAGGGTGATAGAATAAAACATTGCATCGATTTATTTAAAGAGAGCGGGGCCAAGGCGTGAATCAGAACCACAAACGATCCCCATCAGACCTCTTGACTACGTACGGCAGCACCCAGGGGCTGAGAAAAATGTAAGCCTCGCCCGTCTGACACGTTCGAAATGAGCTCTTCTGGAGTTCAGTGGTTCAATAGTACCCCTGAGAATTTCTCAGAAGCGATGGGTGGGGAGGGGGGGGGTATTATTTTTTTTACTTCACAAACATCATTTAATGTCTGCGATTGATGTGGTTTGTTTTGAAGGTTCTGAGGAAAAAGGGACGAAATAAAAACAGTGGTCGGCTTTAAAAGAAACAGCAAACGCAATAAAAACAAAAGCAAGTGAAAATGGGCTCGTTTATGTCTCTTGTGTCTAACCAGGTCCAGCTGGATCTTTTGTGAGAGTGCAGTTCAATTCTGCTTTATATTACATGAGTGCTCAGTGGCGCCCCCTACAAGCGTTTAGCTGAAGTAACATCTGTAAACTGCCTCCGCAGTGTGGTGGACAGGCAAGCCAGTCTCGTACCATGTGCTTGCTGAAAGAGGCCCCAGGTTCACTGCAGCCCTGTGCTGGATTAACACTTAAGAAGTTATGTACTTTGATCCGGGTGCATGCAGTCAGGGTTATTTTGGATATGAATATTCATGCGGATTCTTTTTCAGTGATAGGCTCACATTGCGGTGTGTTTCCAGACCTGTTCTGTGTTGTGATGGGGCGGCGGGCACTGAAGACTCACCTGTGGATGAATGGATCCTCCCCCGGTCCAGAATCCTGCATCAGTCATCCTACAACAAATAATTCATCCATCTATTCATTCATTCATCCTTCTGTTTGCCCAGCTGGGTGCTGGTGGTGCAGTGATACACCATCATATAGGGAAGGCCTTCTCAATTCCAGGGACTTGTGTACCATCCTAAAAGGGATTAAGATGTCCGGATGAATGGCTGGGAGACCCCTCCCCCCACACACCATGCCGAACGAGCTCCGTCCCTCGGTGGCCGATTTCCGGAAACTTCTGGACGTGCGAGCCTATTTAATTTCCTGCCTAATTACACATTTATTGACCGCATTACGCGAATTAGTGGGACAGTGCGGGTCTGGTGGCACAGCGGCGAGATTTCCATGGGTGGCACTTAATGTGGCATCACATTAACGGCCACCGCAGCACCAGTGGACAGTTCGTTAGTGAGATTTTTGGGCCCTGATCTGAGCCGGCCGATAGCAATAGGGCTGCATGAGACAATTATGGACCAGTGTGAGAGACAGGGACCCAATATGAAATGTCCTGGGTTTTCATTACAGTTTGCAGTCGATTAGAGGAGAGAGATTACAAGCAGGAAATGCTAAATGACATTTGAGAGAGTGTAGCCTTGGGAATTCTGGGTAATCTTCAGGGGAGTTATTTTGGGGGGGAAGTCCAAGAGAGGGCAGTATTCTGGTACAGTTACCACTGGGGGCAGTGTCACACATCTAGGGGCAGCGTGTGGCTCAGTGAGCTAAGCCTGTGTACCTGTAATCACAATTTCCCCACGGGGATCAATAAAGTATCAATTATTATTATAGCCTGTCACACACGCACATGTTCTCCGCATGTTCTGTTAAACAGGCAGTAGAATGGAGGGATGAAGCACCACCATCCGTTCAGAATTAGAATTTGAAGGAACTTTATTGATCCAAGAGGTAAATTGCAGAATTTTGTATCACCGCAAGAAAGAAAAAAGCCCAGCACTGAACAGCTGTCAATTTTCATTACTGACAGCAGCAAAAACAACATGAGAGAAAATCTATCCGACTTCATCAAGCACTTCAAGTCCCGCTGAGCTGGCGTATCTCTTGCTACAGATGCTTTCGGTGAAAAGATCTTGGTTTGAAGGACTATGGGAGGTATGGGGTGGTCAGGGAGATCTGAGCCAACACAAAATCTGTGATCCATCATCACAAGTAGCTAGCGAGTAGAGTCAGAAGATAGACAGCAAAAGACAGTTAGCTAGCTGGTTAGCAGAACATGCTGCTTCAGCATTTCCTAAATATGGAATCTGTTTTTTAAATATTTAGTGCAGTGACTGTCTGTGGCCAACAGGGGGCCCTTGCCCCCCCCCTCCCAAAGATGCATAGCTATATTGGTGGTAAACAGGGAGAGCAGGTGCTACAGGACGCTCATAAGGTCTCCTGACCACCAAATGTGGCAAAACTGACCTGACACTGGCCGTGTTGGCCCTGATCAGAAAAGTTTCTCTCCATCGATAAGAGCGATATTAAGACCGATCTTCCCATTAAGGACTGTCACCCCCTCCATTTTTTTGTGGACATTTGTCTCCGTTGCTCCTTCAGATCAATGATCTCCTCCAAAGCAACATCCATCCGGGAGGCAATTTATACGTCCAGCTTCAATTTGAGCTGCATGGCTTTTTTTTTTTTAATGGGGTGGATCTTCAGATTTTCTTGTACATTACCCCCCCCCCCCCCACCATAGGTGTGATAAGGACTGCCTTGCCAAACATGGACAGGGAGGTGAAGGAGCTCTACCAAGTCCTGATCCAAGCCAAGGACATGGGGGGCCAGCTGGGGGGCCTGGCCGGCACCACCACCGTCAACATCACGCTCAGTGACGTCAACGACAACCCGCCACGGTTCTCCAAAAGTAAGAACCTCTCTTTCTCCTTTAGCCACCAGGGAGCGCTAGAGGCTTCACTGTTTGTGCTGATTAAACCAGAAATGGGTGAAATATTAACATGGAAACAGAGACACTAAATCATTCATCAAATCAATACGAAATGCCACCGAAAGAATAAAACAATCTTTTTCCTTGCAGCATAATTATTCCTATTATACTGTATAACACAGTTTACTGCAAAATATTTGTCACACACTGTCAATATGGGGTGCATGAGTAGTGTAGTTAATATTCCTCATCTGCACTTTATCAGTATTTCATACATTTGTGGTTATTTGAACATCCCAAATACATCACCAATTTTTAGCTTATTTATTGTTCCTTTACTTCACTTGTCTTGATCCGTCAGACCGGCGTCTGTCCTGTATCACGCCGCCGTCTGTCCTGTATCCCGCCGCCGTCTGTCCTGTATCACGCCGCCGTCTGTCCTGTATCACGCCGCCGTCTGTCCTGTATCACGCCGCCGTCT
>JAOYFF010000081.1:21456745-21469971 GCA_025773925.1 Cryptomyrus ogoouensis
CTGGAATCTACGCTCAGTTATACTAGAAGCTACACTCAGATATACTTGAATCTGCTCTTGGAAATACTGGAATCTACGCTCAGATATACTAGAAGCTACACTCAGATATACTTTAATCTGTTCTTGGATATACTGCAATCTACGCTCAGATATACTAGAAGCTACAATCAGAAATACTGATATCAAGAATATTTTGAGTTTAACTCTCCAGTGTGAAGATGTTCCTCGGATGTAGATCACATGAGTCCCATAGGATACTGCAAAGTGCTTTGTTCTACCTGCTCCCAAAAAGCATGTCTCCGCTTCGTAACCGAATAAAGATGGGGAGCACTCCTTGTTCTTACCAACCAAGAACAACATGAAGTTCTGCCTTTCTTTAGTGCTGGCCAAAGGCTGCCAGTGGGAGGAGATCAAAGTTGATGAGATTCTAACTGCGGGTGACTGTGTCAATCATGGCGAATGAGTGCTGGGCTAAACCGGAAAGAGCCAGAAATCACAACAGAAGAGACGTTTCTTTTCAAAAGCAGTGCAGTGTGTTTGGAATGAATCTGTAGTGTAATAAAGCTACTGTGTTTAGGTTCAAGGTAACCTAAACACAGTAGAAAGTAAGGTCACCCATTGCCTGGAGCAGCAGGGGATTAAGGGCCTTGCGCAGGGGGCCAGTGGTGAAAATCACTCTGCTGACCCTGGGATTTAAACCAGCAACCTACTGGTGACATGTAAACTGCCCATTATGAATTATAGGAGACAAAGCACCATATCTCCCGCCCCTCTTGGGCTTGCGTGTCTTACCCAGGATACACACATGTGCTGCTATCTCGTAATCTCGGAACGGGGGAAGGCTTCAGGCTGCTAGCCAGATTCGATTCCAAGCCGTGAATCCCAAATCGCAAAGTGCTTTTTTTATTATTATTTATTTAACAGCGGAGACACACAGCGATGGAATGATGAGGCTGAAAGCAGGAATCTGGGGCCCATTAGGGGACAGACATACACAGGCAGCCCTAAGGGAAGCTATTTATGGAAAAGGAACTTAGCACTAGGTGCTTAATATTCCCTGTACCTGAAACATGCCACTTTTCTAAATAAGAGGAGACAAGGGGCATCAGTGGGAGTCAGGGACTGTTGGAGGGAAGGGTTAGCTTGTCTCTTTCGATTCGAGGCTGTCTCCTGTGATGTTATTTCCCCTGGTAGGGGGCATCAGGGACGACTGGAGATGTGAGCCATGATGGGATCTGTCCAGGTAACCGTTATTGGGGAACTCAAGCAAAGGGATTCCCTTCAAAATCAGCGTGATGAACCCCTGCCAGACACACATGCCAGCCTCTACGCCTGTGCCAGAAGCTTCTGGAAACACGGCGGTGTCAAAAAAAGCACCCGGGGTTGTGTCCTTCCCTTGTCATTAAAATGCCCCAATATCTCGTTCTTTGAAGTTTTGGCTTTTGAGGGAGCGGTGAAGTATCTGCCAGGTTTAGCCGGTTAGTATGAATCCCGGGGCGAGAGCTTTGGAGTGCCATTTTGAAGTCGCTCAGCGTTGTCGACACAGGTGTCATATTTCAAGGGCCTGCCAATCACAGGGCTCCACAGGCGTGGCAGGCAATGAGTGTGACTCACATGAACTTGTGCGGGGATTGATTATTTAGCCTAGCAGGGGGTCATCTGGTCCTAAATCAGATCTCATTGCAATCAGTGTGTTTTTACAGAACACCGAGCCCCTGAATTTTTTTTTTGTTGTTTTTAGATGTTAAAATATGTCAATTATAACTTTCCAAGTAAACAACACAAAAAGTTACATTTTCATTTTGTTTTAATTACTGTTTTCCAGCAGTGAATCAATTGCAAGGCCGAATTGGGAAATTGAGGAGATCATTTCAGAAATTAAATATCCGAAGCTTGGGTACTCCCTGAAATTAGCGCGTTTTGATGAAGTTTTGTTAGAGGCAGTCGGGCTGAGTGAGCTGTTCTAAATGCACAAAGTCAAACTTTGAGTCAGATGAGTAAAGTGAGCAGTAGATTCAGTGCCAAAGCAATGAACAACAATATATATTCCCTAAAAGTATGCATAGTGGCAGACAATAACGAAATGCGAGTGCATTTACCCATAATCCTTAGCATTATAGGGAGAATGACCTTGTAAAACTAGTATTTTGTGTCCATTAATATTCCTGTCCTAACACTGTCCTACAGCTCACTGATGTACACTGTCTGGACATAGGAGCCTTGTCTGATTTCCAGCTGTCCTCATTTACATCCCCGTGAATTTATGTATTGTTACTTAATATAAATATGTTTTTTTTTAAAAAGGTTCAGAAGAGGCTATATTACATTATTTAATGAAAGTACAGCCCATTGACATTCATTAATGCGGTCAATTATCCTGATGCACAATATTCATTTTCTTTTTTTTAATATAAAAGGAGGTTACTGTCCCCAGCTTCCATTTTACCCATTTATAGAACCGAGTTTATCACAGGAGTAATTTAGGTTAAGTGCATCCTTACGGAGCCGGCCAAGGGGCCTTGAACCAACAGCCAGGGGGCAGCCTGGTTTGTTTTCCCACGAGGAGCGCTGTCCTTTTATGAATTATGTGTTTGTTTGTACATTTTAATTATCTCCCAAGTTTTTATGCCAAAGTATGTCCAGAGTAAACATGGACATTCCCAGAATGCAGTGCATGAGAAGGGAGCCACTGTACAATGACCTTAACTGGAAGAAAGACCAGAATAATTGCAGTCGAATGCCATTTTTCCCAGGTGATCCAGGTGATCAGTGCCAGGGACCAGGACCTGTCTCCTGTGGGCCAGACGTTTAGCTTCAGATCCCCCCCTGAGGACATCAAGAACAAGAACTTCACCATCCAGGACTTCGGAAGTGAGTCGGCTTTCTGAGATGCCCACAGTAGGAGGTGCAGGTCAGGTGGAGCGTGTGAGTGGGTAACATTGGGAATCTTGGCAGAGCTGAAATGGCCGAAAGCAGCAGTCATCCTGCCCTTTGGGGCGGCAGCAGGCTGCTGTGCATGACAGGCACTGCACACAGGTAAATCCTGACAGTCTGCTTAAGGTTAGCTTTCTCAGTGATGGTACAAACCTGTAGCTTTCACTGGTACTGATTTCGTGCTGGACTTTGAACCTACTCAGCTGTGAAGTGGTCATCCTGTGGGCTAGTCCAGCTGGATTTGGCTAGAGCTACATTCACTGGTCATGTGACAGGAAAGAGCTGGATTGGCTTGAGCTACGTCCACTGATCATGTGACAGGAAAGAGCTGGATTGGCTTGAGCAATGTTCACTGGTCATGTGACAGGAAAGTGCTGGATTGGTTAGAGCTACGTTCACTGGTGATGTGATCAGAAAGAGCTGGATTGGATAGTGCTACGTTCGCTGGTCATGCGAAATAATTAGATTGGCTAGAACTACATTTGCTGGTGGGACCAGTCAGAGCATGCTCACAACACCTGGCCACCCTGAGTCGTCTTCATTAAATGCCTGCAGCATCCACGTTAGCCTGGCACTGAGGGCAGCCCAAAATGATTCATATCAGCTGTTTTGGGTGTGATTAAACTAAGACAGGGCAATTACACTTAATGTAATATATAATATAGTATGACTCAGATATTGATATGCCCACAGTATGTCATGAATTGTAAATGATTTCCTTCCACCCAGCAGGAAATAAGCAGCCACCAAATGACGTACATGACCGTAGTTTTATGGTGAATTAATCGCACTCTGTGATGGGAGGTAAATGCACCAGAAACACGTATGTGACACGCATGACCTCGAAGGCACACTCCTTAGCAGGGAAGATAATTTTATTGCAGTTAACGACCCTCACCGCCAAACCACTTGAAAACAGTTTAATAATTAGAAACCACCCCCAGTGTAGTGCCTGTTTGTGACCAACAGGGGGCTGCCAAATCTCAGGGCGCCCACAAAAATGCGTGGTTTTCAGTGGCAGTTAATATCGCTGCTGCCATTTTTACCATATGGAGCAATGAATGTAAACTAATTAGCAGCATAAATATGTTAAATCAATGTCAGCACTAACAGATGACTTTATGGTATATGCACATCATATCCGACTGTGCTGTTTCCCCTCTACCTGCAGACAACACGGCGGGCATCGTGACCCGCAGGGCAGGCTTCCGTCGTCGCGCCCAGGAGTCGTACCAGCTGCCCGTGGTGATGGAGGACAACGGCTACCCCGCGCAGAGCAGCACCGGCACTCTCAGCATCCGCGTGTGCGGCTGCGACGCCGACGGCTCGCTGCTCTCCTGCAACGTGGAGGCCGTCTTCCTGCCCGTGGGGCTCAGCACGGGAGCACTGGTCGCCATCCTCCTCTGCATCGTCATTCTGCTCGGTGAGCTCTGGCCTCGGTTCGCCGTCCTACTCCCGTCTCGACTCACTGTCCTGTGCGATCTCTCAGATCTAAACCGCTAGAGACTGCTTTGGGAATTCCAATCTTTCATAGATTAGCTATTATGGTTTCTGATGTCTTTCTTAGAGCATTACGGACATGTCGAAATCGCCCGAGGCCGCCGTCGGTCTCTTTTTAAGGTCCCCAAGGTGTAGGTTTCACCTTTACCGACTAAAACCCTTCGAGGTCATTAGAGATCATTAAAGACTATTTTCAGCCTTTCAAGATAATTTCGTTTTCTTTGCAGAGGTCTCATATACATTCTGTAAAGATACATAAGACATAGAAGCTTATGCAGTCACGTCGCTGGCTAATCCCCCAGAGTGCTCGACGCTTTGATGTGTGCAGAAATGCAGGTTTTTTTTTTTTTTTTAATCATGAGCAATGTGTAGTTGCCAGCCTAATCCAGAGTCCCCACCCCCCCCCCCCCCCCCAACCCGACCCCATCTCAAACAAAAACGGGGGGGAGGGGGGTGGGAAAAAAAAGGGGGGGGGGGGGGGGGGGGGCCGGAATTTTTTAACAATCCCTTTCCCTATTCGACTAATATGCAGAATGAAAACAGCAAGATTAGACGACTGAATGGAAGCTTCCGGGAAGTGGGCTGCCGGCAAGGACTCTTAAGTAGCAGGTTGTAATGGCTGGAAGGGGTAATTTATACACTCAGGCTCCCGACTCATGGATTGTGCATACACTCAAGGCAAATGGAACAAGCGAGATAAGAGGGGGCCCAGTCAATATCCTAAAAAAGCCCCCACCCCCAGCACGGTGTGCACTTAAAAGGAGTCGCTAGCCATTCCGTAATGGTCTTGGCTGATCTACCCCGGCTCACAAAGCCACGTTTGTCCCAGTCTCTGCTTCGTTTCCAAGCCAACAAGTACAAGGCTGTGAGACCCCCCCCATTCCGTCTTATCTGCATGGAATGGGCAGGGGGGCACCATGAATTTCTGTTTATGACCTGATTTTCCGGCCAGTCGGTAGGGGGGGCATCACTGGTCGGAATGGGCCGGGTGCTCATAGGGTGTCATGGCCTAATGAGTTCCCACAATGAGGTCGTAAGTCACGTGACCGGCCTGGTATTGGACCCCCCAATCGAGGGATACAGATGGGAGGGAGGGTAGACATCATCATTCTGCTCCAACTCTCAGGAACCACATTGCTGCATTACATTTACCCACTGCTTTCAGGTCTTTATACCCGCAGGACACTTTTTGTCTGGGCTGAAAACACCTCAGTGTGAGTTCTTTGCCGTGTCCATACTAATTTTTTATGGTTGTGAAGAACACAGCATCAGTGTATCAGGAGACTAGGGACTGACCATCATTCAAGTGGTGTGGAGTATACAGGGGCAGGGCAAGGAGAGAGAGGCTCCAGCTGATTGTTGATTGGTCCCCTTCCCTGTCACTCATTGCAAAACATATCATTGGATAATGATAATGTTGGCCTCTCTGTATGAATTATAGCCCCTTTTATGCCCCCCCCGACCTTAAAAATTACTAGATTTACCCCTCTGTGGGAATACAAGGTCACATAAATATTACACAGTTTACAGCTAACCGTGCGTACCTGCCTGGTTTCTTAAAAGGCTGCAATAAGCGTATTCTTATGACAGCCCCCCCCAGGCACTAAACCCCACTGGTCAGATAGTCAGTGAGGAGACGTCTCCCTAATGAATATCCCGTTTGTAGTGGACTGCAGGATAGACGAGTGTGAGTATAAGAATGAAGTAACGTGGAGACAGAAAGTCGTTTGATGCAACCGCTCGCCTTCATGTGAGTCTGCCCACGCGATGGTGTCAAATTAAACCCGAATTAAATTTCCCAGGCCATTATTTTTCGTCCCCATGACAGGAACCAGCGAGCTGCCTCGTGCTACTTGCCCGTTTAATTACCTGCTTGCAATTTTATCCCGTCAGCTGCTGGAGCGAGCCATCAAAACCACATCCGGAGATGAATGCGTGTTGGGGTTGAGTTAGGGGGTGGAGGGGGGGCAGGAAGGAATCACACACTGGGAATTGTTCTCTTGCATTTTCCATGTGACCCTTTCCCATAATTATAGGTATCTGTTGGAACACAACTAGAAAACATTTGCCTGATTTAGGTCAAGAGTCACATTTATTGACACGTATGGTCGCATTATTAATGACCCTTGAAAAGTAGCAAATGTTATTTTTGTGTTCATTTGTGAGAGGCTCACATATCTGAGCTCAACCATACAGATAGCTGAACAAGTTATGATGATATTAATTTTTAAAAATGGTATGACAGTTACCACTAGATGGTGTTCAAGGACAAAAACAAACTCGGACATGGATGTCGCAGCAGTGTGGAGGGTGATTTAAAAGCCAGCAAGGTGTACGTTTGCAAAATTTCATTCAATAAAGTTCTTTATTTGAGTCATAACGAAGATATGTGGATTTTAAATGGAGGTGTGTGGTCAGTGCAGGCCAGAGTAAAGATCAGTCATTTAAAAATGTCAGAACTTACTTAAAATGGAGGGAAAGCAGGATTGTCCCAAGACTCTGCAGAGATTTTATATCCTTCTTGGACCTTCTGTGCCCTTTCCATGAGTTAGAAAATTGTGAATTTGTATCTGAATCTTGTTTTCGTCTTTTATATTTAGACATAAACAAACAAACAAACAAACAAACAAACAAAACAACAGGAGCATCACTAGAGCTGTTTTCTGGGGTTCAGTAGTAGCTTGCAGACAACTCCATTCCTCCCCCCGCCTCGGTTTGACATCTCATATTTCCATCGAAGTTCCCCAAGTTCAGGCTTGGCCACTCATTTCATACATCTCTAGTCAGACACCTAGGTACTTTCATCAGGACAGCCACGTGGGGAGAGTCTGATCTGAAAAATCTGTGGCCGTAAGTCTCGCCTGAGTGTTGGTGGGTTGTGCCGCCAAAGAATGTGTATCTGAAACATGCGTGTGAGCATGCCCATCCATCCTGTGCTCCTACGCAGTGATCGTCGTCCTCTACGTGGGTCTGAGGAGGCAGAAGAAGATGGAGACCCTCATGACCTCCAAGGAGGATATCCGAGACAACGTGATCCACTACGACGACGAGGGCGGCGGTGAGGAAGACACACAGGCCTTCGACATGGGTGCCCTGAGGAACCCCAAGACAGCGAAAGAGGGCCCCTCCCGCCGGGACGTCAGGCCCGAATCCGCCCCCCTCCCAAAGCCAGCCCCTGGTTCTCAGGACGGCGCTGACATGTGCGACTTCATTCACCGGCGACTACGGGAGAGCGATGTCGACGGATCGGCACCACCATACGACTCGCTGGCCACATACGCCTACGAGGGTAATGGCTCCACCGCCGGCTCTCTCAGCTCCATCGAGTCGCTGGCGGGGGAGGCTGAGGAGGACTATGATTACCTCCGAGAGTGGGGGCCACGCTTCAAGACTCTGGCGGGGATTTTTGGAGAGCAGGACTCCCAGTCAGAGTTAACGGACAACAAGCATTAACACCAGTGATCGGCACCTTTGCGTCCATTTTTATCGTTTTGTTGTTGCTGTTTTTTTTTTATTTGGCAGATTTGTTTTCTGTTTATTTAATACTGGCTTCTCTTTTAAGGGATATTATCACTCTCCTCGCTCTTGAGATGCTGCCTTGGAGAAATCTGAGGAGAAAGAGTCAGAGGATGACAAGCCAGCCTTCCGGTTCTCCGATTTTCTGTAAATGTAGGCCAATGCGCCAGTAAGGCTCGTGGCTGGAAATGAATGCAAGGATCCTTAAACTCATTTTAAAGTGCCTCAAGAGACTGATTTTCCTTATTTTCCCACAAAGACTCTTTTTTTTTGTTCTCCTTTGGCTGGTAAGTCCAAGTGCCCGTAAAAAAAGGCTGGAATTTGGGTTTTACAGAAATGTAGCGTAAAGCTAGCAGCCAGTAGGTGGTTTGATCGCTAATTAACACGCTAAATAAAGGCACCTGGCAAAGACGCAGCGGCCCTAAATAGGCCAAAGATATTTTAAGGTTAATTAGTTAATTTATTTGACTATTTATTTATTTATGTATTTATTTATTTATTGTCTATTTAATGGTTTACTTGCTTACTGATTGATGCATTCAGAGATGAAGAGAAGATGAAGAATTCTTCTTTTTTGTTGACTTGACAGACACTTGAGGTTTTTTGTAATTATTCACGTCCCATCCAGCAGTGGACACGGCAGTTCTGAGGAACAGCTGTACAAGGTTGTACTTGTTGTTAAAAAAAAATAATTAAAAAAAAAAAATTAGGGCTACACATGGAGTATTGCGTTTCAGGTCATGTATTCATCACCGTTTTCTTAAATAAACACCACTTGGAAATATATTGGCACTTGTCTTCTGAAATATACATTCCTCTGTGTCGTAGTGTAGATGTATTAATGCAGTTGTAATTTGTATAGGAATACAAATTAATGAGTACATTTATTCTGCTGCTGAACTGTGGAAAGAACGCTGAACTTTACGGAAATTCACAGTCGCTGCAGCCAAGAAAATGGGTGGTACCGTCCTCTTCATCTTAAATTAAGGCTTGTGTTATGCAATTATTCATATAGCTTAAGGGCATCATGCCATGGTTGGTCGGTTACTTTCAGGGACCGGAACTGGAGATGTTTACTTGTATGTTTGGGGCCGTGTGGGTGGCTCACTTGGGATTACTGTGGTTATCTTTTTAACTATTTCAGAGTCACATATATGGAATAATTATGTTACTATTGGTGACAGTTAAGTATGTTATTCAGAGCTGGCTGTGTGTGGGTCTCTAAATATTTTTTTGAGAACCACTTCTGCCAGTTTGCTTATGAGTGATCAGATTACCTTTTGACTAAATTTTCACAGTTAACTTTAATTATGGATGGGAGTTATTTCGATAAATGTGTAGCTGACATCGATGTCGTTTGCCATCATGCCTGCAAAAGTCTTTAAAAAAGACTTTAAAAGACACCTTTAAAAGACGTGAGAAAGTCAGTCACGGATCGATTCGATTCACAAGCTTGTTTAAGCTTCATTAAGTCTTGAGTGGATCTGAGGAGCTCAACGCCGCGGGGGGCCTGACGATGCCGATCGGATCTTGTTAAAGATTGATCTACATTCTGATTGGTGTAGTTTTCATTCTCCCCAGAGCCGACAATGGTTAAAAATAACAGAAAGGCCGACAGGACGGCCCACGCTTGATAACACCCCCTGAGGGCCTTGAAAAACCCACCGTATCATTTTGTCTGAATGCTCAGCTCTGCCTCCCCCCACCCCGGCTGGCACAAGGTTTATGTCACAGAGCGTCTTGTCGTGTACTTCCATCTGCGGAGTTTTTGTCTGCGCATAATGGCTGCAAACGCACAACTGGGAAAATCTTGATTCCTGAGCTGAAGTGCTTTTTATTTGATAGCGGTAAGCAGCGTTAAGAAGCAGGCTGGGTAAACTTTGTAGGCTTCTCAGAACTAACCTTTACACTGTGGGTACATGTCAGCCGTAAAGCAGTGCTCAGTAACAGATTAAGCCTTTTAAAATGATTTTATTTTATTTACTTGACTGATGATTTTGGCATTTTAGGAACCTTACAATCTCAGATTAGATCTAGGGGATATTCATTGCTGTGGACACTAAGGTGAGACAAATTGTAATACGTTTTATAATTTGTGCTAAGTTTCAAGCACAATATCTGGTCCTGCTTAGCTTCTTGGATGTCAGTGCTGATGTTTGAGGAACTCAGCCCGCTTGATTTCTTGAAATGATCTGTGGTGATTGGCCATTGGTCTCTTCACATGGGAATCACACCGTTTAATATGTGAATTTGCAGTTTTCTGATCCGAACCCTTCTGGAGGAGTCTTCAGGACCTTTACCTGTCTGAATCCTGCTAGTGTCTGGAGCTATGGGAACTGAAAGTTGTTAAGATAACCTGGGACTGTAATTGACAGCAGATTGGGGCTCAGACAAGGAGGAAGGGGTTCAAGGCCATTTCTAATGTCACCTGGTACACTTGATTAGCTACTGTTCTCTGTTGGATTAATGTGTTTCCATCTTGAAGCTTTTAATGTGTTGCGGGTGTGTGGTTCAGCGGATTCAGGCACAGTGATCAGAAGGTCATTGGTTCAAATCCCAGGGTCAGCAGAGTGGTTTCAAGGTTGGGTCCTTGAGCAAGGCCCTTAGCCCCTAATTGCTCTTTTTGGATTAAAGCATCTGCTAAATATATAAATTGTAATTGAAATTGCTTGATTCTCAAAATGCCTGGTGACTCGTGACAACATATATAATCATATTACCTACTCTCAATGCCTGTTGCTTGAGTCGTATCACTTTAAGACACGTAAATGAGAGGCGCCCACCCGGCCTTTCTGGGTGCTAACCTGCTGGTAATGAAGTTGCCGTAACACAAAGGTTTGCTTCATTGTAAACTGAACATGATTAAGAATTTAATTTCCATGGTACTCACACGTCTACAGATTAACAGTAAATACACGACATCCTGATTCCAACTCCCCCCGCCTTTGGCTGCTCCTGTTTCCGTCACGTCAACCACCACCCCCCCCGCTAAACATATGAAATTAAGCTGTCAGCGCAGATTTCCTCTCAAGGCCCATGCCGAACCACGCTGTCATACTCTGGGCCGAATTAACTGCATGCATTAAAACTCTGTCTCCCCCCCTTAAGGCAATTAAACATAATTTTTGAGTCACAGAAGTTAGTGCCAATCCGCATTTGCATGCCAGTTTGAGGGCTAAACATTTACCGCATGGTTATATCAGCTTTTTTTTTTTTGCGCTTGCTTACAAATGGGCTGGTTATCAAACTCAAAGAGGATTAAGGGAAGGTACGAAACCAGGAGCTGTGCTCTAATTATCAGACCAGGCTTGAAGTCGTCTGCCAACAAAAGCCAGATGATTTGGCAAAGGGTTGCCTGATCGTCGGCTTCACTGCGAACCCTGTCAGGGTATCTGCCGTCTGATTGGACAGCCCGTGATATGTGATGTTTGAAGGATTATGACACACAGGGAGATGGACAGCAGCTTTAAATTCCTGTTATTTCTGAGCAGGACTCGTTAATTTCTGTGAAATCCAGGCTCGTTGAATATCAGTGCCTTTAGTTGATGGGCTACGAGCAGGGGATGTTTTTCTTTTTTCTTTTTTTTTTATCAAAATGAAGCCCAAGAGGATGTCTGGATTATTGCAATGGGAAAAATGGTTCTACTGGTCTGTTTTAGGAAAGCTTAATTGCTTTAATTAAGCATGCCAGAAGGGAAGTATAGAAAAGATAGAATAGAAATGGAATTGGCTGTGCTCGTTACTTGTCCAGGAAGATGAAGAGATGGATAGATAGAAGGACCGAATAATGGATGGATGGATGGATGGATGGATGATTGTACCTTGATGCAACGCCCTGCCCAACCCGGCACAGACGGCTTTCACTAGACAGCACGTGGGATGGCACAAGCCAGACCCCGGTGGCGCAGGCAGCAACCTGTCTTGAAATCTCTCAGGCGTTTCAATCGTCTTATTAGCAGTCCGCCGGCATCACAGTTAAAGGGATTTTAATTTCATGAAATTAAACGAGGCAGGGGCCCTTCTACAAAGGGGGTCCTTTGAAGTCGTCTTGCACACTGCCTTTTATAAGACATTTGACAGATATTTTCATAATGGTATTTTGCACAGTTGGGAACCGTGAATCATGCAGTTATTTTCAAAGATGTATTTGCAGTACTGTAGTGGCTACCTGCCTCTTTATTTCATCAGCATTGCCAGAATAATGTACGCAGCCTCTTCACATGAGTTAACTCCTGAGGTTGTGGGTTCGAGTCCCAGGGGTCCCATCTTGTTGTCCTTGAGAACCAAGATGGATGTTGCAGGTTTGAGTCCCAGAAGGGGCGCATCTATGGTGTCCTTGAGAATCAGGATGAGGTTGTTGGTTTGAGTCCTAGGAGGGGCCTATCTATGGTATCCTTGAGAATCAAGATGAGGTTGCAGGTTTGAGTCCTAGGAGATGCCCATCTATGGTGTCCTTGAGAATCAAGATGAGGTTGTAGGTTTAAGTCCTGGGAGGGGTCCATCAATAGTATCCTTAAGAATCAAGATGAGGTTGTAGGTTTGAGTCCCAGGAGGGCCCTTCTCTGATATTCTTGTGAATCATGATTGCGTAATTTCTTTAGACGTTATTTGCACGAAAGCTTGGGCATGTGAGCATGCTAGTTAGCACCATTAGCCAAGTTATCTTAAATGCTGGATTTCCATACAAGCTGATGTCTTGAAATAGCTACTGACCCCCATCCCTCTCTGCATATGTTGAACTCAATCCTTGCCGCTGAGGAAGAAACAGCTTCATAAATCTTCCCTTGTACTGTTTCTCCACTCCTTCATAGAAGTCACGGATAGTTTGATTGCACTTTTCTGCGTTATGACTTTTATTTTAATCACTCCAGTATTTTTATAGACTTCTCAGACCCTGAAAATTATTGCAATTATAGGCTGAATAGTGAGAGTGGATCCTTGCGCTTTTTGTATTGAAATCATTTCAAATTCACTTATCCAGTATTAGTCATTTCAGTTCATAATATTTATTAGTAACTCCAAACTTTGCTTTAGTTGATTCAAAAAGTAAAGCAATGCAAGGCATTCTGGGATGTGTGTGTGTGTGTGTCTCATAATGAATAAATAGCAGGATCTAATTGCTTAATCTGTTACATTTGGTCTTGCACCAGCAGCTTAAAACCATGCCAAAAAATTCATGCAAATATAAGGTCACCCCACCCCCTCCCCCCCCCCCCCCCACCCCCCCACCCCACACAAAAACCCACCGTCAATCATAAACAAATACAAAAAAATCC
>JAOYFF010000081.1:21475079-21485283 GCA_025773925.1 Cryptomyrus ogoouensis
AGGCGAATATAATCTTATTATTATCTATGGATTGTTTATAGATTTAGGTGTTGATTACTTACATTGGACATCTTGGCAGAAGGATTTTTTAATTGGAAACTGATTTTTGTTTAACTGTTGCATGCAATTCATATTAATGTTTTGTATGTTTCGTACATATTAATCCTCCTGATGCAGGTATGACAATAAGTGTAAGCATCACAAACATGCAGAGAGCGCCTCCTACCAGTCAGGCGTGTAATTACCACATCTCGCCATCCCCATGCACACTGTACCCAGCATCAACACACTGATATTCATCTGCAGTGTTTAGTTTTGACTTTTATATTATTTGAAATTGTTTCGTTTTATAATTCAGTTTGTTTTTAGTAGTTTTTGTTTTAAAGTTATTCCTGTTTAGCAATATATAAATATATTTAAGTTTTAGTAATTGTACTTCTAGGGATAGACTGAAATTTAAATGTGTCTGATCTGTTTTGGGTCTAGCATAATTACACAGTGACCATTATGTATTAATGTTCTCAAAATGGGCAAAACATGTTCCAGGCATTTGTAATGGTAATTAAAAAGATTTATTTGTTAGTTCCGGGAGCAAATTTTTCCTTTAATTGGAGATTTTCATTTAGTTTTTGTATCCTAGTTTAATCAGTGTACAGAAATAGTTTAATTATAGTTCTTAGCTTTTTTTTAACCTTGGTGCTAAGAGTACCTCTGACTGATTGTATGTGCAGAATGTGTAACAATCTCGCCCCAACTTTGTGAAGGTTGAAAGGATCCAACGACACAGCAGAATCTCTGCGTCTTCTGGCTGGCAATGTGCTTTATGATCGTTAAATTAATTTTTATTTACACTTCACCCATCCCGCAGGGGATCGTCTGAGATGATCACCAGGTGGTACCTGTCTCACTTCAGATGAACATCTGTTTCCTCCTCAACCGTAACTCAATGAAAGCACCTCAAAGTATGATAATATCATAAAAGTCTCCATTTGTCAGGTAATGCCATGACGGGAAGGGTGTAGAAGCAGCACATTGACGACGGATAATCTACGACATGCTGTTCCTGGAGTCGAGCAGCCATGACATTTGCCCGCGTCACGACGAGCGGCTTGTGAAGGTCGTCGATGCTGCAGATGACCCCGTCGAGGAGTATGATGTCCCCGAATGCGAGGGGCTGTGGAGTTGCATGCTGACATAGGATTCCCGCAACATGACAGGTGCAAAAATGATAAATGGAAAAATGCATTTAGTGGTCAGCAGAAGGATGCAGAAACCAAAAGAAAGCGAGAGGTATTTTTGTTTAGCATGCTGAGCGTAAGTCGGCCAGCCCAGATTAGAACATTAAGTCTCTGCTCAGGATCTGGTCAATTGGACTTATGTGACCTTATGTCCGATCTGAGGTGGGGGCGGGGGGGTTGCACTGTAAGGCTGGAATATTAAATAAACTGTCTGTCTTCAAAGTCTGGGAGATGACAACGAAGTATTACCTGGTGAGACATGCTGTTTTCAGCTTACAAGATGGCTTGGGTGGGTGGAGTTATGGTGGAAGTTTCTAGCCAATCAGGCGAGAGGGCCTATTTGCTGATCTGTTAGTAGCAACCTGACAATGATTAATTTGCACTGTACCCTGGGGCGTGTAGCCGCTCGCAGGTGCTAATGGAGGTCCCCACCCCCCATACACACACACACAGGTGCTCACCATTTTTTTTGGGGTGAGGGCAGGAGGAGGTGTAAAAAATGAACAAGCAACATAATGCTTGCAGGCTCAGATGCTAAATCGTGTAGCGTCGTTGTATGCTGGAGCGAGTCGTCTGACCTGATTTGCTCTGCTAACACGCCTCTGCGTCTGCGGGTGTGAAATCATGACTTACGGTACTGGACGGCTGGCTGTTTTAGCACTCCGGATGGGATGCACATAATTAGTTCCGCTTGCGTCATATTGCCAGAATAACAGTTTGTTCACCTGTGTAGACAATCCGTTCCACTCAAAGGTCAAGTGGCCTCCAGCATCACTTCCTGTTCTCTTGCCTGCTATAGACTGAAGTACCCTTGACTTGTCCCACTGGCTTTTATCCTTCACTGTCAGGCCTCTGCCGGCTTGGGATTTACTGTAGACACACCTGCTCAAACGATCACTTCCTTGTTAAGCCTAGATCTGCCCCCCACAGCGTCCCCAGAAGGGCATGAGGCATATTAAACATCAGGGCTGATTTCTATGCCCCAGATCCCTTTGCTGCTGTAAGCATGACTCTTACAGACATCAACATGCAGGGTCCGTCCATCCATCCATCCAACCATCCATTTTCCATACTCGTTTGTCCTGTTTAGTGTTGTGGGGATTCAGAGCCTATCCTGGAGGCAGGGTCATATTCAGAAATCTTACTTCTTGTTTTGACTACACGACTAAAACCGGATGAAGCCTGTCCTAGCTTAGCCTTAATCTGGTTCTGCTATTGAAAAACATGGCACATTACTGGAAGAAATTCTAAACCATTTTATTGCTGTTGGATAAAAAGCATTTTTTAGGCACTTGCATTAAAATAATGTCAGTTATTTGAGCCTCATTTTGTGGGCCGTTATCGCAGTCTAAGGATTTCAGATTAGTTCTGTAGTGTCTCCCAGACCAGAGAACCGTGACCACAGAATCGCAAACTCTGTCCCTTTCCACATCAGTGCCAGCTGGTGACAGCCTGCCTGTCGTCACGGCAACATCCATGGATGTCGAAAGGAGCGTGTTACGCACATAAGCGGTCTAGACTGATAAACCTTTAAATGTCAAGAGTGCTCTAAATGTCAAGTGCGTTGATGCCTCTCATTGACATGATAGTAAATATATTTTAATTATGATGAAGATAATCTAATCTCACCTTTTTCGGTCTAGGATATTAGGTGACACCTGGGAGCCAGCACTGTGCTATCGATCTGAGGGTAGAACCGTGCAATTAGCCTTACTGCTCGTTTTGGTGCCGTCACTGAGCAAGGGCTGGCTGCTTTTGCAGTTCCCCATATCAGCCACAAGAGGGCACCAAGCTGCCAAAGCCGTAACAACACGATGAACCATTTCACTGCATAGGTCCAGTGCAAGAAGTGAGTGTGTTTTTGATATTGTCCCTTAATGCGGTGAAGCAAATGACTTCCTTACATGACGCTCATTTACTGCTGTGCGGCAAACATGCTTCTGAACCCCACAATAAGCTGAGCTCTTAAGCTTAACAGTGCTTTACCTGGGAGGGGGGGTAATTATAATGTTACTGTTAATTATCAGAAATGAAACCCCACAGCTGAGTGCTTTGCCAAAGACTGTGAGGCACCAGACCTGTGATTTACATGGGGCGGGCAGTCTGAGTGCATTTGTTTCAGTCTGGGACTGATGCCACCAGCTGTAACAGACCCTCTCTGTCCCATTTTCTGTGGTATGCAGTGAGGTGCTAAATGCCCTGTCCCTGTTGTAGGACGTCCATCCCTTCTAATCGGCTTGCTGTGTGTCCGCCCCTCCCCCCGCCCCCAGCAGATGGCGCCCTAGGCACCGCCTGTGTCCCTTAATGGGTGGAGCGGCCCTGCTTCTCCCGCACGCCGACGGGCTGAAGCGTGTCGTCCCCACCCTTTTCCTGCATCCCACGGTCTGTAATCCAGGCCAAGGCTCTCGCTTCAGGGTAGAGTAAGGAGGACAGAACCTGCTGTTTGGGACAGGAGACCTGATCCAGAGCATAGTGTCAGGAGACAGGACCTGCTGCGTTTCAGCCCCCTGAGATGACTCCCCTGCACCCCCAGCCCCCGCGACCTAATGCCTCAGACGGCATTAAAATCCACCTGAAATGTTTTACCAGAGATGTGTGATGAGGGGTAAAAGGATGCAGGTATGTGAATCAGGGTGCAATGATCATGTTTGCCCCCCTGCTTGAGGTTTCACTCTAATTGTTCATCCATTAACCCTCCGTGTGATGTGTGACTTCTTGTGGGCAGCCCCCGGAAGCTGTTCGCCTCACACATGGAGGGAGGTCTGGCTCTGTGTGTGGGGGGTTGGTCTGTGTCCCCACCGGGACCTCCGGTGAAATCTGCAGGTTAACCTCTGAATTGAACCCATGCTTCTGAAATGGCTGGCTGGTCTTGGGATGGGTCAGGCCAGGTCCTGGAAGGGAAATAAATCATAAATGTGACATAGGAATTTGGTAACGCTGAGACTTGCTGGTCTGGGGGGAAGAAGGAATAAAAGAAAAATGTATTTGAAAAGACAAAGTGATCACACAGGTGAACAGGTGCATGTTTGTTTGTTTTTTTATCCCAGGCAGAGAGGAGCCCATCTTCGCTGTGAATGTGATTCATGCAACACATTTGTGTGAAAAGGGGCACGGATGCTTTTCCATGCTGTTAATCAAAAGCACGCAGCCTCCTTAGCATTTGCTAACATGACAGAAAAGCAGCTGTCTTCTGATGGGAACAAGGCATTCAAATGTGCATAAAGCTGCCTGCTCCTTATGTGTTCCAGTTTGGTATAAGTTTGATTGATACAAATATATGGGAATCGGACCGGGACGAGAAATATCAAAAGAACAGGCAGGTGGGCTTTGTCTATGGTAGCCATGGCAATGGTTTTAGAGCCCCTGATTGGCTCTCGAGCTGTCATTCAAAGGTTCTTTAATTGTATCAATGTCCTAATTGGGTTTTGAGCCAATATACGGAATAATTGCGCTCCAGGAGAACAGGTAAAAACTGCAGGACCCTGATGTATGACCCAGCTACACTCAGTACCAGTGAGGCACCAGCAAATGGCCAGATGGTGCCACGTAGGTTTGGACCGGCGTCAAACACACTAACATTGAGGCTAATGCTGCGTGCTTAATACCCTTGTTGGCTGCAACAGCTTGTTTGTCTTTATAAACAAAAGACTAAGAGGAAAAAAAATGCTCATTATGTCCTGTCTACTCTCAGTGGAGTGTAACAGAAGCGCAGATTGTGTCCCCTTTGGGTTTGCTCCAGACCCGCAGGCTAAAGGTCAACCGGGAGCAGATAGGAGAGGAACATAGGAGTAGCCGAAACAGGCACTGACTTAAGTGATGATGTTAAAGTTCCTTCGTGGACTTACTCCTCACTTTGAATCCCCTCTAAGGTGGCACCCATTCCACCAGAACACCAGGAGAGAATGGCAGAACCCAAGAAAACAAATATTAACTGTTTTCATCCTAATATAACCCCATCAACGTAAGTGGCGGATTGGGTCTATGGGGAATTGCGGTATTTCGTTTTTGCTGTTACCTGCAGGGGGCGCTGGAGAGCAGCTGTCAGAAGCATCTGGAGGTACTGCTCACACCTTGGTTTCAGGAAAATCCACCTTCTGGAAAAATCTGGTCTGATCCCCTGTACGGCCGGAGGCGAGCTGGCGGGCGCCACAAACACCTTGTGACAATTGTGGTTCCTGAGCGAGGTCTGTCTGGCCCTGTGAAGCAAGCAGCCCATCCTGACATCTTCTTTGACTGTGAAATTCCAAGTCATAGATTCTTATGGCCCTTTAGTGGGATGCAAACTGTCTCCGGATCACCATGGATAGTTTTAAAGTGCTTTTGACTTGGGCGGTATTAAGGTAATATGGCAAAATGCGGTATTTTGAAATCCTTATGACACAAAGAGCTGGGAATGCCCTGCAGCTCTGCAAATTTTATCGGCAAGATTTAAAAATGCCAGAATAGCATTGCTTTTGCATACCGTGGTTTAATGTGGGAACAGTATGAAAAACTAGATATGCAGGTACCGCTACACCTCATACAGCTGCTCACCATAACTACAGCAACAACTATTCTTCCTCTACTTTTTCTTGGTTGACTCCTGCCCTGTGAAAATCAGTGCTGCCACCTACTGGAAACACCCAGGCAATTATCTTTCATATGCAAGGACACATATGATCTCCGGGCGAACAAAAAAAATCTGGGGTACACATGCGCCATCTGCAGGCGTTTAGAGGCAAACCTGACATGCCAAAATTCACATCCCCATGTGTGTGACTGAACCCATACGTGGAAAATGGAAGTATGAATTGCCATTTACACTTAGGATTATGGTTAGGGTTGCTGTCAGGTTTGGAATTAGGGTTAGAGCTAAGGCTAGGGATACTGTTAGGGTCATGAGAGGTGGAATGGCGAAATCAATAAAGGTGTAGCTTTGTGGACTATGACCAGAAATGTGATGCATCTAGCTGACGAGTGCATCTCCACCAGCCAGAGAAACGAATCCACATCTTCCCCCTTCCTTAAAATATCAGTCAAAGCAAACCTGCAGCCTTTAGACATTGTGCTGTTGGGAATCCCCAACACGGCAGGTAGAGAATCGCAGCCTGTTTTATGCCTGTTAACGGTGGCGTCACACGCAGGACATGATGGCTTATCTGTGTGACATTTCCTGTTGTTGTCATTTTGTTCGGATTTGTACGCCTCCCTGTCTTAAACAACGATAGGCGATGGCTGAAGCTGTGGTTCGGAGTTGGGACCCGACACCACATTTCATGTGGGGTTAAACCCATCATGTCCATCATGAAACGGGGCAAACGGTGCTCACTTTTTCACTCTTGATCTTCCTTCGCAGGTACACCACCGCAACGCATGCATGTTCCCATGGCAACCCAGGGTGACACTTAAGGGCGACACAGGCCCCTTTCACTTCGATGACTTCCAGGTTCTCTCAGATCCATCCGAATGGAGAGGACCCGCCTTGTTCATTGGGCCGTGACGAGGTGCCGTTCCAGAGCGAGCTTTCCACCTGACAGGCTCCCTCGCCCCTCGTGCCGCCAGCAGTCGCTGGGTCAGCTTTCCTGTTATCTCTCTGGCCCAGCCACCAGCCTCATGCCTGCTACACCGCAGTAGAAAAGAGGGTGGTCTTATTTACCATCCCCCCAGTAGCTATGGACACAAACAATTCAGAAGAAAGTTCATAGATTGCATTAAATTACCGTTTAAAGGACTCATATTAAGACACGGTTTCTCTAGAATTCTGGCACTGAAACTGGAGCAAAAACTACAATATTTATTTTCTTAATTGATTCTTTATGCGAGTGCCATGCTTGGATACTAGCTGCAGAAGTGAGGCAAGCTTCAGGGACCTCACTAATTTCCACAGAAATGAGGTGAGCTGCCAGGACCCCACTCGCGCTGAGAATTTCCGCGCGGACCCATAACTATTGGCTTACAGTTGATGAGGTGGTTAAGGTTATTGGTAGGGGTGCAATGGATCACAAAATTCACCTGTCGGATCATATCATGGTTTTGAGTCATGGATTGGATCATTTTTCGGATCATCAAAAAAACAAAAATGGGGACCAATATAACGTTGTGTTCTATTTATTGCTTAAAGAACTTAGAGGACACTTTAAGCTAGGGGCCATTTGCGTGAACACACACCAGCTTTTTCTGTATCCCTTCACTGCATCTCTGCATCATACAGAAGTCCATAGAAGACATCCATAGTCATATTTTTCTGTCATGTAATGTCGAGATCACAACTCATTTTTTTTTTGTAATTGCAGCATAGCTGAAGTTGTTTTCTCAATAATTATTTTCTTGAGATCACAAAATAAGAAGGTGTTTTCCCAGAGAAACAAAAGTTGCAATTAGACACACACAGAGCTTTTGTCCAGAGAAACAGGGAAGCGGAATGCTAATGCTATTGAATCCATGCATTTTTTTAAGGCTTTCCCTCCGAAATCCTACAATTCCTCCCATGTGCTACACATAAGGGTTAGGGTTAGGGTTAGGACAAAAATACTGGGACACCTGGCCATGGACTTCCGTAGCATCGGGATTTAGGGAATTATTACTTTAACAACTGTAGTAGAAATGTATTTCACACTATTATGGTTAAATTTTGCAATAATCCGCAGTTCACGTCTGCCAAACTTTGGGGAGGAGATCTGTACAGATCATGGATTAACTACAGTCCGTTACACCAGCAGTCACTGAGGTCCTGTAGCCTATGAAGACCGAGGTAAGACACTGCTGTTGTTCCTACAAGACATCCTAGGAGCTTCTCCTGCAGCTGTGCCTTTCCAAAACACATCCGTCAAAGTGTCTGAATGATCAGTTTACCCAGCAGGTAAGAGTACCCATCACATTTCCTGCTACATCATCTACATGTTAGGCTCCTGTTCAGGCTCGATTGGTCTCAGTGATGGTGAGACCCGTCTCCCTCAATTTTCACGTCGGCTTCTCTCTCGTTTTATCCCCTTTTCCGTGTGCTAGGTCACACCTCAGCAATATACAGACGTTTCATTTTATCGGAAAAGATTAGTGGGTCACTGCTGCGTAACATACCAGAAAAGGGGTACTGTGTGGAGGTTTCTCCTGTGGCCCGGAGTGCATAGAACTTGCGTAATTGTATGACAGCAGCTCAAATACCAGGGTTTTCAATCTTATTTTGTTGACTGATATATTATACACACACACACACACACACATTCCAGATGCTGGAATATTGCCAGTGGGTTTTGCTACCATTCAGGTTGGGTACTGATGTTGGATATTGATGTTGGGTAAATGAGTCTGGGGACACAGGGTGGTGTAGTGGTTAGCACTGCGGCCTCCCACCCAGAAATTCCTGGGTACATTCCCCGGGTTGGGCGTAGGTCCTTTCTGTGTGGAGTTCGCACGCACTCCCTGTGTTCACGTGGGTTTTGCTAGGGACTCTGGTTTCCTCCCACGGTCCAAAAGTGTGCACAGCAGGTTGATTGCTGAGTCTAAATTGGCCCTGTGGTGTCTTGGTGACTGACCAGGGTTGGTTCCTTCTTGTACCCCTTGTTCCTGGGATAGGCTCTGGTCCCTCCTGTGGCCGAGGTTGGGATTAAATGGTTACGGTGATGATTGGATGATCTGGTCCTGCTCTGTGAGTTTGTGTCACCTACTTGTTCCCAGATGTTTCCACTTCACAATCAGTATCTGACTAGGAAAGAAATGTGGCAAACTGACTTACTGGAAAAATGGCACTCTACGATGGTACAGCCACCCATGTTGCTGCTAATATTTGCTGCAGCAGTTTACGTGAGTGTGCTTAACTATACAGTACTTTTCACTCAGCAGTGGGCTTGGGGTGTCCACATACATTGGCCATATAGCGAATTCACCTTTGTTTTGTGGGACTTTACAAACATGCAGCTCCAGGTTATGGAAAGCAAGACATCCTGAAAGCCTGTCCTTTGTTCCCAGATGTGTTTCTGGCACACCGGTCCAACGGCACCTTTACCGCGTTTCACCGGCATGAAGAGCGCAAGGTATTACCATCAGCTTTCCGACACACCTCCCAACTGTTTACAGCATCTTATGGCGTCTCGTCACGTAGAGCGATCAAAGCGGGGAAACAGCGGGCAACACAGTCCTTCAGAGATTAGCTGTGAGGCAAAAAACTGCAGCTCAGACTCATGGAGTTATGTTACACATGGACACCCATATGATCTGCAAGCAGTTCTGTTAGTGATTGATATTTATATACAGGCATCACTCAACTCGCGTAAAACCAACTCGCGGAAAAACTGCACTCAGGCAAAAAATAGCCGAAGCACGTAGAGTTTGCGTAGGCATTGACACAAAAAAGCGACATACGACTGTAAGTAAATGTACACTTTATCTTTCTGTTTATTTAATGTGTTCTTTAGTACTTATTGCTAGTATATTTTTGGTTTATGTGTTTTTTGCTATAAGATGTCCTGAATGCTATGGAGGGTAAATCCATCCATCCATCCATCCATCCATTTTCCCGAATCTGCTTGTCCTACTCAGGGTCGTGGGGGGTCTGGAGCCTATCCCAGAGACTACAGGCGCAAGACAGGAAACAACCCATTATGGGGTACCAACCCATCACAGGGCACAGTCAGAAGCTGCCTGTAACCAGTCTTAACGCAGTCATAAAAACATTAACATAAAAATAGCTTATAATCAATGAATGAATTTGTGGTGGTTTGGAAGCTCACAGGTTGTGGGGTGGTTTGTGTTCAGGCTCTGTGTGGAGAGTTCCTGGCACAGGAGTGGGTGGGGAATTTGCATGTTCTTCCCGTGTGTCAGTGTGTTTGCATGGTCCACAGATGTGCTTGAGGTGGATTCATGTGTGTGCATGCATGCGTGTGTGAACTATGTTAGACTCCAGCACAGAAAAGCGGTTAAGGGAAGACCAGATACTGTATATGAGGAATGATTTATCCAGGAAATTTGCAGGCTCATACTTATCAGTGGCG
>JAOYFF010000081.1:21485383-21501096 GCA_025773925.1 Cryptomyrus ogoouensis
TACATCTATCAAAACAACTAAGCGTCATATTCTCAGTTCTTGTTTTGCGTGGGGCAGGGGGGGGAGGGGGACGAGAATGTTTCTGCACTGTAAGAGACTGGACAGTATGACAATATTAAGTATCCCTCTGGCCTCAAAAGCCTGTCGATCGCTCACCCTCGCCGCTGGCGGCATTCGTAATAATTCCGTTAATATCTCCAGTCCCTCTCATCTTTCCGGCTTTTTAAATGAACATGGAAACTGGGGCAATCATTAACCTGACGAGCCAGCGAGCGCCAGGCTCTTACGCCGTGATAATAGCATGGCGACTAAGGAACAGGAATATAATAAAAACACACTTATGGAAGTATATTTCTCGTGACAGTGTAATGAAGCAGTGTGGGGTTTTTAGCGGCTATGCTAATGAAGCAGTGGTCCGTACGGTGGCCCCTCGCAGCTAGAATGATCCCGCATGGGTTGGGGGGTGAGGCGTTCTGGCTCATTCTTTCAGGCTGCCGAAGAGAAGGGGGGGTTCAGATTGTTCCCTCATATGTTGAACGGGGGTGGTGGGTGCTTTCAGCTAGACCTTGGAACCACCCCCTTCCCGAAACTGATTTGCACCACTTTAACAGTTGATGACAGTTTTACCTAAACCAGGTGAGCTGCATTTCATTTTCACGTGAGCCACTGAAAATCCGCTCACCCTCACACACTCAACACGCACTGAACATGCTGTCCGTGTTGGCAGGTTGCCGCACGCACCGCAGTGCCCCAAAGCTATTTATTCTACATCTTCAGTAACCATGCCGAAGACGAGAATGTTCTAGAAAGCTGAGGCCCCCATGATACCTGATAAGCAAAGAAAGTACGAACACACACGTCCTGTGCAGCTGAGATGACATTTCAAAGCGTGATTGCTTATGGTGGCTGAAGACAGGCGTTATGGTATACAAAGGGGAAGCAGTTGATGGATGGATGGATGGATGGATGGATGACAGGCGTTATGGCATACAATGGGGAAGCAGTTGATGGATGGATGGATGGATGGATGGATTAATTTTTTTCTTCTCTTGGGTAAGCTACAGACTTGAAGTGCTTTTTCTCAAAAATGTTTTTTCCACTTCAATTAAGATATTTTCAGAACACTCAACAAAGGGATTAATTAAGCTCTGGACCCACTTGTCTTCAGATGAATACCTGTTTGTTCCTTGCGTCTATAGTGTGTCTCTATTCTATTCAGCACTGAGTGCTACACAGTCTCACTTTCCTGGAGGTGCACATGTACTGGAGATGTGCAGTGGTGATGTATGGATTTTTATTATCGGGGACGCTTTAAACGCGTTTCCTTCGGATGACTCCTGGGTTATTGACGGATTGTGTTCATTGGGCAGATCCCAGAAAATTGATCCGTGGCTAATGGAGCCATCGCATTGCATTAATTATTCAAAGGGCTGGTGTCATTGTCCCTGTCACTGATTATCTGACACCATGAGCAGGGACATCCTCTCTCTCCGAGAGTGTGTCATACGTGCAGATCTGCTACTGTGTAGATGTATGCAGCGTGATCTCCAAGATCTAAAATGAGGGTGATAGGACACCTTCTAAATAACCAGTGCTGCAGTCCAGCAAGAGGAGAGAAATCAAAGGGTTAAACGGCCTGGAGGGTTACCTGTTTGTGCTTTGCGCTTTGTTGTTTACTAAGACAGGAACAACAGGGGGAGCCATCATACATAGGTGGAGGACGGAAAGAGCATAAGCTGCACTATATGGACAAAAATACTGGGACGCCTGGCCATTACACCTACGGGAACTTTTATGACATGCTATACATCAATATGGAGTTGGTTCCCCCTTTGCAGCTATAACAACTGCCGCTCTTCTAGGAAGGCTTTCTACAAGATTTTGGAACATGTCTGTGGAAATTTTTGCCCATTTATCAAGAAGTGGATTTGTAGGGTCAGTCACTGATGATGACCATGTAGGCCTGGCTCACAATCTTTCTAGCTCATCCCAAATGTGTTTGATGGGGTTAAGGTCAGGACTCTGTGCAGGCCAGTCAAGTTCTTCCACACTCAACTCACCCAGCCATGTCTTTATGGACCTTGCTTTGGGCACAGTCATGCTGGAACAGAACAGGGCCTTCCCCAAACTGTTCCCACAAAGTTTGAAGCATAAAATTGTCCAAAATATCTTGGTATGCTGAAGCATTAAGAGTTCTCTTCACTGGAACTAAGGGGCCTGGCCCAACCCAGAAAAATAACCCCACAGCATAATCACCCCACCACGGAAATTTACAGTTGGCAGAATGCATTCAGGCAGGTAACATTCTCCTGGCATCCACCAAACCTAGATTCATCCATCAGACTGCCAGACAGAGAAGCATGATTTGTCATTCCATAGAACACGTTTCCACTGCTCCAGGGTCCAGAGGCAGCGTGCTCTACACCACTCTGTCGGCCACTTGGCATTGAGCTTGGTCATGTGAGGCTTGCATGCAGCTGCTCGGCCATGGAAGCCCATTCCATGAAACTCCCGGCACACAGTTTTTGTGCTGGGGTTAATGCCAGAGAAAGTTTGGAACGCTGTAGTTATTGAGTCAACAGAGTGTTGGCGACTTTTATGCACTATGTGCCTCAGCACTCAGCAACCCCCCCCCCCCCCCTACTTTACATTGTCTGTCACATCTTGGTTGGGTTTCTGTTGTTCCTAAACGCTTCCACTTTGCATTAATACCACTTACAGCTGACCACGGAATATCTAGCAGTGAATAAATGTACTTATTGCAAAGGTGGCATCCTATGACGGTACCATGCTTGAATCCGCTGAGCTCCTCAGAATGACACCTTCACAAATGTTTGGTAACCTGTCTGCATGGCTAGATGCTTGGTTTTTATCCACCTGTGGGAATGGGTCTGAATGAAACCCCTGAATTCAGTGATTGAGAGGTATCACCCAATACTTCTGTCCAGTGTATGTGATGCTTAGATTTGATTAGCTTACAAACAGTTGAAAGATTACTAATTATGGGTCCATCAGGTTATCTATAACTGGTCATGCAAGTGTCAGACACATACACAGTACCAGTCAGAAGTCTGGACACACCTGCTTTTAATGCTGTCTATATTTTAGCTATGTTATTCCCTTTATAATAAAAGTGTTGCATATCTAGTAGTGCAATGACTAAGAAAAGCCTTCAACATCTCATAATGTTCTCAGATTTTAGACGCTTCTAAATAGCCCTTCTATGTCAGTGACTGCGTTGCAGATGTATCTACCTGGAATGCTTCTCCAACTGTCCTGAAGGAGTTACTACAAATTCCTGGCATAATTTGGCTACCTTGCTCTTACTCTTTGATCCAAGTCATCCCAAACCAGCTCTGTAAGGTTTAGGGTGGGGGATTGTGGGAGCCAGGTCATCTGTCACAGCACTCCATCTCTTTCCTTGTTCACACGATAATACTTACTACATAGCCTCGAGGTGTGTTTAGGGTTGTTATCTTTTTGGAAAGCAAATGATTTTCAGTAGCTGTGTTGAGACTTTTGCCTGGTACTGTATCTTAGTTTGGGGAAAAAAAATCAAATCAAGCACATGTTTACGTGAGGCAATGGATCATCCATCCATCCATCCATCCACTTTCTGTACCCACTTGTTCTGTTCACAGGTGTCTGGAGCCTAACCCAGAAACTATGAACGTAAGGCAGGGAATGACCCAGGGTGGGGCACCAACCCATCGTGCATATATGTATACGGACACACATGCACAAAAATATTTTTTGTCTACAAAAGTCTGTGTGATTGTCTATGATCTTGTCATTTCAGTCAGAAATAGTCCAAGCTGCGTCAATTAGCTGTAAAAGGTGTGTCACAATCATAATTACAATTTGGGCCAACTAGTCACCACTTCCATCGCCGTCTGGTACCCTGCTGCCACTGCCAAGGACAAGAGCAGATTACAGCGCATCATTCACTCTGCTGGGAAGACGATCGGCTGCAACCTTCCGTCTGTGGCAGCAAGCGGGTAGTAATACCGGAACACGACTACGCCACCTATTACTCTAAATTAAGAGCGCACAGGTTCGTTTTACTGAGTGGAGCTGGAGACGTGTTTTATACAAGAGTAACAATTTATTGAAAAGATAAAATCCTTTAGCATCAACAACCCCGAAGAAAATAAAAAGAACCAACGACCAGGCTTTGGCTACTCGCCTGCTAACCCCAGCAAGAAACATTTGTTCAATAAGGTTGATCCAAACGGAGAATGGAGTCCACTAACACACACACACACGTGCTCCACCACACAAATGTACTGCACACGGTGAAAGTATGAACACCCCCCAGACCAATCGAATCTGTTCCTCAGCCAATCAAATAAAGACAGCCACGGGTATACCACAAAATGAAAAGTAAAGAAAATACATCAAGCTAACCACAAATCTCCGTGGTATTATATTAAAATCAGTAGACAAAAAGCAATAAGTAGCAGAATATACAGTTTCCCTGTAGCAGTCCCAATAGAAAGGGCAGCCCCAACGTCTGTTGTTAAGCCACAATCCTAGGGAAATGAAACGGGAACCGGGAAGCGACGTGGTGATCCTTAGCGCGTCCCAGGACTCCCTGGATCAGGAGCTTCCAACCGCAGTTGTTGAGCAGCGTTGAATTAACCACAGACAAACCAAAATGGACGAAAAAGGAAACGAAACAAACGTAGGCAAAACAGCAGAGACAGTGCAGGCTCAAACGTTTGCGTTGCCTGCTTGAGGAGGCATACACTGGAACAACTAATTGAGACCATAATCCTGGAGCTGCAACGCAATCACACCCGCAGAGCGCACTTGTTCTCACTCCCACAATACACCAAGACACACAATAAATGTGAGACACAGCCAGCGTGCCACCATACCACACCAAGCCACTGCAGTCCGGAAGGGGGAGTTACCGAATCGAGAAACGCCAATGACGGCACCGCACCATAGGTGTCCTATCCACTTGCCTTTTTATACCGGCAAGGTATGTAAAATACACGCCCCTCCCGGAAATAATCAATCCTACCCCAAAATTCTACCCTGCTTTACAGGACCTGTACAAGTCCAGGTCTTTGAATAAAGCAGGAAGGATTATGGCTGATTCCTCTCACACTGGTCACAAACTCCTTCGGACTCTCCCCTCTGTCAGAAGGTTGCGGTCCATTGGGACCAAAACATCACGCCATAGGGACAGTTTCTTCCCCACCGTGGCCTGCCTCAACAATAAGGCCAGGAACACTCGCTCAAATTTCCCCATCCTAGTACAAGCATGCACTCTCTTAAATATGTATATATTTCTCTCAGTTCCACTGCTATATCATACTTTACATTCTTCTATCTATTTATTTTAGTGCCTGTATATAAACCCACCTTTATCTCCCAATGTCTGGCACCAACCACCAAAGTAAATTCCTTGTATGTCTGAACGTACTTGGCAATAAACTCTATTCTGATTCTGATTCTATAAACCGACACAGAGTTACATCTGCCCTGTGTTCTCCAGGGAAATATGGGACCTCCAGTGTGCCAGATTATAAATGAACCACATGATTACAACACCAATGATCTATAAAGCCTATTCACTTGCAACGGTGCCGGTTGACATTTGTCAGCTGTCAGAATGAAAATGAAACAGAATTCCATGCCTCTGCGTGTGCCCTTCCTACCAATATTACTGTTTTTGGTGAAAACAATGAACAGCCACACTTAGAACCAGAGGAGGGCGACTCCAGTCACATGAACTTTCGTCTCAGTTTTTATGGTTTGAGACGAGCTTTCCGAATTATGAAAAAGACTCAACTTGACTTAGACTTGGATATTGTTGAGAATTGACTTAGATTATAAATGATTTGTAAAGTTGCACATTCTATCATTGAAATTAATATTACTTTCCACCTTGATTTTTTTTTCCCTTTTCATCACTGGCTCCCCCATTGGCTGTGCCTCCGACTATTCTTATTGGCTGTGCTTCCGTCTCTTCTTATCGGAACCTCAAACGGTGGCATATAACGGTGCTCATAAACGACAGAAAGCCACAACTCGCCCACAAGATTATTTGGTGAACACAGTTCAGTGTGCTAGCATGAAGTAACCAAAGAGGCACTGACACCAAAAACTATACATTTCGGTTACTTAAATTTTTATGTAGACAGAAGAAGAAAAAAAAAACAGCAATGCAAAACATGCAGAGAAAAATAAAATCTGACACACTGACAACTTAATATTTCACTCAACATTTCAAGACCCATAAAGGCAGGAGGCTAAGCTATGCAGTGCTCATTTAAAGCCGTTACAAAATTACTGCTTGCAACTTTTATTCAAAAAGTCGATCCCAAATCCCTTAACTACCCCTCGCCCAAACGGAAAAACGTGTTGTATATTCAGAGGGGAGAAACCCTGGTCTGCAGAAGATTCTACAGAGGATTTATTAAACTATCCTGTAACACAGTAGCTCCCCAGATCATTTTCTTTGAACAGCAAAAATAGCTCTCATTGTTGAAAAGGAAAAAAGGATTGGAGACCACTTATGTATGGATTTCCGTTACACATTGTGGTTGTTGATTGTCCGGACATTGATGCGTTAACATTGTGAAACACATGCACTTATTTTTCTTATAAAATCATGCTAAACATTTCACACCATTACGATTGTGTACATAATTTTTGCCTGGGTATGAAGTTTTATACGGTAATTGTCAGAGCTGTTGTGTGGGTTGTAGAAATACATATAAATACAGATTTATTTATTGTGACATTTACAGGTATGAACAATACTTTAGTACTTAAAGTTTAATATTCAGCTACAGCTAAGTGACAATTCTGTCAAACATTCTTTATCCATTACAGTGTGTGAAACAAAGAATTAAAACATTACTCACTTTTTAAATGTGTATTACCATAAAAATTGCTTTAGATGTTTTACTAAACACTATGAAAATGTCATAATATTTTATTTCTACTTGAAAATATTAATACATGTGAAAATAAATAATAAGTATGACCACATTTTAAATGATTATTAAATTTCTTAAATTATTATAATTTATCAAAGTTGCATATGGTGAAATTACCATTGACCACTGGGATTAACCATTACTTCATATGACTTGCTTGACTGAAGGTGATGATACACAGGGCAACTTTGTGAGCAGTGTTGCCAGGCAACTGCCAAACAGGGGTGCGTTTCCCAAACAACGACGGAAGTTAGCATTAACGATGCATCGTACTATGGTAGTTCAAACTACCCATCATCCGCAGTACGACTGTTTCCCAAAACCGTCGTACCAAAGTAGTTCGAACCACGTTAGTTAGTTGGGACTTCCGTAGTTCGAACTACCATGGTTCCAGCGCTGACTGGTCAGACTCACGGCGAGTCATGCGCAACAACTAACAAACTACTTTCACAGCCGGTCACGTACAAAACCTTGCGAACTGTGTAATATCATATAAATATATAATAATCACACAGACACACACACACACACACACACACACACATATATATATATATATATATATATATATATAATCAATTTATTGTGTCAGTCACATAACACCAATAATATGAAAATTAGCAATCGCGACAAAATAATGTGACGCTTCTTGGAGTGATAAACAGAAGAATTTTTAGCTATGACACTGCATTTTGTGAAAGACGCTCCATCTGTAATTATGTTGATTGCAGTTCATTATGTTTCAGTCACACTACGACCACTTACAAATTCCTGGTCCGAAGTTGTCGCTTACAGAATGTTAGTGGCTGACTGGAATAGACAGGTGTGTGTAATATCCAAACGTTACAGACGTCATTTCCCGAGTACAAAGGCATGGATTCGTATCTGACCGCTGTAGTGTCATTCTACTCTTCCATTATGGCAATGACAGCTGTCAGTGAATAAGGAGTATGTCATCAAGGTGCTGTACTCTTTTCTAAGGCGACTGTTGTCCCTCTTAAGTTATGTGTGTAATGAAGAAACTGCACTACACCCAATGGTCAGCATAGGGCTACAAATACACACATGTACACATACAAGGGATAATGATTTATTATTATTATTGGGTTTTATTATTTTCTTTTTATTTTATAAATTTTTTTTATTATTATTTCTCTTTTTTCCCTATATATGTACCATATATAGGGAAACTATATATGGTACATATATATTATGTACCATATGGCACAATGACCACAGGGTACACAACATCCTTTACCAAGCAATACACAGTAACTGCATATGCTATACTACAGTGGTGGGCAGTCTTATCCAGAAAGGGCCAGTGTGTTTGCTGGTTTTGTTGGGATAACCGTTCGATCAGTTGTTCAAACCCAGGTGTACGAACTATTCAGTCGATAGGTCCTCTACGTTCTACTCTAAGCACGGAGTTGCAGGGAAAAGCTGCATGCCTAACGGCCCTTTCTGGATAAAATTAGCCACCCCTGTGCTAATCAATACTTTGTAGTCTGAGATTTGTCCCTATTGCTCACTACAGACAGTTACCGTACTTATGACCAGGGACCCACACAACAATTACATTTCAAACTACATTTTCAGGCAACTTCACATTATATGTGATCGTAGAGCTAAATTATTCCTTATTAGGTGTTAAAGATTATTACATTTCTTACTTACACGGTGACTAAACCCTTATTAGACTGCATTTTCCATAATCGCTGACGTATTTACCCAGCACTAAGCTTCTAACTACTGCTCGGGAGCTGTAGTTCGAACTACGCAACTTAACGACAGTGTTTGCAAACGTTCATTCGAACTATGGTTTTGGGAAACATCTGCATCGTTTAACGATGCATCGTACTACGTAAGTCCGCAATATCGTTATCTCTGTAGTTCGAACTATGGTTTCGGGAAACACCTGCGTCGTCCTTACATAGTTCGAACCACGATGGAAGTTAGTGTTAAGGATACATAGTACTAACATCCAAAGTACAACTGTTTCTCAAAGCCATCGTACTTTGTTAGTACCACAGTAGTTTGAACCACATTAGTCTGATGCACCAAAGTTCAAACTACAATGATTCCAAAGGTGATTGGTCTGACTCTCACAGCGGGTCACTTGCAACAACTCACAACCTTCGTAATATTATTTTTAAATACAACAGTTGAGCCAATATTACATTATTAATTTGTTGTGTCAATCATATAACAGCAATAATAATATCAAAAACTAAAAAATATCTATAGAATCAATAATAATATGTTACTTGTATGATGCTTCTTGTAGAGGAAAAAATGAACTATTACCTATTTGGCTACAATGCATTTGGTGAAAATATCTGTACATATGTTATTTTACACTATTACACTATTAACAGTTATAAATTCCTGATCCACACACAGACTATTTACAGATAGATAGAGAGAGAGAGAGAGAGAGAGAGAGAAAGAAAGAAAACAGTATGGAATAGTCTTCCTGTTCGTGTAGCACAAGCTAAAACCTTGGGTTCCTTTAAATCACAGCTAGATAAGATTTCAACAACTCTGAGCTATTAGTTAAGTTCTCCCCAAATAAGCTTGATAGGCCGAATGGCCTCCTCTCATTTGTAAATCTTCATGTATGTTCTTATGGCTCAGTGGGAATGACTGGCGTTCATCAGCTTTTTTTGCTTATGTGGCCAGGGGTTCGAATCCAGACAGTGGTGTTTGTTTTTTTTTGTCATATCGCAATGAAAGCTCTCAGTGACTGAGAAGTGATTCACTATTTCTAACCATTAATTTTCCTGTGTTTTATTTCCTTTCCGAATGTTTTTTCCTATTTAATACTTTGTGATCATAAGCATTGAATGATAAATCGTTTCAGCATCGTCATTACAATTTGCGCGTGCGTAAAAATTATATCACATTTGTTGATACTCTTGACACAACTCACAGCAACACCACCAACTTACTAGACAAACTTTATTGTTAGATAAGTTCTGTTTGGCAATACAAACGCTCCTCTACTTACAAATTAGATACATTCCGAACGGCTGTTCGTAACTTGAAATACCTACAAGTCGTTATTCAGCATCGTTTTAAAGGTATACACAAGTACAAAGAACTAGGATGCTGGGAGTACGCACGCTACGTGTCACGATGCACGGGGAAGCAGGCGACAGATGTCGTGAATATAAACAAAAGGGCTTTATTTCTGGGACGACACACTGCAAGACACACGTAACATTACAATGACCGGACTGGGGAAACAAACGGAAACGCGGACTAAATACAATGAACTAATGACAACAATCAGAAACAGCCGTAAAACACTGGGAATCCACATGAGGTTAACGAGGCGGCGTGGCACACGAGAGGAGCGGACGATCGGGGCATGACAGAACCCCCCCCCCCAAAGACGCGCACTCCGAGTGCGCCCCAGGGGAGGCGACGGATGCAACGAGACCGGGGACACGGGACCTGGAGAGACAAAAGCAAAAAACTCAATGGGGCACAGGGAACAAGACAGACACGCAGAACAGACACAGGGACAGCAACTCAGATAACCACCGACAAACCACTGGGAAAGCAAACAGGCACAGGGGCAACACCGGAGACACAGGGGAAACACCAACAGGAGGAACGAAGGGGCCAGGAGTGAACGAAGGAGAAACAGGAGGACGAGGAGCAGACACAGGGGGCACAAAGGCAGGGGGCGTGGCACACGAGAGGAGCGGACGATCGGGGCATGACACTATGCTGCTGTGCGACGGGAATAGTGGCCAGAAGTTGTACTACCCAGAATTAGCGCACAGAAAAAAAATTTGATGTTGAAGACAAGAAACCAATGAACACAATTTGGAGTTACAGTCCCCTTCATTCGTGTGTCTGAAAGTTCGTAAGTAGAGGAGCAAAAGCTGGAGAGAGGAGTAGTTTAATTTGGGTAATTTCATATCCTTTTTGGTTTTATAAATATCGCAGTATTACTTGATGTGATATTGCAATGTCATATTTGTGTAGCCTTAACTATAATTATATATTTATCTATGTAATTAATTCTACCATATAGCACAAACAAGGTGCGTAAACAGCATCCTCTCCAATCATATGATATTCATGAACAGAGAAGTACATTAAAAATAAAAGTTTACTCTCACAACTACATTTTCAAAGCACTTGCCATAATAGATGTCTGTACAGTAAGATATTTAATATTTTCACCTGATGTGCATGGTGACTACTCTCCTACCACTGCATTTTCCAGTATTGATGACCTAGTCACCCGGAACTAAGCTTTTAACTTCAGCTGGAGAGCTGTAGTTTGAACTACACAACTTAACGACAGTGTTCGCAAACCTTCGTTCGATCTATGATTTTTGGTAACACCTGTGTCTTTTAACGATGGATCATATGATGAAAGTTTGCAACACCGTTGCCTCTATAGTTCGACCTATGGTTTCGGGAAACACCTGCATAGTATGAACTACGCAAGTTGTTAAAATAAACTATATCACGAAAACTATTGGGACCCAATCATTGAATTCAGGTGTTCCAATCACTACCATAGCCACATGTGTATAAAATCAAGCACCTAGGCATGCAGACTGCTTCTACACACATTTGTGAAAGAATGGGTCACTCTCAGGAGCTCAGTGAATACAAGTGTGGTATCGTGATAGGGTGCATTCTGTGCAATAAATCCATTTGTGAAATTGCCTCAGCAATAAATATTCCACTGTCCATTTTTAGTGGTATTATAACTAAGTGGAAGCAATTAGGAACAACAGCAACTCAGCAACTCATGTAAAATCACAGAGCGGGAACAACGCATGCTGAGGTGCACAGTGTGCAGAAGTCGCCAACTGTCTGCAGAGTCAATAGCTACAGACCTCCAAACTTCATGTGAATGACGAATCACGCTTCTCTGTCTGGCAATCCAATGGACAGGTCTGGGTTTGGCTGTTGCCAGGAGAATGGTACTTCCTTGACTACATTGTGCCAAGTATAAAGTTTGGTGGAGGGGGGATTATGGTGTGGGGTTGTTTTTCAGGGGTTGGGCTTGGCCCCTTAGTTCCAGTGAAAGGAAATCTTAATGCTGCAGCATTCCCCAGGAAGGGGAAGATGGCCCCTTCCTGTTCCAACATGACTGCGCACCAGTGCACAAAGCAAGGTCCATAAGAACATGGATGAATGAGTCTGGTGTGGAGGAACTTGACTGGCCTACACAGATCCCTGACCTCAAACTGATAGAATACATTTAGGATGAATTAGAGCGGAGACTGTGAGTCAGGCATTCTCGTCCAACATCAGTGCTTGACCTCACAAATGCTCTCCTGGAAGAATGGTCAACAATTCCCATAAACACACTCCTGTACCTTGTACACAGCCTTCCCAGAAGAGTTGAAGCTGTTATAGCTGCAAAGGGTGGGCCAACTCCATATTATATGTAATAGGATGGCTGTTTTGTGCTGTTCTTATTTCTTACTCATTACTTTAACTTATACTGCTAAACAGAGAGCTGCTAAACTGTTCTTCACTGTTTTAGTGACAATAAAGATCTTATCTTATCTTGTCTTAAAGCCTATGTATTAAGAATGGGATGTCATTAAAGTTCATGTGTGTGTAAAGGCAGGTGTCCCAGTGCTTTTGGCTATATAGTATAGTTAGCAACTATGCTTTTGGGAAACACATGCCAGGTGAGAAAAAGAGCAACTCATCTGGATTTCACTGATTGCAAAATGTTGCCCCCTGTCGATCGAAGGTTTTCAAATAGGGCTGCAACGATTCATCGAGTAACTCGGATGACTTGATTACAAAAAATCCTCAGTACAAATTCAACAGAGTGGTGACACTCCCAAAGGGAGCTTTGGTAAAAAAATGCCATAGAAATTTCCAGCAAAATTCCCAGCCATGGGGATTATGAAAAGTTACAAACGTTGAAATTTATGGCATTGGATCACGTTCATTCCATTGCTTACCAACCAGTTTAAGCGATATGTTGATAAAATAACAGATCTTTATTTTTTTAATACATTAGCTGTCATTAATATATTAAATATGATTTTGTTTTTATAAGTGCGCAACATTAGCTGTTTAACATAATTAATAGTTATGACTGAAGGTAGCTTAGCAGCTACCAAGGCTAATGTTCCCATTTTACTGATGATTTTGTCAATTACTATAGACACAGGATAACGTTACATACTAAGCTGCTCTGGTTACCAACGGCTTCATGATTACACTTTTCGGCACTGCTACAAAGTTAATACACCTGATCAAAATATCAGTTTACAGCTCTGCTCTCGTCACATGCTTCAATGTGAAATTACTCCCAACTTTATGGCAAAATAGCCTAAACTACTTTGTGGTAATTTATTTGCCAAAATAAATAAATAAATAAAATACCACGTTGCAGTAAAGTGTTTTTTTATGTGTGTTTTTCTAGGTGCTGCATTTGTAAACAGCGCTGGAACAAAAAGTGCTTTTTTCACATTATTTCCTCTCCCCCATGTTGAATTATTCAGAATATCATTGAAATGAAATAAAGAAACTTCTGTTTGTCCATATTGACCTATATTTTTTATCCTTCTTTCCCCCACCCCCAGTCTTCGTCCCTAAAATGTGAGGTGTGAATAACACCTTACATATAGCAGTAGTTATTGCATTGTTTGCCCAATCTGCCCAATTTAGTTGCCCTGTGTATCATAAGTCTAAGCCTCTGACTTGACTTGATTTGTTTAAATAAGGTCTCTGACATGACTTGCTTAATTCTAAGAAGCATGACCTGAGAGCTATTATCCAGTCGGTGTTCAATCCTACTTGGCTTCTAATGAGCCACACCTGGCCCTGGTATTTACCTGAGAACAGGTGTGGCTCATCAGAAGCCGGGTATGATAGAAAACCTACTGGATAGTAGCTCTCCAGGACCGGAGTTGGAGACCCCTGCTCTAAAAATTCTTGGAAATCTTGATTGATTAATTGTCCTGTTCATGGTTTTAGATTAATACAGGATTCGTACAAGTAATTTAATTTTGTTTTAATAAAGGGCTGAAATATATAGACAGGTATTTAAGTTAATCCTCCTATTGATAACCCTTTGTGTATAACCCAAGTTACAAACAGAAAGTGATTTATTTTCTTATAACAAACTACTCTTGAGTACTTGCCATATGTCCTACTTTTTTTCCCCCAGCGACTAACATGCTGTAGCTTATTTTCCTGAATGTCTGAAACACTGAACCACTGCTACCATACAAAAAAAAATGACCCAAGTTTCCATGGCAACACGCACACATCCTTGATTAAACTTGCTTAAGTTGAAATAAGCCTCTGTGTAAATGTCCTTGGCCTGGAAGTTGGACAGGACACCATGACATCAACGCTGGATCTGGGCCTTTCTTCTGGGATGCAGTCATGTAAGATACAACATGTGCCCGACAGTGAGGTTGAGGCCCCAAATTCCCTGGATTTGATGGGAAAAAACAGAAGTAGTGAGGGGATCCCTCCAGGAAGCAGCTCACCAGGATCACGTTTCAGTCCCAGGGCTCTTCCACACCATTCCTGACCTTCAGCACTTGCTGACTTTTGATCCCAACTTTTTGGTTCTCAATCCTTGCTTCTCTGGCATGAAAACATTTAAATTAGGACATCAGCAGTCAAATGATAGAATTATCATCTCTTCCCTGACCACAAATTGCTGAGAATCAGAACACAGGAAGGTTTCCTACTGAATTTAATTCTTTAGTGAGTATTAACATGCTAGACTTCCGCTTGTTCTATTCAGCCTCCATTATGGACACAGAGGGATGCAGGCTTTGACATCAGCATCGACCATGGCGGCGTCTATCGATTTTCTATCACCTCCGATCTCGTAAGAGTCTTGGGAGGTGCTGATGCTCTCCAGCACTCCAGCATCCCTTGTTGGCTGTCCTGTTCCCAGCTCGGCTGTCTGATTCCCTAAATGGGAATGATGGGAATGAACTCAGCCCCATAGCCAGAGTACCATAGTAACCATGCAGCTTAGGGATTGTTAACCTTAGCGAGGTTTTGTTGGCTTCCTAACAAGCTACTGCACCAGGCAGATGACAAACATCCAAGCTGAAGGCTTCTGCTTCAGATTCTTGGAGTGCCTTTATCAGCTATAACCCCTGGAGAAAAATTTAACCTGAGTAACTCAAACGCAGCACTAATCTCTGAATTAAGGTTAACTTAGCCAGAGGACATAAGCATTTACGGGTCTATGTGTTTTCCCTTTTTTTGTTTGACTCTGGCTCTCTGGAGAATCCTTAAGTAGCACTGATTTGACTTTATGTCGAATGAACATTTGCTCAGGGATTCCCGAATGACGTACATTGCCTGCATTAGGTGGGAGCATCAGAAAGGGCACTACAGCCATGTGGCGCGATTCCCTGAGGGCTGGTCATTGCTGAGGAACCGGCTGGACCAGGCCAAAGGGACACCCACATAACACCTAGCTGTGGCTGATAGACTCCCATTTCTGGAAAGGGGGACTGAACCGCATGTCAGCCTGGGGGAGTCCATGGGTATTTCATCATGTGGTGGGTGCAGCGACATGCTCTACCAGTGCATGCTCCCCAACCCGACTTGACCTAGTCTTAGAGTACCTGAGATGTCTCATCTTTCATGTCCTTGAGAGATGTTGTTGTTTTTTTGGTACTTGTGATATGTTAAATATGGCATGATTACTGGAAAAATAATGGAAGCTATAATCCAAGTGAAAATGGTACATTACCTGGATGCAAATAACATTCTGAGGGA
>JAOYFF010000081.1:21526401-21546257 GCA_025773925.1 Cryptomyrus ogoouensis
GGGTTAGAGATGAAGGATGCCTTCTTGGTACAGGTAAGAGATGAAGGATGCCTTCTCGGTACGGGTTAGAGATGAAGGATGCCTTCTCGCTACCTGTTAGAGATGAATGTTGCCTTCTTAGTATCGGTTAGAGAGGATGGATGCCTTCTTGGTACAGGTTAGAGATGAAGGATGCCTTCTCAGTACAGGCTAGAGATGAAGGATGCCTTCTCTGTACGGGTTAGAGATAAAGGATGCCTTCTTAGTATCGTTTACAGAAGATGGATGCCTTCTTGGTACAGGTAAGAGATGAAGGATGCCTTCTTGGTACAGGTTAGAGATGATGGATGCCTTCTTGGTACAGGTTAGAGATGAAGGATGCCTTCTCAGTACAGGTTAGAGATGAAGGATGCCTTCTCAGTACAGGCTAGAGATGAAGGATGCCTTCTCAGTACAGGTTAGAGATGAAGGATGCCTTCTCAGTACGGATTAGAGATGTAGCCCACAAGCACAAGATTACCTGTATGCTGCCTTTTGGGAGTGTCTGTTTCTCATCATTTATGGATGACACACACAAGATGTGTTGTAGGAACATCTGTTCTTTTCGTATGCGTGTTCATTACTGGCTGTGTCAGACTTCAGATGGCCAGAAAATCACTTTAACTAATTGTGGAATGTTTGTCCTGATAGGTGACATCCATGATTCAGGGCATCCCAAATACCGCTGGGGTCCCACTCACTTTCACGGTGTCTGACGTGGTTTAGCCGTAATTTTACTTGTGCTTCACCTCATGCTCACAGCAGACCTATTACAGCATTATTATTCTTCCCAATAACTAAGTACCTCTGACCAGATGTTACTGGTCATGCCAAGGTCTATACTTAAGGTCAGAGGTGACTGTGCCATTACGGTAGCTGGCTCCTGGCTTTGGAATAATCTGTCTCTTTATATTAGGTCTGCACCAACTTTGATCACGGTTAAATCCAGGCTAAAAAGCCATCTTTTGACCCTGGCTTTTTACTAGCATGCTAGCGTTTTTCTTGTTTGTTCGTATGTATGTTTGTTTGTTTATTGTTTGAAATTTTATGATCTTATTTTTTTCTGTTGCACAGTATTTTGGTCAACGTTTTTGAAGTTCTTTATTAATAAGATTTACTTGACATATTTCCTTTGTATAGTCATAAAACTAGTTGTTGTTTCACCTGTTGTGAAGGGACTTCAAGCAGCCTCTACTCTCTAAACAGGTAGACAGAGGAAGAAACAGGACCTTGGCCTCAAAGCCTTGGGAGAATTGTTTAATATTGCTTTACTGGCTGAAGCAGGTTGGCGACAGGCTGGCAATTTGGATCAGGATGAGGAAATCTGTCATCAAGTCCAGCTGTGGAAGAGAATGGGGAAGTGCAGGAAATGCTGAACAGGAGCAACGAGGCAGGTGTGGATGTTTCATAATTATTGCAAGGTCATAATCTTGATAATTGTCATCATGGATTCCATTTTTATCAAACATCTTGTGGGTGCCCTATACCCTACGTGCAACACTAAGCAGTGTTCCTAATAGTTTACTGTTGATTCTTATCGTCACAGTATTACCCTTTCATTAGCTGAGATCAGGCTGAGCACAAGCTGGTCGAAGGGGCAGCAAAAAACACTATGAGGCACATATTTATATTTCTAAGGACCAATTAGCCATATGGCAACGTGGATGGGAAATCACAGGCAACACCCACCTGATTGTGACCTCAGAGTAAGACGAGCCCCCAGCACCTATGATATGTACATCTCTGCTGTTTTGCTACTGCACCACACTTCAGCTTATGACCACTACAGATAGATGGATTGCACTTTTGTTCTTATGTATGATGGCTTTGTAGCTGACCTTGTATATGTTAACAGTATTTTTGCCATCATTTGTACTAGGTAAGGACTTGCATTTAGGTTCCTTTTTGGGGTGAATCATTCCAGTTAGTTAAATATGTTTCTAAATCATTTTTGAGGCAGTGCAGGTGGTGTGATGCCCTTATGGAAGTTGTATAATATAATATGAATTATATGATGGCTGCTGTTTAAGGTCCCAGGGAGTAGGTATTAGATACTGGAGTGGAGGCATTTTAGCAGAATTTAAATGGGTTAACACCAGTCTGACTGGATAAATGCTGAGTAAATTGTGTAATGTTGTGTACAGCTGCCATCCTCTGGATCGTTATGGCTCTGTTCTTATTGGCTGAAAAAGAAATTGGGATAGAGCTGGAGAGAACCATCAGTTCTTAAGAACTTAAGAATCGTAACGTAAAAATACCATAACATAAAAGAACTTTAACCTCTTAAGAACTTAGGAACCCTGAATTAAGAGACTCTTAAGTTCTTATGAACGTAAGAACGTAAAAGAACCTTAACCTCTTAGGAACTCAAGAATCTTAACGTAAGAGAACCTTGACTTCTTGAGAATTTAAGGACCTTAACTTTAAGTTCCTAAGAACTTCGTGTTTTTGCTCTCTTTGTGTGGCAGCCTGAGGCCTGCACCTCACCTTGGCTAACTATGGCAGTCACAGAGGACCTGGCTGGCATCTGAAGGCTTGCTGCTTAATGACAATGATCTACTCTCTGCCAGAAACCACCATGCGAACAGGAGGTGTGTTGGTGTTTCACCAGGGGGTGATCTTTCCCCTGAAGCAAGCAAAATAATTGCCCAGTGTTTGAGGTGTTCACCTGGAAGCAATGATCACCTGTGGTCATTAAGGGTCCCATGATATTTCTTAGCAGTCCTGTAGCCCTTGTCTAATCCCCTTATTAGACAAAAGCCCAGCCATATACTGTACTCATTCTCCTGCATGTTAATTGGCAGTTACCGCTGATTTATTACTTGGACACTCGAGAATCATGTACGTGGTTAGTCTTCAGGTAGACAATAGAAAAGGGATGGTGTGAAGAAAGAACTATGGAAACCTTATTGTAATTTTTATGACTGCTTTGTATGAAAGGGATCAAGCGGGTGGTACAGTCTTCCTGTCCCAATTTACTCAGACTCAAGTTTGTCAGGCCAATCAAGTCACTGTGTGGAGGTATAGTGGCTGGGGCAGGATCAGAGGATGCGGGATGCATCTGATTGGACAGGTTGACTCCAAGGTGACCTATCTGTGTAAGAGTGTGATCTTTCCAGGAATCCACTGGAGCTGTGAAGCCTCCTTCTCCCGCAGCAGTGAACGCTCTGCCCCTACATGCTCAGCCACTGAGACTCTCTGGCCTGGTGTGATTACGGAATTTACTGGGGCAGCCGGGTCCCTACCACCTGGGTGGCGTGTGAAATTAAGAAATGGCACTGATTCGGTTCTTCCTCTCATAGCACTATCAAAAGCATCTTCCCCAAATTGCCCTGGCTACACAAACATGCTTTTTTATGCATATTGAAACAAAATATCATAAAAGGCTCAGAGCAGTAGCTCTCATGGATAGATACTTGTATGCGTGGGACTTTAGCTGACAGGCATGTATCTAAAAATGGAATAAATCAACATGTAATTAATTCCGGACCTCCGTCCTCACTGCTGTGTCTTGTTCTGCTGTCTCTCGTGGTATCTGCACATCTCTTCCAGAAGCAGATCTCCAGGTATTTCTGGACCTCTCTTTTTTGGGTGTAGTTGGCCTTGGAGAGTTTAAGTTTACTATATCCTGTTAGGTGTAGGAATGCTTATGATTCATTATATGCATCTTCCAAGACCACATTAGAACCCCTTGGTGTTTTGGGCTGTATGCACCTGTGATTGGCTCAGCGGTAGTGGCTTGTATTTAAATGGATTTTAGGTTCAGTCCCGCCCCAGTGGGTGGATTCCTTTGTCCCCGCGCTGTATAAAAGCCTTTCCCGACCCGAAAGGTCACTTTTTAATAATTAACTCAGCGTTCAGCTCGGGCGCATGCTGCTGTATGTTTAATGTTTGGCTGGATTGGTAGCTACTGGCGCGAGTAATGGCGACCCGCCGGGGCGTAACAGAATCCCTGCAGGCATCGCTTGTGACCCTTCAATGCCGCTAAGCCTCCCCACAACCCGCAAGCCAGCCTGAGGAAATCGGCACTGCTCGATCAGCCGCAAACGGGCTTTCTCTTAAAAGGAAAGCAGTCAGAGATCAGGGGTGGGGGGAGCTGTTTACTGCATGTATCTAATTGGAGGGTCTTCTCACCATTCTACCAGGGAGGGCAAATAAAATCACAAGTTTGATTAAGAATTATGTTTTTATAAAGAGCAGCAGAATGCCAGTATTTTGGGTTTTTTTACCGATGAAGGGTTTAGGGTAATAATACCTACACTGAGTCACCTTGTCGCCAGTCAGAAACCTGGGTGACCCACCCCCCCCCCCCAGTGACTTTAACTAATTCCAGAGAGGAATTACCTGTTATCCCAGCTATCTGGCTGACGGATGAGGCTCCCCCAAGGCCAGAAAAACACCACTTTTTCAGCAGATCAGAGGTTTCATACTTTTGGTTCCCTCTCCGTGGTCTGAATGAGCTGGTTGTAAAAACACAGAGGCAGCGACCGCTAACCTCGCTTTCCTCCATCCTCCCCACAAACAAACAAAGAAAAGCTATTGTGAGATGACTCAGAAAATAAATTGTATATTACACCTGTCTCCCACTGAATATATATGTCTCATTATTCAAGGATAACACTGTGATTTGATTGATTGATCAATTGATTGATTGACTGATTGATTGATTTCCTTCTTTTTCTTTGCCACAATGGACAGAATACATAATAAAATCTGCTCACACTATGACATGAAGAACCCAACACAGAACATAAATGAATACTTTTATTTCATACTTGTACTATTATTTATTTAGCTTGTGTGATTTATAAATCATTGCCCATGGTAGGAAGGTCATCAGGCAGACAGAGGTCACCAACGCCCTGGTGACTGGCGCGGTAAATTGGTTTAGCGTTTGCATTGAACGTGACACTAACCAGAAGCAAAATGTCAACATGTACTCTTTTTATAACAAGCCTAGAAGCTACTGTGTACACTGGTGAAGATAGTAGAAGTGTCTGTTTCTCTATCCGCTGAGTGTGACAGCATCGTTCTGTGAATACAGCCTGAGATTTTTCTTGGTGATTTAACTGGGTTCAAACCAGGTGCCTGTGGTGATTATAGTGTGTGTTTTATAGTGTTATTAGGGAGAAAGAACTATTCAGTGACAATCCAGACACCGAGGAAGGTCACACAGTCATCCTGGCAGATTTCTCTTTCATCATGGAACATTACATTATATTGAGAGCCACCGCTAAGCCAATGTCACTTTAGCTGGATGAGATGACATCCTCATCATATGAAAGAAATTTAGATGTTATTGGATTAACCTTACTGCGATGCGTTGGTGCCCCATCCTGGGTTGTTCCCTGTCTTGTGCCCGAAGCCTCCAGGATAGGCTTCAGACCTCCCGCGGCCCTGAATTGGATAAAAGGTTTCATGAAAATGGATGGATAGATGGATTGACCTTAACTGCTAGTGTGTACCTGACAGACGTCACCAAAACCTGTGAGGGCTGCTTGTGTGACGCCATCACTGCAGCAGAAAAAGGAACCACTTGCATAGAATATGCGGGTGAAAAATAATTTGAGGCACTTGGCGACTTATAACTGAAAGGGCAAAAGGAAAAATCTAAGAAAAAGTAAAATGCAAGAAAAGCCAATGTCTAAGGCTATGGTCAAGCTCTTAGCTAATATTCATTTCAATTTATTTTTATATAGCACCTTTCACAACAGAGTCATCCCAAAGTGCTTTACATTCATGTGTTGTGATACATTAAACATCATAGAGAGTAATACAGAAGGGTAGAAAGGAAGGAAAGAAACTAAATAAAGGAAGCCAGATGAAAACAGAGGAGAGGAACCAAAAACTTGATAGAACGATAGAAAAAACCTCTGGGGGGACTAGATGCCAACCCACTGGGGTATACTAACATTACTGAATACAGAAAAGAGTGGACTTGCTTGCTAAAAGGTAGGTATACGCTGTGATTAAGGATCAAGACAAAGTCCATCAATGGGTCTGTTATTCACGTTGGCCTGTGTAGGGTGGCCAAAGTTCATCAATAAGTCTTTTCTCCACGTTGGCCTGTGTCGGGACGCCATGAAGGCTGTACCCACGATGGTACAGTTCATAGGTCCCATTCGCAATGTCACACCTCCATGGGACTAAACTAGCTAATAGTCAAAGAGAAAGACACCTTTCCCCCAGTAACGCAGAAATTGTTTTTTTTTTCTTTCTGTGTATATAAGCTTGAGCTTTTCTGTTGAAACTTTGTAGAACAGTGGTGATTTTTTTGTGTAACACTGTCTGTCTTGCATGCACGCAATATTGAATTCCCTATCTACCTAAACTCTCACCTCATCTTACTTTCACAAGTCGCTTCATCCAGTGTCATAGTCATTATCACCTGGAAGTGCCTCCGATGGATGATGTTTCAAAGCTCAAGGATGCGGGGCAAGAGAAAAATGTGTGTGACAGAGTCGGCCTTCGTTTGATAAGTTTCATTAAAAGCTAAACAAGCTGAAATCAGATGCAACTGGAGGCCGTTTGACAAACGGAAGCCATTCAGGAAACGGAAGCCATTCGGCAAACGGGAGCCATTCGGCAAGTGGAAGTCATTCAGCAAACAGGAGCCATTCGACAACTGAGAGCCATTCGGCAAGTGGGAGTCATTCGGCAAGTGGGAGCCATTTGACAAATTGGAGTCATTCGGCAAGTGGGAGCCATTCGACAAATTGGAGTCATTCGGCATGTGGGAGCCATTCGGCAAGTGGGAGCCATTCGGCAAGTGGGAGCCATTCAGTCTCAAATGGATTTTCCCATTGGTGTGGGTCCTGATTCAGCCTAATACCTTCATTAAAGTCATAAATGATTGGTGGCTAGGCAGCTTCTCCGGTACTATAGAATCCTGAGGGTAATCGCTCTGATCTCAGGATACATCCTGTAAACCAGGGGTGTCAAACTGCAGTCCTGGGGGGCCGGAGCCCTGTGTAGCTTAGTTCTTTCCCTGTTCCACCACAAATGATTCAGCTCAACAGCTATGTGGTAATTAGCACAAGAAGTTGAATCGGGTGTGTTAAATGAGGGGAAACCAAAAATGTGCAGGGCTCCGGCCCCCCAGGAATGGAGTTTGACACCTGTGCTGTAAATAGTGACTGGGGCATTTTAAGCACCAGGGGTGGAGACTGACTGAACAGAAGCAGGGGAGAAATAAAGATGAACACTCATTCCATGATCAGCACAGGCGGGATGGGAAAAACACAAATGGGGGCATCTTATAATGACTGCTGCAGGTGGATTTTGTGGGCTCATGAGTGAGTCTGTCCATCTGAATCGAGAATTGAACATTACTGTAATGAAAAAAGTAGGTTGACCTTTCATAGTGGGCAGATCATCCACGCAGATGTAAATTCAATGCTTGATTGCCAGAGATTTGCCAGCACAGATGGATACAGTCCGCTTCCATGCGATAAAACCCGGGGGTATACCAGCTCTATAGGCTTTTATGTCCATGGCCCGAGGGCAGGAGTTTCAGAAGCTGAACGATGGTGACTCATAAATAGGTTATGCTCTGGGGCCTTGGGTGAGGTCCCTGTGCTGGTCGGGTGGCTAGCACCCTTGATGATTAACCCGTCATCCTGACACGACAACTCTGAAGTGACATCAGTCCCCTTCGGTGGCCCCCAAGGGTGGAGACAGGGTCTCCAGGGAAACGTGAAAAAGCCTGGAGGAAAGGCCTCATAGTTAGCACAGCTGTGGGTTTAAAGCCCTGGTACAGGTCCTGCATGGGGCGAGTAACTTAATAAATAACACAGACAGAGGGAGCCTGAATCAGCCCAGCGGCCTGACCTCACTAAAATAATGTGCCTCCCCCCACCCCAGTCGGCTGGTCATTCATTCTCATTTGTCACAGGAGGCAGGAATTTGAATGACCCTCACGCTCCACGCCTCGCCGAGGAGGGAGTAGGTGGGAGGAGTGTGTGATGGATGGACTGAAACGTGATTAAGGGGAAGGAGAGGCGATTAAACATGGTGAGAGGGTGAACGGGAGGTGGATTTAATGAGAGCAGACGCTGCCTCAGAATATGGCGCCCTAGGCAGCTGGCTATGTCACTTGGGTTGACCGACACTGATACTGACATCTGGAGTGACAGGAAGTGACATCAGGAAGTAGGGAGAATGGAATCTGTAAATGGCTGAAATAGGAGCATGGTGAGATTGGCATGCAGCCTCTAAGCCCACCTGGCAGATGGGTATAGCCTCGCTCATTTGCAGGCCTTGGTACTTTTTAGGAGGCCCCTCTGGATAAGGGACGCCCCATATAGAAGGCTTGCCTGCCACCCTTTAGTCTGCTCAACGGCGGATTAATTGTGTTCGTGCAGACTCTGCTAAGCCCTTCCGTCCCTCTAGTCTCGACATTAGGGAACAGCAGCCCCAGCCCTTGAAGACAGGAGGGACAGCTCATTTTCCCTCTAATTGTCACTGGGGTCATTAGCTGGATTCCCTTTGTGTGATGTACTGGGTGTAAATGAGTCCCTATTTAAGAGGCATCCTGGGGGCTAAAAAGAGGCAGAGGGTGTCCAGTCCCAGCTTCCATATCAAGAAAAACAAAGAAAGTCAAAGCGGAGAGTTTATGTGACGTGCCCCCGATTGGTTTCTTAGAAGATAGTGACGGAAAGCTCGGCCATTGGGGTTCAGGAAAGCTGTCGATTGTCAAAATCATTAGGATGTTTAGGAGGATTCGAGGTTCACAAAAGAATAAGCAGACTTGGCTACCAATACAAAAAAGCACTCGCAATCATATTTACCTCATTAACAGTCATGGTGTGTGTTAGTTTTTTCCTGAGACCATAACATATTCCTGCCAAGAATATGATTAGAGATCATATTGAACTTTAATTTATATTCTGCCCCTGGGTTAGACTCATTGCTGGCGTGAAAAATAAGAAACGAAGAAAAGGACGGGCTTCTTAGCCAGCGGACCTTTCGGGGAGAAATGGCGCCTTTTGGGAAAGCTAAAGAAGCGCTCTCTTTTTCCGCATACGCAGATGTAAGCGGAGAAGCTGAGCTCGCTGTTATCATTCTGAGGCTGCTTGGTATCTGATGGTGCACTCATACTCTGTATTACGTTTTGCGTGGGATTGGTGGGGAGTACAGAGTGACTGTTCTGTACCTGACTCTGCTGTTGTACTGTTGAACGGGCCATAATCTTGAGCTGCTCCAAGGAAATATGGACAAATCAGTGCACAATGCAGTGACAGCTCTGTGGGTTTGGACTCTGGTTGCTGGTTAAAATCCAGTGCTTGGCAGAGTGATCCCACTATTGGGCCCTTGGAGTTCTCCTTCACCCCAGGGACTGGCTGACCCTACTTTCTCCTCTAGCCACTTTCATGAGGTGGCCTCCTGGGATGCTCTTCCAGCTGTCCTGAAGGAAGCACTCCTTGGCCGCTTTTCTTTTACTTTCTCAAAACCATATCTGCTGTGTTTTTAGGTCAGGTGGTCAGATCATGTGATGTGACACTCTATTTCTCTCCTTTGTAGGTGTCTTGGCATGTCCAAACTTGGGCTAGTAATGCATCTCAGCTGTGTGCCCTGCTTGGTATGGGCTCCAGCCCCCCGGATATGGGGACAGAAGATGGCTAAGAGTGTGCCTCCCTCCCGCTGCCCCCGAGATTGACATGGACAGCAAAGACTTGGTAAGACACCCACGCAAATGTCACTAGGATAAGAGGACTGGCCCTTCACTGTGACTTCAGGTGCCACCCCCAGCTCAAACAACCCCCACAACAAAAAAAAAATGCAAGGGATGGAGGGAAGACACACACGCTAATTAATATCTATAAATGCTTTATGCTGTGTCTGTGCTTCCAACCTGTTTCATTACCATCATTAGTGTTGGGGGGTTAATGCATAATCACTCTCTCTGAAATATGAAATATCCCTCTCCTTTCAATTGAGGGCACATTAGCAGCCATGAACCATTCTGACAGATCATTTAGAAAAGGCCCTGGGTTTCAGCGTTTCCCCTGTGATTTAGCCATGCCTGCAGCACACCGTCCTTCGGAAAACAAATCATACTCTCTCTCTCTCTGTCTCGCTCACCCTGATATATTTATTAAAATAAACCAAATGTCATTTAACATTCACCACATCAGTGTTCCTGGCTAAACAGCAGTGACCCTTTCGGACTTTGCTGGTCCATCTGGACCTCATAAGTGCCAGGCTGGACCCTACCCCTTTAGAAGGGGTGCATGTGAACGTAATTGTGGGTGTTCTTCCAGTTAAGGATAAGTTCAGTTTTATTTGTGCTATTAGAGGGGGAGCAGGTATTTACTGTGTCTGTGTGTGTCTGCATAGCTGTAGTGCAATGTTTCCCAGTCTGATCCTTAGGGACCCACGGTCAGTCCATGTTTTTGCTCCATCCGAACTCCCTGCCAGACAGTCCATATTTTTGTTAGGGAACTCGTAGGGAGCAAAAACGTGGACTGTCTGAATCCCTGAGCACCGTATTGGGAAACACTGCTGTAGAGCATTGGTCGCCAACCAGTACATGAGCCAGACATCACTGGTCGATCATCTGCATACTGAAGATGACCACCATCCCCCATTCATCAAAATATACCTTCGCTATTCGGTACCTCGCCAGAATATTTTCTTTGTGAAAGTATGTCTCACCGTAAAAAATGTGGGTGACCAGTGCATTAGATAGGACTTCTACTGCAATGACCATCTGCTGTGATACTGAATCTGTTGGAGGTGCCCTGTGGCGCCAGAGCAGTTTCTGAGCAGGCCCATTCCCAGGCCTGACCCTGCTAGTGATCCCCACCTGCTCCTTGATGGAGTAAACACTCGATTTGGGTTGTATTATGAGCTGCTGCTGCCCTTGGAGTGCTAATGGTAGGCCAGAGTAAGGCCAGGGAGAAGCCAACTGCTGCAATTTGAGAGTTTTAGGGTTTAGTGAATTATTTGTTGCTTTTAGTTTTAAAATTTGAAAAAAAAAATCACTTGGTTTCTTAAAGGGGCATTGCTCTTAATTCCTCTTTATTTTTGTATAATAGTAATTTGTTAGGTACATTTATGCTTCCTGTTGCTGGCCAGACTGCCGCCTCACGATCTGTATGAATAGTGAGAGAGAGGTGCTTGTGAATCATAGGTCCATTAGTAAGTGTGTCAGCCTTGTAAAAACTTTACAAAATACATTTTAAAAATGCCCCTATTTCAGTGTTTTAAATGTCTTGAACTCTTCTTGTAAAAAAAACTACACAAAAGCAGCACGCCTTAAAATCCAGAGCAGACCTGAAAAAAATACCCTTCTTTTATTCTTCATTTACATTTTACTTTAGATGTATGTCTAAATGTTATTACAGAGAGCGGGGAGTCAGGGGTTAAAGGCATCTTGCTACCGAAAGCTTTATCCTTGATCCTCTTTAACAAATTTTGCTATCTGAGGTCCATGTTTCTAATCTGCAGAACAATTTGGCAGAGGCAGGAATAATTAAATTCAGGGTAGAGATAGCGGGGAAAAACACAGAAACCAGACCAAATAGGCAGTAAATGTTGCGATTGGTCTGGATCGGCCCCAAACTCAGCATCAGTTTTTGGCAGCCAGTCTATCACCTCAAAAATAAAACCAGCATCCAAATCACTGTCTCTAAAGGGTTTTAAAATAAACCGCACCTTTTTGAATATTGTGGGTATATCTTCATTAATGGCTATAAGAAGCCCACAGTGCCTAGTAATTTAATGTCAAAATTACCTTTGGGTACTTGAAGAGGTTTTCGCTCCTGACCAAAATGAACCTACATCATCCCTCAGCCTGAAACATAGCATGATTCTCCTTAACATCACTGCAACCTGACCATTGGGCTCTGCCCCTGGACCGAGTGTATGACTCTTGCTGGTTAACAGATCTGTAATCACTTCTGAAGGACCTCTGGTCCTTTAGGGATAGTTATCTGCAGAAAGACAATAAATGGCAGTCGCTGTTTTCGAAACGTCGAAGTTCAAAGCGTCTCCATGCGTCAAGCAGGACTTGTGTTTTCCTGTGGCTGACGACCTCATTAAAATGCTGCCTCCAACACCTCCAGGCACCGTGACACGTTCAGCTGGCCCCTCTAAGTGGACAGATTGCTCATATGTTCATCGTAGCTAAGGACCTAGAGGGAGCTTAAATCGGGAGAACAGCCATGCATAAATATACACTGAAGTACCCTCACTAAAGTCTCACTTCACAGAACGAAGTGGGCAATGAGACTCATAACAGTGCATTCAGCCCACAGGAATAGGGATGTGTGCAATATTATTATTATAATTTATTATTATTATTATTATTATTATTATTATTGCTGTTGTTGTTGATTTTTTTTCTTTCTGCACTTTATTTTATCAGCGCTGGGTTTAAAACAGAGGGAAAGAGAGAGTATAATTCATATTAGTATTAAAATCCAAACCATGAAAGTAAAACGTGTTCAGAGAGGAGGCCTTAATTTATGAAACACCAGGTGATAATTCATATTCCCAGCATTTAATATGTTGTCAGATTAAAAATCCCACACGTTAATGCGGCAGTTTGTTATTAACGTGAGAAATTAGTGTTTGCTTTTGAATATTGTAATAATGGAGATGTACACCTTATTGAATAAAATAGTTTATTGGTAACTACAGAGATTAACATACACCTTTCAAAGGGGGAGGGGTGGGGGGGTGATATGCCGCTCAGTAAATTGTGTGTGATCATTGATGAAGGAATCGGGGCACTTCAGCCTCAAGAGGGCGATACGTTCAGTCTTTCAAGTGACAGGGCCAAGTGCTCAGGTAACCTAGGCGACAACCCCACCCCCCACACATTCCTGAATATAGACCTGATATCTGATTATTGCAAGCACCATATAAACCAGCTAAACAAATCCCCAGAGCATCTGTAATCCACCTTTTTCCCACTCCACCCCAGCTGCTATACCCCCAGTTACTCGCTCAGAAAGCTGCATCTCAGTATACGACAGAGGTGACGGAGAATCAGTTCACGGCCTAATCAGTTCAGTGCCTATTTTCAGCAGCCCGACAGCACCTTTCACGTTCACACCTTCCTCTGCGGCATCTCTCTCTCCACGATGGAACAGAGACTCACGTCTCCTGTCGCGGACTGGCAGATACTCCCGCATTTGTGAGCAGATGCTCTGCTTTGGCCACTCTTCACCCAGACGCTTTTAATCTGAGAGCTGGCTTTCTTTTCGGTGTCTTAGCACCTTATTCAGCTGCCCAGTGAAACACTTGCTTCACTGGACCCTAAGCAGCCACACAGTTTGCTTATGCCTTGGGCAGGCTATGTATATATGTAATATATGGATTACCCCCCCCCCCTAAAAAAGATAGGTTGTATTTAAATATAGACTTTATTCACTCCCCCATAGTGACAAATGTGACTGAAATTTGGGGGTGGGGACACCATTGAATTGAAGAAATAGCACTTGAGGTACTGGTAGCATTAGCCAGTGCAGTATATTAGTGGCTAGCAGTAGCACTGGAGTGTGAAAATAATCCCACCTGTATAATTGTACCGTCCTCTGTCAGCTGCAGAAGTGAGTCAGGCAGGGCAAGATGACGTGTGGCTGATGATAAGATAATAGCCCCTGCATCGCTTTTGGCTAAATGGAACCTGCATGCAGCAGCCTGTCGCCCCAGGGCCTGCCATTCGAATTAATGAAGGCAGGTGAAGAAACTGATCCTGGGTCAGTGACTGGGGCTTCACATGAAGCGCACACAGGACATATGGGCTGTCGAAAAGTTCACCTGTTAGGGCAAATGGACAGAGCCCCAGAAGAAGGGCTGTCTTTGACACGCCTGCAGCTAAATTTATCGGGAAAGTGAGGGTCTTCGTTAGCGCTGATTTGGAGCTGATTAGCGCCCTTTACTCAGTCGTTTAGGGCTTCTACTTTGGCAGTATTCCCACATAGGTAGTGTGAATATAAAGCTTAATTTGTATGGTAAGAAGGACACCACAAGTCTAGAGGCTCATATCCTTAAACTGTTTAGTCTTCCAGTATTCACAGATAGATTGCCTACCATCTTTCTCAGGAAGCCTGTAAGTCTCTTAATTTTTTTTTAATGGCTGTCACGGATTCCCCACTCACAGCCACCCACACATATACTCCGTCCCGTGTACCCATGAAGCAATGTCATGGATACAACCGGAAGGTGCCATGCGCAGAATTCCGAGCCACGCCCACCCCCATTATGACATCACAATGAAACATGTGACAGGTTCACACACACACACAAACATATAAACATGTACTAAAATGTACTACACCTGCTCGCTCAGCATAAGAAACCAATTTAATTAACTTGGTCTAATTATTTTCTAAAACTTGCTTCTTCTGAAGTTGGCCCCCTTGAATAACCTGATTGGTGGTGCAGCATGAAATGATTAGTAATCGTTTAACATTATCTTTAGAACACTGTTAATACCCCATTTCCCCTGTGGTGTTTTATGTGGAAACTCGATGTGGTGTTACAGGTGTAAGGAAAAGGTCAATGCCACACAAGCAGCGATCTTGTCGACACAATCTGGGAGCAGCTGTGTGCTAATAGATAAAAGGTGATGATATTTAAATTCTGACATTACTCTGAGTTGTATAAAAATAAATAAGCATGTGCCTTTTTTGTAAGTTAATCACCCTGACACAGTCTGGCAAGCTCAGCGGTGTTCACAGTCTGTCCTATACCAGGCTCAGTGATCAGTCTCTCTGACATGGAGCAGAGCCAAGCAGGGCTTGTGGTTCAGAGGATGGTTAGATGCTTCATCCCAGGTCCTAGTTGCTGCTTACATATCAGCATAATTTGCCTCCGCTGTCATGAATAAGCTGCCAGAACGAGTAAGAAAAATCACAGGAACTTATTTGAGAAATTATCTCCTCCTTCACCTTAGACCAGCTTGAATTCAAATTAAAGCCCCTGGACATTGAAACAGTCCATAGCAAAGGAATTAGACTTCAAACTGCTTAGATGTGTATTTCAATGGAGCTATACATCAGCACATGAATGGAAACATGAAGTATTTGCATGGAAAGCCATTTCGTTATTTTCTCATTTTCTATTATTTGGCTCGTGGATGTAAATTATGCGAGCATCAGGACTATGATGTATATCGCAGGCTATGCAAATTACTCACTCGTGTTTAAAAAAAGAAAACAAATATGAATGCCTTTAAAAAGCAATTTTAAAACCAGGGGTGGGGGGGGAGGGAAGGCAGGTCCCTAATCGGCCAATCAGAGAGTGCACTGATTAAAAGGAAGTGGGTGTGATTTCCCCGAGGCGGTCTCTGAGTAAATAATGCCGGTCTCTGAGGAAGGGGTAACCTTGGTTGAAACCACATGCCAGTGCCTGCTTCCAGTGCTGAGACTTGAATTTGGTTCCTGGAGTGCGTGTTATTACACCATGGTGATGTGTCACAGGGCCAGCCGTAAATGTCCATTAAACCTCAGGAGTCTTTAAAGAGTCGACTCACGTGAGAAAAATAAATAACTAGGTAATAATGTGCCGTGGAGGCATATTACCATTCAAATCTGTGTTTGAAGGAAACTGTCACAGTGAATAATAGAAAATCTGCCTTATATGTACTCTGTGGTCACTTTATTACTCAGGTCAAATGAGATGGGCTTTACTGTTATTCCACCCATATCCAGGTACACAGTGGCACGAAATAACAGTCCCCCAGATCAGTGATTGACAGGGGGAGGGTTTTCATAGGACCTCCGGTGCAAACAGCAAATCGTTTAGCTGCGTCTGAATACATACAGCAAACAGAGAGGGTCAAGAGGTTCATGTACAGTGTGACTGAGCATCATAATGACTAAAGCATGTCGCGTAAGCGGGAGACAGATGCGGTGGCTCTGGCAGCTCAGAGTCAGCGCAGTTTGCAGTCACGCACACGCCTGACATTTATCGGGGGGGCGCATTAACAGCGATGACTATAAGTGTGACTCTATGGCATCGAATGGACATGTGGGAAGCTGTGAAGGATAATAATAGAGATGGGGGGGGCACAGTATAAAGACAAGTGTCACACCGTGTGAAACACTGGAAAGGTGGTGGGAGTCAGACTGATCTAACCTGATCTGAGGGAGATGTGTAGCCGTGTTCCTGTGGCTGTGCTGAAGTGTATTGCAGTACAATACAATGCAGTAGGGTATAGTGCCATAAACTGTGTTTCTCAAAACCACTGGGCAATGCAATAAAGTTCAGTGGACTACAGTAGTATAAAGTGCAGTGAAGTGTGCTGCTAAGAAGTACAGCACAGGAGAATGCAGTACAGTTAAGTGTGCTTCTGTGACATACAGAGCAGTATACTGTAGTAAAATGCACTGTAGACTATAGTGCAGTAGAGTGCTATGTAGTAATGCGTGCTGCTATAGCGTACAGTGCAGAAAAATGCACTGCATTAAAATATGCTTCTGTACAGTACAGTTAAATGGTGCACAGTGCAGTAAAGTCCACCTCTAGAGTGCAATGAAGAAACATGTGCTGCTGTAGGGTACAGTGCAGAAAAATGCAGCGTGGTGAAGTGTGCTTCCGTTGAGTACAGTGCTGAAGAATTTAAAGATTATCATTGTTAACGCACCACAGCAAAATGTGTTCTCTGCATTTAACCCATATGTGACAATGTGACATAGCAGGCGGCAGCTAATTCAGCACCCGGGGAGCTGTACCTTGCTCAGGGTACCTCAGTGGTCAAGGATTCAAACCTACAATCTTTTGATTGCTGCCCACAAGAATGTGATGTAGTAAATTGTGCTGCTGTAGAATTCAGACTGCAGTGCAGTATATTTCAGTGTAGTAATGTGTAGAGCAAAGGGAAGTGCAGTAAAGTGTGTTGCAGTGAAGTACAGTGCAGCAAAATGTGGTGCAGTAGACTCTAGCACAGTAAAGAATTCTGTAGTAGCATGCCATGCAATAGAATGCAGTAGAGTGCAGTAAAGTGAGCTTCTGCAGAGTAGAGTGTGGAAGGGTGCAACATAAAGGTTTAAGCTATAAATGGCTGGCCTCCCCACCATCTTACACCTGAGATGACAGCCCCCAACCTCTGGGCCAGCTTTTCTGTGGCCCCGCCCCCAGTCTCTGGGCCAGCTTTTCTGTGGCCCATAGGTGAAAAGCACGACACCATCTGGTGATGGTGGGACCTTGTGATGGCTCCCATCACAAGGTCAAACTTTTGAGGAGCACCAGTATCCTTTCATGAGAAACTTGTGGTGCCTTCCAGCTTGCCAAAAAATAGGGGGATATCAGGCTGTGTTACAGCTGCGGGGTCTGTGAATCTTCTGTTCTCTATGGGCTGGGATTTTGAGTTTGAGTTTGAGGTGAACACTATCCACAAATATTTCTGGGGAAACGTTGGTGTCAGGGCTGTATGGCTGCATCCTGAACGTGCCCCCCCCCCAACAGCTCAGACACCAATCAACCCCCACACCTTCTCCTGGGGCAATCACCTCACCAGTGGCATAAGCTTCTTATAATGGGCCCCAGTGCAAGATTTTGTGGGCACCCTTCCTAGCATGGTTAACGTTTTTTAAGGTTTTGCATAATGCCAAAATCAGATACACAAAAAACGACCCACAGACCATTAACGTTTAAATATCACAGATGAACCATGTATCATTTTATTTGATATCCTAAAGGCATTCATTATGAACTTTCACTGCCTTTTCTAAAAGCAATGATTAAATATTGGACATCATGAGCGCGACAAGTTTGCCAGCCAGGTATAGGGCATATGTACTGTTTGGTTTCTGGCATTTCATAATGCAATGTTACACGCTTCAGTAACTTAAACTAATATATCAAAAGTCTCCTGATCCTCCGAGCAAGGGGCCCATCGACCCTCCATGCGGCCCCAGTTTCTATAGACTTCAGTGCGGCTACACTGGCTGCACTGTCAATACCTCCACCAATGGACCTCACAAGACCCCCGTCATACTCGCATCAGGCCCTCTGATCGTGACCGGACCCGATCTCCTTTCAGATGCATCTTTCCATCACACCTCAGCATTCGTTTATCGACACGGAGCCTCATCCAGATGGATCCATGATTCTTTTTTATTTTCTTCACCTCTCCGCACTCAGTGGACCATTTATAGATACCGTTATATATCCTCCGGCTGAAATTCAATCTCCGCCACAGGGCAGATTAAAAATCAATTGATCCGTCATGGCGGCCCATGCAGGGCCGGGCGCTCACATCACGTAACCCCCCCCCATCATTGCCCACCCAGCAAATCCAACAAAGAAAATGTACACCTGAGGGTCTCCCCGGTAACGGCAGAGCGAATGAGAACAGGTGCGGCGCGGTGAGGGGGAATCCGAATTCCCCGATGAAAAGCCTGGAAAAATACATGTTATTTTGTATGCAAATGCAGGTAGAAACTCTCTAATCAAAGAGTTCAAGGAGGCGAAATCAACAAAGTGACAAGTTTCATTCCAGAGAGGCACAGCGAGAACATTTAAAAATACACTGTTTATCATCTTGCGTAAGAGGTGACTTATGGAAGTTTAAAATAGGCTGTTAATGAAGCTGAACACAGACCCAAGCACACTGTAGGTTATCATTGCACAGAAAATTCATTATGAAGAGCTGACCTCACTAGCTACATAACAAGCGTTGCGCAAAATTTTAGGGGACATTTTCCAGTTGTGAATGTTATAAACCTGCTGGTACATACTTCCACATACTACCACAAACCTAAGTATATACCATCAAAAACCAGCTAGTTGTCACGACAAACACATTGGAACAGAGAGGGGAAGCAGACATAGGGGTCCAGGGAGTTGAGTGAACACTGGGTTTATTTGGTGTAAAACACACTCGGGAACAGGCATGTTATGATGTTAATGACCGGACTTGGGAAATGTTCACTTCAAGGGTTGTCTCTGGGTAAGGTCTCAGGGCAACCGCAATGGACCCCACTCTAGCTCCTCCTCCTCCGACAATAAATGGGGAGCTGGAACTGGAGCCATGGGATCGGGAACCAGGACAGGAACTGGAGCCACGGGATCAGACGATTCTGGGGCAGATGCCACAGGGGGTGTCTCTGCTTACATCAGGGGGCGAGTGGCTGCACAGGCCTCAGGCGCAGGCTCGGGGGAAGCGGCTGCGCAGGCTTCGGGCGCCGACAAAGTGAACGTCGCCAGATCGAGGCTCTTGAGAAATCCAGAAGCTCAAACAGCAAGGGAGGAGGAAAACCACAATCCACGTTCACTTTCCGGATCATCTCCCCCGCGACCTAGCTTCTTAGCTGGGTCAAGTTCCTACACACCTCCTCCGTGAGTGCATATCCTCAGAAGGGGAGATCAGGATCTCCCTCGACCAGAACAAAAGGGCTTTGGCAGCTGGCTCCTCCTTTACCTCAGGCTGCTGGAGCCAGTAGATCACCTTGTCCACCAAAGTCATGTAGTCTTCATCTGTGAGGTGATGCATCTTCTCTTGGTGTCCAGTCATTCTGTCACGACTAACACATTGGTACAGAGCAGGGAAGCAAGCACAGGAGTCCAGGGATTTGGGTGAACATGGGGTTTATTCAGGGTAAAACACACTCCGGAGCACGGAACAGGCAGAAGCGATGTTATGACGTTAATGACCAGACTCGGAAAACATTCACAGAAAAGCACTTAAATACATTGGACTAATTAAACACAACTAGAAACAGCTGACAGCAAGAGGATTCCACACAAGGTAAATGAGGGGACGACGCACACAGGCAGATCGAACGAGCGAGACATGACACTAGTACAGGGGTGGCCAATCTTATCCGCAAAGGGCCGGTGTGTATGCAGGTTTTTGGGATAACCTGTAGGTCAGCTGTTCA
>JAOYFF010000081.1:21554543-21571130 GCA_025773925.1 Cryptomyrus ogoouensis
TGGAAAGTAAAAATCTAGACAAAGATTTTGTGTCAACCAACCAGTTGAGTATAAAGAGTCACAGTCAAAGAGTACTCAGCGGGTTAGTTGAAAGTAAATCTTGGTCTGGATTTATATTTTAAATATACATTTTTTTTCAGTCCCCACAAGGGGAAATTCAATTTCATAATAATCTGTGACTGCAATCAAAAAAACAAAAAAATGCATTGTATTTTGTTTATGAATGGATGGGCTCCACGAAGATATGAGTAGAGATCTGTGTCTGTGCATGTGTGTCTGTGTGTGTGTGTTTCAGAGCATACCACTGGAAGGCCTAAAGACTCAGACAGGAATAATAATAATATCAATAATCATAATACTACTACTACTACTACTAATAATAATAATAATAAATAATAATAATAATAATAATAATAATAATTATTATTATTATTATTATTATTATAATATTGGGGGTTTGAACCCCACCTCCACTGCAGATATGCAGAGGCTCCCCCTGAGTCTTTCCTTGAGGTGCTCTGGTTTCAGAGTCCAAATACATGCTACTTGGCTAATCTATTTATATTAATCTTCAATCTCTATGTATAACATACAGCATATGATTGTGTGTGCATATATGTGGCCGGTCATGAATTGGCATCACATACAGGGAGAATCTCAACGATGGGCAACCCCCTCCCCCTGACCCTGGCCAGGGTAAACAGTAGGAAGATGGATAATAGTAATGAAGATAAATAGGGAGGCCTGAAACGTGCCATCAAACACATCAGGAAGTTGGTCAGTTGCATGATGGGTCACGTTCCCTTCGTCAGAAAGTTGTTGACCTGTGCTGCGGAAAATCCATTCATCATCATTTGTGTTCCTAGGAGCTCCGCTAACGGGTGATTAATCCCGCTCTCCTCAGGACATATTGGGAATCGGCATTTTAATGAACTGCCGACATCTGTATTTCTTGTGAAGCACTGCTTCACTGAAGCCGTTTCCCCTCACGACACAGATTCCGGCTCCTCTGGAAACCTTTACTTATCGACCCATGACAATGCGTGTTTGCAGTTAATTGTGGTACAGATGGGTAGAAATTTTACTAAAAAGATTTTTTTTTCTTAGTGCTAAATCAGGTCTATATGGATGATGTTGAGAGATTTGTGGTATTCTCTGTTATGTCTACAGGTAAAGTGCAGAGAGATTGAATCTTCACACACCCCGTATCTCTCTTGCATTTTGGAACATAGTCCTTCAGGGGTGCTCTGTCTGTGTCCATGGCAACTGCATCCGTGGCCTCCCATCTGCCGAAGTGCAAGTCACTTTGTTCCATGTGACACCACTGCTTAAATCAAGTTTACACCCTGGAGTGCGCCGAAACGCCAGAGGGGAAGCACTGCAGTCGTGTCTTTTGGTCAGCGCCTGGTTTAGAAGCTTCTGAAGCTGTGATTAATTCAGCTGGAATTCGACAGCAGCACGCATGTTTGCAAACTCGAAGCAGGGCCAGCTTCTCCCAGTGGCTCGTTCTCTGCTTTTTTTGAGCTGCCGAAAGTCAATAACTGCGGTGACGTTAGAGGAGGAGCACAGAGCTCAGGGTGGTGCTGGGGGGGGGGGTGGTCAGTCAGCCACATGAAAAGGAGTGAGTCCTTCTCCTCAAAGCTGGTTTTGTCCTCATTATTTCCTTGGCGTGTTCTTCATATTCCAGTCGTCTTGGCACCCTAAAAGAGGTGTCACTGGGCAAGAAATGCCCTACTGCGATGTTCCCCAATTGAGCCAAGATTGACCTATTTTCATTGAAGGACCCCAGTTCAGGGGTGATTCTAAGGTTTTTTTTTTTTTTTACCCATAATTCATACGGAGGGGCCAGCCTTATCATTAGCCATCGAAGAGGAGGGGCACACCAAGGGCCAATCAGCTTTCAGCTGGGGCTGGTGCCCCTCTGGCCCCACCCTTGGCCCAGTTTCCAACCTGATACATCTATGCTGTTGGCCCACAATCCCACACACTTCTTTTTTTAATAATTTCTGTTTCCTTTTCACCTCACTGGACCTCAGATGCATATACGTCTCCATGTGCCTATCATCATTCTGATAGAAGATCTAATACCAAACCTGCAACTGCACCCATCCAGCCTCAGGTATGCATCTGTAAGCCCATGACCAGTAGGGCGTCAGTTCTCATCCCGGTCAGACATATAACTGGGCAATGACATGAGGAGGTGGGGATTGGGGGGTGGTTGTAAGATCCACTTTTGCTTCTCTGCAGCAGTATCAATTATGGCCCTTCTTACGGCCCTTGTTATTATGATTTTGAAAAATAATTAGCTAATAGGCTTCATACCTCTGCAACCCTGCATAGGACAGATGGGTTACGAAAATCATGGATGGATGGATGGATAATTAACTGGTATCTTACGGTCCGTAATTCATTTTCCTGGCTGGCGAGTGTCTTTGATGTATCAGCTTGAGGGTGTTGGATGCCTGGTCCAGTTTGGAGGTAACAGACCTGGTGAACGTTCCAAGAGCTGTAAGAGTAAGCGACTGAGAGCTTCTTTGGTGTTTGGTGACCCCAAAGAAAGCTGGCTGTGGTTTAGCTGTAGTTCAGCCCCAACACCAGCAGGAAGGCATGTCTGTTTTTAACCCGCAGGGCTGAATTGGCATGTTTTTGGGGGTGTACGTTTATAGTCCTGTACTTGAACACCTGCACGAACAGCTGTCCGTCACGGCTGGCTAGCCAAGCTCGAAACACAGGCTCCTTTTGGCATGCTTGAGTACTCTACATCCTGTTTTTCAGTACCTTGCTCTCTGTTGTGGAGTTAGAGTTAGCGTGGAAGCAGTATGGGAATTCTCTGCTAATCCCGTAATATGTGACCACTCACAGGAGATTGCTCGAGTGTTTCACGAAAGCTGTAACTCTCTATTCCTGTCTTTTTTTTTAATGGATATATTTTTTTGGACATTTGCCTGCAGATTAGTGGAGGGAAATATGAATCAAAAATGCTGAAAAATTACTTTTCTCGCTCATGTTGTTTCAGGGGTCACTGGAATTAATGAAAAAATGTCACACAAGTATCAAAAGGAATGAAAAACCAATTTGCTGTTTCGTGTCCCTGACAGTTATGTCTGTAAAACACAAAAGTAAGAGAGTGGTGGGGGGTGGGGGGGGGGGGGGTTTGCTAACTAACAAGCTGTGAAATTAAATCTGCCCACAACAACAAAAACAATAATCATTACAGCAATGCATGCAGCAACTGTGCCTAATGTCCTCCTATTCTGGTCACCGAATGCTTTGTTGATATTTTTGATCCCCGGACACTGTTCTGTGACCGTAAATGAGGCAGGCGCACTGTGAATATAACACACTCCTTGTAAATCAATCACTTGTCAAGCGGAAAAAGAGAGAGAGGGTCTGTCACACTCTACTGGGACGGGGTTTGAATAATAATGACCATTATCTGACACTACCTGGCCCCACTGGTTCCTGGATTGTACCAGGACACTCCAGATGTGACGAGGTCACCCAACTGGACCTGCTGATCTGCCAACCATGTGCTCACTTTGGCTTGAGCAGCTGGTAGAGGCTGAAGTCTTCAATCTGCATTAAATGGACAGCCTAAATCACTGGGGAAGATGGGAGCGATTTTCCCAGAATGCAAAGTTTCTCAGCCACCAACACAAGAAGTCCCAGTGGAGGCCTGCATTCAGTATTAACTGGCTCGAGTTTTTTTTTTTTTTTTTTTTTTTGCAGTTTCATTCCACAGCTTGGTATGGTAGCAGACCTTCTTGGCTAACTGGGTTTCCTGGTTTACATGGATAACGCTACATCAGTTCTTCATGTACCTGGACCCGCAACCAGATGGACCTGCTCAGTTGTCAGTTGGCATAAAACATGTAGGGAGGCTGAGACAAAAAATAGGGTCTAGACTCGCCTATGATTTTGAGGGGTGCATCTTTTCCAAATTTTACAGGTTTGGGTAACGATGGGATGAACACCAGGCAAATTGAAACAAAATTAAATCCAAACAGACAGGGCTTCGGCCCCCTGGGGTGTCCAGGACATGGTAATTCCTAGTTAGCATGTGGCGTATTAAAGCAGAAAACCCCAGTTTATACACAGGTGGAATTAATCAGAGTGTCTGGTCACGTGATTTTCCTCCCATTCATAGACCCCGCCCCTCCCCTCCCTCAATGGTTATTCAGAGACCTACATACCTTTTCTGTGTCATGTCCAGCTCTTGGCAGTGATACTACTCTTCCAGCTGAGCTTAATTAGACATGATGTCCACACACATCAGACCAGGGCACTTCAGCGATCATGTGACCAAAGCACCATCTGGCCAATCAGACAGTTCCTCCTCACTCACTCAATCGAACCCCAAACCATCCGTTTCAGTTAACAGCAATATGGCCAGGGTGCGGGGAGCAGATGTGAGCCCATGGTTGACACAGATGGCAGCGGGGGGCGGGATTGCCGTTAAAGACGCGTACCGGTGCTTTTTCACACTGGGATTCCCTGGGATGCCGGCCAGTTAATACCGAATGCAGGCCTCCACTGGGACTTCTTGTGTTGGTGGCTGCTTCTGTAACTCAGTTTGGACCAAAGCGCTTTTTCAAAGGATGTAGGACATATTTGCATATCATTTAGTAAAGTCACAGAAGTTACAGGGTTGCTTGGGAAACTCAGAATGTTAGTATATGGCAGCTACCAGTGATGCAATAGTTTGGGAATTGGATTCGTAAATCAACTAAAATGTGAGTCCAAATCCTGCAGAGAGACCTGCAGCGCTCTTAAGAATGGTGTCCATTAAGCAAACACGTCATCCGTGCCTTGCGGAACATTCTGGTGAAATGGATTAAGGTGATCGTCTGCGAATGAGTCATATGAGGCTTTCTTCTGTGATGTTGTAGGATTTGAGGACATTGTGTGTGATAGTAGTGGCCATCTTTTCCGTGCCGTCTGGTGAGTATGTAGGTTACTGTGAACAGCTCAGAGTATTTTTTAATACTCCAGTGGGATGTGACGTTTTAGATGAGGATGTCCAATCAAATATCTCCCCTTCCTGCTGGAGATTGTAAAGAGAATAAGAGGGAGAGCGTGAGACTTGGAGCGAGCGGATCATCATGACCGATCAAGCTCCCAGCTATAGTCTTAGGGTCATTGATGAGGTCATTGATGAATTGCTTTTACAAATTCATCTTTTTATTATCTTAATACAGTCAATCATGATCTCATTCAGCTGACGTCTGTATCTGGGGTCAGAGGATACCGAAAAAGCCCGTGTCAGGATCGATGTTTAACTACAGGCCAGTAAATTAGATTATCTATGCTGTAAATGGCAGCCGTAAAAGAACTTGCCGTTATATGATTACTGCCCAACCTACAGCAAAGGCCAGAACTCAATGCCTATATCATCATGCCCCTCTGTCACGCTCTCTGAATTTACTCAGCCAGTGCGTGTGTGGTCATTCTCAATGCTCTCAGCCTCAATGGCATCTCAGTGGGATGTCTCATCATCAAGGTCTCGCCCATGACACGCCAGATGGGTCTGGACTTGGGGCAGATTCCCACGGCACTTTATACAAGGGGGCTGTATGTGGTTATGCATTTTATGATGCTGTGTCTGTGACCGGAAGGTTGGTGGATCAAATCCCAGGGTCAGCGCAGTGATGTCACCGTTGGGCCCCTGAGCAAGGGCCCTAAACCCCCAGTTGCTCTAGGGATTGTCTGACCAGTCTTTCTCGATTGTTTATTACTTTGGATACAAATACAAATAAGCAATGGGGACCCAGCCATGGTATCACAAACACAAACTAATATGACTGAAAGACCTGGTGCTCATTGATTGTTAATGAGTGGCCATTTGGGAGGAATCAGTGGTGTGAAAAAGCGTTAGCAGGTTAGTCCTGGTGAGCAGCCGGCTTCCCTTGGGTGAGACCGCACTCACGTTTGACGTGAACAAAAAAACGCCCTTATATACCAGATTCAACATTGATTTATCTCAAATCACAATGGTAACACAGAGGAAAGACCAGGGTGCCTCCACAGATACGTGCGAAAAAGATACTGATGGAGAATTGCTTCTTATTTTTTAGATGAAAATGCAGAACCTATTTCTTTAACTCCTTAAATGAACATGCTAGTACAGATAAAATTTATTTCTCTGTGTCATGGTCCCTAACTTACATGCTTCATGAATATTTAAGATGTTTATACACTGTGTGGCAAAACACTTAGCTTAGCCTAATTCACAGGGCGAGAATGAATGCTTGGAATTATAAACATTTTAAAATATTTATGAGGACAAAAGCGTAGAGGCAGGATATCTCACCCCATGCGGGGTTTTGGCCCTCTGGGTATCTTCATTCTTTTACCTTCTTCAGAGAGGATAGGCTTAATTCTTGCTCCCTGCTTTTGCTTTTTCTCCATTGCTATCCCAAAATTTAAAAAAGAAAAGAAAAACCTTCCCCATAAAGTCACTCATAAAGATGTCCAGTTCACCGGTACCATTTTCCATAACATACAGGAGCCTCACTGGGATGCATCCATTCTGCAACTTTTTCTGAAGTAATGTTTACACTACATCTTGTGTCTAAACATTTTGAAAGCTCTTATTCAATTAGAGGATGCTTAATCCCAGAGGACCTTAATGTAGCATTCATTTATTTATTTATGAGGATTTTTTTTTTTTATTACCAATTTGTAGAGCTAATTTTTGATTTAATTAATTCAGGCTGCAGCAGCTGGCTCAGGGGTACAGCTGAGATTCTTCTCCTGGGATGTGAGCTTTGCTGTCAGCATCTCGGAGTTCAAACCCCTCCTTACATCCCACCAGATGCACTGTCATTTAAATGAGCTGTACTTTTCTAAATACCCTCAGTGGGATCAGGCCTGGACTGGCTATCTGGCATACTGGCAATTTTCCCTGGTGGGTCAATGACTTCGTAGGCCAGCATAATTTATCGTGCCCAGCCACAATCGGCAGAATGTATCATGGGTAAGTTTGTGTGGTGGGCTTCTTTGGACAAAAGTTCATGCCCGATTTTCAGTGCCAGTCGAGCCCTGACTTGGGTATGCTTTCATTCGTCTCTGTTCAAGACATGAACAGAGACGAACAAATTTTGATATTTTGCTCAGGAGTGATGTACTGCACTGCATAACAGTTAACGTGGGCCAAAGCCCCAGGTGCTAGTAATGGGCTGCCAGTTGCTGCAGGATGCCCGGTCAGAACAGTGAGGCTGATGGGTAACTGGGCCACACTCGGCCGGCTTAGTGAGTCACGTGACACTGAACGTCTCAGTCCCAAGTGACCTCAACTTGTCTCTCAAACTTTTGTGAATAGAGAGAGGTAGGTGTGTCTATGCACACAATAAACAACACACGTTACGTGAGGAGCATTAGACCAGAGAAATTTACCTGGGGGGCCCCAGGCCAGTTTGCGCTGCCTCTATACATGTCTGGTACAGTTGCCGGCTGAAGCCATTTTTTGTTCTACATTTAAATATCACCCAAAGATGTTACACACCCCGTGTGAGTTTGCAGCAAGTTCCCCAGTTTTCTTAAGCTTTTCGCAGAGAACAGTACTTCCCAGCCTGCTGCCTCCTACTGTTCCACATGCTCACACTGCTACTTTGTGAAGGCTAGCCTTCGTCCCAAGCACCTCATTGGGAATCGCCACCTTCTGTTGTCTTATTCGGCCATTCAGCTTGACAGACTGCGGACTTTGGGTCGTTCTGGCTGCCGCTTCGTCTCCTGCGAGTTACTGGTGCTCTGTTCTAGTTCACTGTATCGGTCAAGCTTCACAATAGCCTTAATCCTGGTGAGTTCCTTGCAGGCTTTTATTTAAAGGTGAGAGAGATGTGAATCGGCAGGCCAAAGCTGGCTCCTGGTTTTGTGTGTGTGTGTGTGTCTATGGATTATGTTTACATTACATTGTGGAGACCAAATGTTCCCCACGATGTAATAAAAAATAGTTATTTTGACTTTGTGAGGACCATTTTTCAGGTCCCTACAAAGATATGTTAATGCAATCAAAGAACTAAAAATGCCAAAAGTCTTGTGTTTTGTTTGCTTACTTATGGTTTAGGTTAGGGGTTAAGGTTGTCATGTTGGAATTAGAGTTTTCCCCATAGAAATGAATGGAGAGTCAGTTTAATAATTGAAAACTGAATTCAATTTAATAAAAATCTGTGACTGCAATGAAAAAAATAAAAATGCAAAAACTCATATAATTGAATAAGCGGTCCAGATGTGTGTGTGTGTGTGTGTGTGTGTGTGCGTGTGTGTGTGTGTGTGTGCCTGCGTACATTGGGATAGAGATAGTATTCATATTCTGCACACACTTCATTTGTGGGTTAATAATTCCTGACAGTCTTAAGAAGCATCCAAGCCATTTAATGGAGGTCATCAGCCTGCTGAAGGTGCACCAGAATACAGGCAATTTGGCTCAGCCCAGCTGCATGGAGTGTGACAGATGGATGGTTCCCACTAAATCTTGATCCTGATGCACTGTTAGCCTCTCTCTGCCTGGTCACATGACCTATCACTCCACCACAGCTGGCCAATCGCAGCCAATTGCAGCCAGGTTCTTGATCCGCCCAAGCACTTGCTAACTGGAGCCATGATTACTGTATAATTAATATGTCTGCACACTTCAGGAGATATTGTTCTTCAGTATTTAAGGAGCGTAAATCATGGACCTGTCATTTTTCGGTCCCCAGGCTTGAGTAGGTGTAACAAGGACCGTAAACGGCCTTGGAATGTTCCAGAAAGGAACATGGCAAGGTCTCTGGCTCTTATCGTAGGAGCACCTTGCTGGAGTGCCTATGTGCAAGGTGCTTAACCTGGATTTGGCGAACAAAACAAAAAAATCCAGCTTTATAAATGGCTAAAGCCGTAAGCTGCTTTGCATGAAAATCATCAGGTAAACAACCAAACTTAAAAAATGCTAATCCTCTAGTGAGAATCATTTGTTTCCCGGCTTGAAATGTGATATAATTCCAGCCGATGATCGTTGATGGCGTTGAATAAACAGAAAATTGGAATGGGCATGACCACAATGGCACTGTTGTCAGTGTCCATGACATCAAGCCTCAGGAAAGGGACAGAGACGGATGTGAGAGTAGCTCCATCGAGCTGATCTCTGATTACACAGCATGGGGAGCAGCTCAGATAAACACGAAAAACAATGAAACGAAAAACAAAAAGTTCCATATTAATGCTGGAAGAATCATGGTGACTCAGGGGTTAGCATTAACTAGATCTCTGCCTCATCAACTCCATCTTTTAACCTGCCGCTGTCAGTAACAATGATGCAAAGATTGCCGGGTGGAATCAATCTAATCGACACCCATGGATGACAAGATTACTCAGCCATGCTGTAGAATGATGTCAGCATCATCGGTGCAAAGAGAAGATCCATTTTCAAGATACGGTGTTTGCCTGAATGTGCTTGAATCCAGACCATGATTTGTCCTTGACGTAAAATCAGCGTGATTAAAACATTTTAGGATTTATTATATTATATTAAAATACCATATGAAGATAACAGCAGCACTGCTGCTAATTGCTGATCATGAGCTTCAATTATACATCTGCTATCATCTTGACATGACAGATGTGAAGATGGCTTTCATCTGCTCAGGCTAATATCATGACAGATGCGTAGATGCCTTTTTTCTATTTAGGCTAACGTCATGACAGACATAAAGACGGCTTTCGTCTTCTCAGAATAATGTCATGACAGATGTGAAGGTGGCTTCTGTCAGGCTAACGTCATGACAGTTGTGAAGATTGCTTTCATCTGCTCAGGCTAATGTCATGACAGACATGAAGATGGCTTTCGTCTTCTCAGAATAATGTCATGACTGATGTGAAGATGGCTTCTGTCTTCTTAGGCTAACGTCATGACAGTTGTGAAGATTGCTTTCATCTGCTCAGGCTAATGTCATGGCATCCATGAAAATGACTTTAGTCTGCTCAGACTAACATCATGGCAGATATGAAGATGGCCTTCTTCTGCTCAGGCTAACGTGATGACGGACATGATGATGACATTTGTCTGCTTAGGATATCATCATGACAGGCATGACGGTGGCTTTTGTCTGCTCAGGCTAATGTCACGATGGAAATGAAATGTCAGCTCAACTAAACACAGCTTAATTTTGTTGTAAAGCTGATGTAATTTATTGATGTAATATTTAGTATTTAATAGTTAATATTTTCTGGATATGGGGGATACAGATGTAGGCGATATATCCGAGGGCCTCACAGCATCCTCTCCAGATGGACAGTTTAATTACCACCAAGGAGAAGTCCAATTCCATTACTTTTCACCCAGAGGATGCAATACTTTCCATCTGTCTTAATTTTACCCTGAAAACTACCAAAAGAACAATCAGTTTCGTTTGTTTGTTTTATTTGTGTAACTCAAGTTGGTTTATAATTTGTTTGTTCAAATTACATATCTTATGTAAGCATTTAGAAAAGTGCAGAATGAGTCTAACTAGGTGTAAAGCATGAATATGCAAATACTGCTTTTTCATTTCACAATGAATCCTTGCAGTAAATCATGTTAATTGATATTGCCTATTGCACCATCAATTTTTATTTGATGTAACAAAGCAGAAAAAAAATCATTCGGGTTTCATGAGTGAAAATAAAAATCTGTGTGAAAATGTTCCGTGGCAAACATCCGTAAGACAAATCAGGGCCAGAGATCGAAAGCTATTTCTGAAGGAATAATGCGATTACCGACCACAAAGAAACACGGATGAAATGTCAAGTGGCAAGGAACTAACAGGAAGCCAGACCAGGACAGGAACCTCTGCTGTCCATCCACAGTGCAGGGGAACACTCAAATCTCAGCCACCCCATATGGGGGCAGAGTCCCCAGGAACGCTGGTTAACCCTCTGCTGTCCGTGTTCTCTGGCAGCTGAACCAAATGCGTCTATTGCAACTTCACACACTTTGAGTGTTTTGTCTAAGTAATGGTCTCTTATAGACTTATTAAACACAAATCACCATTAAAAATACAATATGCTTTACTTTAGCAATACTTCATAAGCAGTTAGAGGATAGACTGATGGATGGACAGACTAACTGACCGATTGATTACAGAGCATTTTTTAAGGTTATATTTTAAACTGTAAATTGTAAATTAACGTGCAGTTATCTCTGGCTGACGACGTCCACTCCCCTCTCCGCTTTTAGCCTCAGGGTTAAGACGTGAAAAATAAAAGCAACCATGTAGCAAAATGAAGAATTTAAATGTAATTTTAATACCTGTAATGGAAAGCACAAGGGTGAGATTCCTGTCAGATTTGCAGTGGCCCGACAGCTGCTGACCTACGTCACTGGCCTGCATCATTGGCTTATGCCAGCAACTCACATTACTGGCCTACATCACTGGCCTGCATCACTGACTTATGCCAGTGACTCACGTTACTGGCCTATATCACTGGCCTGAATCATTGACTTATGCCAGTGACTCACGTTACTGATCACTGGCTTACACGACTGACCTCCGAAGTCTACCCCACTTAAAACGGCCACGCTGTCAGACTTGGGGCCTTTCCACCATCGTCTTCCCTCAGGGGCCCTGAGTAACTGGATGTCCTCAAACCTGGGGCCGCCAGGGGCATGACGAAAGCTGTCTGCAGGCTCCCCAGGCCCACAGAGTCACAGCGTTGGAGGATTCGGTCTGGGTGCAGAGGAGTGGGACACCTCGGTGGCAGGGAGCTATCACCTCCTCCCCAAGCTGTTTATAGATTACAGTGGAGTGAAACGCCTGTCACTGTGGGGGAGGCCAGGAGAAGGCTGGCGGGGTTATGGAGCCTCAGGTAAGGCTGGGCTCAACTGGTGAAAAAGACGAGTAAATACAGTTTGTCTCGCTTAGAAACCCAGAAAAACAACTCCATCAAAAAGGAAAACATCTTTTTTTTCCTCTTCTTCTTCTATGATTATTAAAATAATACTTAACTGGAAGCGATAATCGGCAGGCAAAGCTACTGAAGCGAGCCAGACATTACTCACAAATTTCCTTTGATGTTGCTCGGCAGCTAATATTTAATCATTGTTTACTTCATTATAAAAAAAGAGCGCACTTGATTTGTGGCAGTGGATTCTTCAATCTGTCGACAGCGGGGGGCAGCCATCCGCTTGAGCTGTCCCATCAGCGGACGCAGAGGGGTGACCGGGGGATGCTCTCCAACATTCCCCGAGGGATGGGATCTGGGTGCCGGAAACATCGACGCGGTGACATGGCTGAAGAATGTGGTGCTTGGCCGTGGGTGCTGTCGGCGGTAAACGGAGCCAGCTTTCACCATACAAGAACCCCCACCCCCCCTCTGCCATGAGTGACCACGTGGGTCTCTCCATCTTCATTAACAGGATGGAATTATCACCTCTGGCACCGTTGCCAACTTCCACAGCCCGTTAACTAGTCATTATCCAATTAATGCTATGAGTTCATATGCAAAGTCTGGACTGGTTATGTAAAACATCTCGATAGCAGAATTATCCATTAATAAATACATTCATATGGCCAGGTAAGGCGATATAACACAAAGCAAGCTGTCAGACATATCCCTGAACACCTAAACATCAATATTTTATTTATGTAAAAGATCTACTGGCTTCAAATGAGCTGATATTCATACATGACTGTACAGATCCAGGGTGATTGCATACAGGCAGCTCTTAACTTTCACAAAACTAATGTGTTCTTTAGTATATTTTGCTAGTATATTTCTGGTTTATGTGTTTTTAGCTGTAAGATTTCCTGAATGGCACGAAGGGGTCAATCCTACTTGCGTATAATTTGACTTACTTAAGGCTTTGTGAGACGGGTCAATGACGTCAGTTGAGAGCTGGCTGTGTAATCGGATCTCAGAGGGTCCCTGAGCGAAAGACAGGAACCATGTTGGTGCGCCAAAAAGTGGGAAACGAGCCCCGCGATCTCAGCCCGATGGACCATGTGGGCAGCTTAATGGACCGGCTGAAGCCTAGTTCAGCGGACCGGCTCAAAGACGTGGAGGAGTGAGTAGAGTGTAGGAGCATCAGATCATAAGCACACAAACGCTGAGAGGCGCTGACTGCTCCAAAATGATTTCCCCTCTCTAGGGAGCTTTCTGTGAGAGGGCCAGGTTGAGGCCAAGGTTCACATTCAGATGGATGTCAGTATGTTTTTGGATTAGGTCGAGATCACGAAAAGGTGGGGGACACTGTAAAAATGAAATCGCTGTAGCCGTAAATCATAACGGTGACGAGCGAGAGTCTGGAAATCATCGGAGCATGAATCGTGTCCAAGGTCGACTGCAATGTCAACCAAGAACTTACCAGAAATTTGGCACAAGCAGGGATCAACATAACTACTACAATTAGGGATACATATTCAAAGTATAAAGCTTAAAATATGCGTGATTTCTTGTCATAACAGAGCAAATGTGGACTTATTTTATGTGGATCTGTGCTGTTACGACAAGAAAGTTTTGGTAGCACTTTACTTAAAGCAATCATCATAATGCATTACAGATGCCTTCATAATCACAAAAATGTATCTATAAAGGATTATAAACATGGCTATAACTATAAAAGGCACCACACAGTATAGCCATGTTTATTATGCATTGTGAATGCTCAGTGAAGCTCTCATCCATAATGCACTGTAGATACCTCCAGAATGTATTATAATGGTCAGTATAATCCATTATAATGCATTATAGATGAGATCTTCATAGAGCATTCATAATTCATAATAAACATGCCTATAAAGCATCATACCTTTTTATAAATAGTTATAGCCGTGTTTGCAGTACTTCATGAATGCATTATTGTGTATTATAAGGTATCTATAACGCATTATACATGAGTACTTTAAGTATTACCAAAAGTTGTTTTTTTTAAATAAAAAATAACTGTTGGAAAAGAACACATCTGCACTCAAGAAATTACAGCTCATTTTAACCCTTTTACCCTGAACGCACACCAGTTATGTCATTCCCTGAGTGAATGGTTGTTTTAAAATGCTGGCTGCCACAGCATGGACGTCTGTATTTGTGATGTTTTTCTCAAAGCTGGGAGGTGGATTCACAGTAGGCGGCTGCGACATATTCCCTCAAGCAGCAGAAAAAAAAAAAAAAACAATGTTTAGCTGGGAACCTGATGCTGAATAATTACAGATAATGACAGATTTCTGGAGACCCAAGTTACAGGTCAAATTAGAGCACACATTTAGTCAAATGCACTTGCGGCTGCTGAATTGGCTTTGGCTATTAAACTGCAGAGTTGTTTTGGCGGAATGAATTGCTTTTGCCTGACTTTATGTTTGGCTCACATGGAATCAGTTTTGCGATGTTTTTAATTTTTCAAGGTTGTTTTGTCTTTTTTTAAAAAAATGAATAAACAAACTTTCCTCACACTCATTTTGCAGCCCTTTTGCGGGATTTCAACCACAGAAAAACGACTCGTCTGTTTCTGTTCACTTCCCTGACATGGATTTCACAATGTTTACAGGATTTACAGTAGACTGGGGTGGATGGCGGTGGGGGGGATGGCATCTTGCTTTCACAGGCATTTATTGTGCAATATTCATGATGCTCGGGTGCAAAATAGAGCTGTCTAGGATTATGTGGAACTTCCTCACACCAGGCTGCAGGAAACAGCAACGGTTGTTTACAATACCTGCCTCTGCACTCGCTCCCAAACGTACAACGCTCTAATGAGGCATTAACTCCACCTCATCCAAAACAGTGTGGGATTCGTTCTTCTGGGTTCAAGCGAGCATTCCTGCACTGCACCCCTGCCCCGGCTGCCACATATAAAGAGTTTGAAGCTTGTAAGCGAGCCGTATATATGAATACTGGAATGCATCAGAACATATCGAATGAACGTTAGTAAATCCATTTAAGTCTGGTGCTCCTTATCTGTGTTGCCTGCTCTGAATCCGGAGCGGCATTAGGGCCAACTGGCTGTTATCTGTCATACACCACCTCGCCTCTCCGCTCACAATCTGGTCTCACGCAGCCTTTGATCAGATGGGGGGGCAGGGGGTGGAGGCTGCTGGGGGCTCGCTTGGGTTTTTTGGTGAGAGAGGTGCTGTACCTTTCATGGCCAATGAGATGAAAGTCACTGTTTGTCACTGATTAATCCTAAATGGATGAGATGTATTCCATGTCCCCTGACTCTCCTGGCATTATTATTATTATTATTAATAATAATAATATTATTGATTTGTTTTCTCTCACATGGCAAATTTCTTATTTAGAGTTGTGTGCCATTAAGGGAAGGGTTACACAGCACACCAGGTGGGGGGGAAGTGCTTTTGGGATTAGAAATCACAGCGCTTTGTCATTCTGCTCCAGCCAGCCACAGTTCCATCCCTTCTCCACCAATGTCACTGTTTGCAGTTTCCAAACTGTGGGGGGGTGGGCGGGGGGGGGTCAAACACATGCCTCGGCAGCGGGCTGTGAAATGTCCCCTACTGGGAGCTTCCCTAGTGCAAGATGGGTTTGTGGCGAGATGCAGAACCGAGCCTGAACACCTCCCACTCTCTTCAAAACGGCTGTGCGCTTCCTCGATGTGTGGTTCATAGCCCCACCCACTTCCCAGGCCCAGAGAGGGCGGGGTCCATTCTGGAATCCTTAAACAGCACCAAAATAAAATATAGAAAGAGGAAATCATCTGCTCAGCAGAGATGTTTACTGAAAGAATCTGGTCTCCATGCTTTTTTCAAGGGTGAGCAACTTGGACCTACATCATTCTGGGTCTAGGTTCACCCCAGCCACTGAAGCAGATGATCCTGAGGAAGAGATCTGGGTCAGCCTGCGGGGTGAACCTCTCTGCTCCCGTGCCTCTCCTGTGTAGGGCGCCAAGAGGGTGTTGGCGGGGGGAATCCGGAGCCCGGGGGGTTGCTGGCTCTCATAGGGGCAAGACTGATTATACACAGGCTGAGCGAGAGCGCAGCACGCTTGGTAGAGAGAAGGAGGGAGAGAGAGAGAGAGAGAGAGTGGGGTGAGAGAGAGAGGGAAAAGCGAACTGGCAAAGCTGCAGAGGAGCGCTTGATGCAGGAGCACAAGCAAGTGTGAGCCCCTCGCTGGTCTACTCCTCATCAGTGGAGAACCCCTGCACCCCCACTGCCTGCTCTCCCGCTGCCAAGCTCCACAAGGACGCCATACGCATCCCCAGCAACATTCCGGAGTGCTGGGATCTCGGGATTTCCTCCAGCCCCCGCACACCCATTCTCTGGTTGAGCCTTGGGATCCTAATTCCCACGCTCTCTCTCTGTTTCACCTGGGGGTCAGCAGTGAGGCTCGGATCAGCCGGAGCACCTGGGTCCCACTCCCACGGGAAGCGGTAAGGAGCGGTGCTGGCTGCTGCACTCGTTTTTCCCTGTCTCTCTGTGGTCTGCTCATCTCATCACACGGTGGCGCTGGATCGAGGTGCCGATGGAGAGAAAGTGAAAGAAACAAACAGAAAACAGGAGTCTGCTGGTTGGGGGGGTCAGGGACAGACAGCAGGCATACAGTCGGGGGGGGGGGGGGGGGGGGGGGGTGGCCTGCTGGGCCCTACGTGAAAGGGTGTGTACGCGGTCCCCCCCGGCATGGATC
>JAOYFF010000081.1:21571140-21582673 GCA_025773925.1 Cryptomyrus ogoouensis
GGAGGGGGGGTGGGGAGGGAGGAGGGGGGGGGGGGGCGGAGGGGGAGGGGGGGGGGGGGGGGGGGGGGGGGGGCGGGGGGTGGGGGGGGGGGGGGGGGGGGGGGGCGGGGTGGTTGTGTGGTTGCCAGCTGTGCCCTACGTGCAAGGCTGTGTACACGGTACCACCGAGACTGGATCCGTGCTGGCGGGCAAACTCAGTGGGAGCGCCCGCATGTGTCTGTGTGTGTGCGTGAGGGAAAGTCTCTGGGAAATGGGAGGTATGCGTAGCCTGTTACAATCCCCCATTCCAGCTTTATAGGCTGTGTGCATGTAAGTGCCAGTGTTTTTGTGGGATGTACAGTGTGTGTGTGTGTGTGTGCAATATGCAAAATCCATCTCAGCATGCATTCCTGTGTGGCCAGATGTCTCCTGAATGTGTCCGCACACATGCAACACGTGTGTAAGAATGTGCAGGTGTGTTAAGATGTTAGAGATGCCAGGTGTGGGGTCCTGGGTGTGTCTGCCCCAGTCATTACCTCCGTTCAGGCATGACAGGGGGCACTGCGGTGTCCCGATAGCCCTTGCAGATCTCTCCCCCGCCCAGATGTTCCGTGTCGACCCCCTTCCATGAGAGAACTTCTAAAGCAGCCTCAGAGAATCCTGCCAGCGCAACAGAGTCGGATTTGGGACTATTACATCGGGGGGTGGTGTGTCTTGGGGGAAGTATATGCAGCTACTGCTTTTTGGAAAGGGGGCAGGATGTCCTGGGCCACACAGCCCCCACTTGGCCCCTGGGGGGTGTGAGCAGGGTCAGGCCAGTGAATCCCAGCATGTGTGTATGCTGTCAGAGACCAGAGTGCGGGTTGCGAGACGGCTGCTTTCCGGAATGTTCCATCCTGTTGAACTGGGAACCCAAACTATAAATCAGCGAGTTCGTTGATATGACTATGTCAGACTTTGTTAAGAGAGGCCGGTGTGTACAGGTGATCCTTATTATCCCCCAGGATTTGCGGCATTGCTGGTTCCAGGTAATGATCAGACGTTAATCTAGCCGACGGCTGTACCTATATTTGTCTCTGTGCTGAGGTTGTGTGGTCATGTGTGATGGCTGGACTGCTGTTAGCATGTATGATGAATGGGGGGTGGCATGCAGCTAGATTAAGGTACAGGATGGTGTTAAAGCGTTCAGAAGCATCTGTGGCACCGGAACACAGGAGGAGAATGCAGTGCTAATTTCAGGCATTTCACAAAGCAGTTTATTCTTTGCTGGACCATCCACGGTCTCCTTCTCCATCATCCCCCCCCTGCCCACCCCGAAAGTCGATGTTGTATCTCTGAGAGTGCATTACCAGCAGCATTCAGAGGGGGCGCTGTTATTCCATCCCCATCCACTGGCTCACTTCTTCCTTTGCCATTAATGTCATACATACAGCTGGCATTCTATCTGTTGTCCTCGTCCTGCTTTTTTGTTGGCCACAGTGATTCGGGCTTCATTCCTGCTGCCAATTTAGTCGCTGATTATAGATGCAAAGTTCACTTCAGAGTTTCACCGCAGCACTGGCTGGAGATGGACTCGTTACTGACAGGAAGTTTGCATGTAGCCGTGACGTCACAATAGAGGTGTTAATCAAGTGCAATTTAAGACAGCAGAAAAGAGACCTGAACTTTGCAAACCACAGTGAAAGACACCTTCAGTGAGATTAAATCTATGGGCCCCTTGAGTTTAAGAATGAATAAAATAGATTAAGGCAAGGTAGAGTACAGGAAATGGGCTGAATGTGTAAAAGAGGCAGGATATAAATGCTTGGAAAGTTCCGTTAGCTTGAAAGACATTACGAAGGTCAGGAACGGTTTGTTATGGTAATGAATTACTTGTTTTATGTAATTATTCAACCTCTTCGTTCATTCATGTCTCTGACAGAACAAAACGTCAACCACCAAGCACGTGCGCTACATCTGAAATTGGCCTGTCACCAGGTGTTGTTCAGTCTTCTGTTGTCTAAGCTTGTGTGTCTGTCATGTTCAGAAGGTAGCTGCTCATTTCAGTTTACGTTGTCAACTCCTCAGGACACACGCAACAAGGCTTGGTTGACGCTGGTTTCCTGGCTGAATTTTAAACAGCCAGTCGGTATTGTCGGAAACGCTATAAAAGATTTACATGAGAATAGTTAGATATTCCATACTCATCCCCCTGTGATTCCTGTCGTCATGTCGAGCATCTCTTGGCCTCTTCTCGGAGCATGAGAACCTTTGTCAGACGCTTCCCACTGTTCCGAGACGGAAATCAGGCGTTATCACGGTGAATTATTAATTGTTTCCACTTTGGAATTCCAGCTATGTGAGAGAGGAATGATTTTCATACCTGATTTCATGCATAATGCATCAGAATCGACAGGGTGACTCAACGTTTATAGCTCTTAAAGGTATCAACTTTAAAAGTCATTCTTCTTGAATATGCCAATTTAAAATGTGCAGATAAACTGCAATGTAATTAAGCCTAAGGAGTTGAAAAGCTCTTAGATAATGTTTCTTGTCCTGTAGCCCTGCACACCCATGATAAATACCGGGTGAAATGACATTCTGAATATACTTGTGAATGTAGGTTTAAATCATGTGATGGTGGAGCTTCTGTGGGTGCGTAGATTGTGTTCAAATGGCAGTGAATCTGCTGCGTGCCAAGATAGAGTGAGAATGTTCAAAGTCAAATCAAAGTCAGGTTAAAATATCGTCATTGTCACCTTCAGATATGTGACGCATGGGTCACACACTGAAGTGAAATGTCATTCTCATTAGTTACAGCGCAGATGAAAAATAAGAAATAGAATATAAATATTGAGATACATAAACCTGACGTATTAAGACATGGACATTAAGACACAGACAGAAGAAATACAGTTAACTCTCTGATTGGTTGGGAAAGATTGTGCAAATTTAATTGTATAAGCAGATGACTGCAATGTTAAATAGATTTTATCGTTACAAGAACAAAGGAAACATGGTAAGTTTAGACACGGTTTTGACTGTGAAGCTGCAGCAGATGGGGGCTGGTCTTGCTAATATTTCGGAAAGTGCAGGTCGGTTTTCAATGCTATGTGCAGGCAAACTTCATCTCCATGCCAGTGTTCCTCCGTACGTTCTGCCATCACTTTTTGGTTACGCCCAATCTGAGCTTTTCGCTCTCGAGCAGCTTCTCCATCTGCTTCCCTGGATCTCATCTCGAAAAGCGCTCAGCGGAGCAGAGAGGTCCCGTCCCGCCAGACAGTCGCCTCAGACGTTCAAGGGGGGTGGGTGGGGCGTGCTGCAAGGGGTGATTGGCTAGGGTCCCATAGCCAGAATAAAGAGTAGCAGAACTACAGAATTAAACAAATACATAACAAGTCAAAGCTAACTACTCTGCTATATCTTTATAAAACCTGCTTCTGAAACCCAAGATGAAAAGGCCAGCATAGTAATAAGGCTATACAGTGTATTTCTGATTGTCACGTTTGAAAATTAAGTATCAATTAACTAAAGGATGGGTTGGAGTCACCGCCGAGAAGAACATTGACGAGTGTGTCAGCGCGATGCATGGAATGTGTCTCGAGGGGGAGATTTTCCAGTAAAGCACAGCTCAAGATACCCATCCATCCATCTCTCTTCCAATCAGTCATACATGGCTACAGTGTGCCTGGAGTCTACCCCAGGAAGGGCAGGGTACAAGGACTAATAATAATAATAATAATAATAATAATGAATCAGAGCTGGGGGGGGAGGCATTTCATCATCCAAATGAAGGTAAGTTTCCACGATCATAAAAAGTGAAAAAATATAAAGGGGGAATTAATCAGTGGGCCATGCCCCCTGCGTGATCACATGTCTGTGTACGGCACTGAATCTGATCATTATTATTGTTGTTGTTTATGTAGCACATTCAAGGACGCTTTACAACACATACAATCCAACGCAGAAACAAAAAACCATACGACAGCAACAAAAGAAGCATAGAAACATAGGCAACCTTACAAATTGGCTGCTGTATTCTAGCAATGAGCCTGGAGCCTCCCCAACTGCATCAGCCAGCACACACACGCTCATTACCCCACCCACGGTCACATGCTGGGGCGATGCAGAGGAAACCAGAGCACCTTGAGGAAACCCCCCCTCACACACACATATATACAGAAACCCCAGGCAACACCACCAGCCACTGACCACACCCCCTCCTCTTCTATATACAGAAAAAACAGACTCGCCTATGAAAAAGCTGTTTAACTATAACTCCATGGCTGTTGTTGTGTCTAATGAATTAAACTGGCCAGCACGGTGTGGGTGGTGGTTAACGGCATAGACTTATGACGTGGAGGTTGTGGGTTTGAGTCCCGAGAGGATATCATCTGTTGCACCTGTGAATAAGGTCGTTAATCTGAGCAGTAGCAATAAAAATATCTGTATATACCCAAGCTTATTAAATGCAGGATTTTAAATGTACCTATGTATATTTATACATGCAAAGAACTAAATGTGTTACACAGGTTTAGTAGTCTGAGCATAATTTATAGTTGTTAGGTCATCGTAATCAGATTAGGCAGTTTGGAAACTAGAGAAGGTGATTGGAGGCTTTATATAGGTTCCTTTTATTATGGTGTATTTTGTTTGGTGTGAATGAGGGAGAAAGGGGTTGTTGCAAAACACGGGAGGTGGGATTAACGTGCTGTCAATCGCAGATGGGTTTACCTCACAGTTTATTTTAGATGAATTTCAGCATAGGAATTCTGGTCAGTTCCACATGCGTTTAATACATGTTTAAAGTAGTACGCACCCATGAAGCCTTAAATCACATGGGCGTAACGTCACAACAGTTATCCAGAGGATTTTTGTTACAGTCATCTGCCGTAGCCAATTACCTGGTCAGGAAGAAGACGGCATTGTGTGACCGCATCATGCAATGTTGTGGTATGCTAAGCTACACTATGCTACATCGCACTATACTACATCGCACTATGCTACGGTACTCGATGCTGTGTCACACTATGCTATTGTGCGCTATGCTACTCCACGTTATGCTACGGCACACTGTGCTACAGCATTCTATGCTGTGGCACGATATGCTATGCCACAGCATGCTATGCTACATGACGCCGTGAAACAGAGCGGTGTGCTGCACCACACTACACCTGTCCCTGTTAAGGTCCCCAGTCCCAGACAACCACGTACGCATATATAAAGGGGGGCTGTTTAGAGCGTGAACGTGGAGCCTTAGCCAACGGCAGGGTTTAGTCGCCAGCCGTGACCTACAGGCCAAACCCAGTGCCACTGTGATTAATGGCCATGATTACAAACTCAGGGAAGTAGTTTTATGGGCCAGCGGTTCTCCTCTTATCACTTAAACCTGGGGGTGGATTCTCCATCATGCTACCTTTTCTTTTCCTGTCCAGAGAGGCCAGGAAGGAGGGGAGACAGGTATAGCTAATACCCCCCTACAAATCTCCCCTTCGTAACAGGAAATGATGCAGGACAGTCTGCTGGCCAGTTACATAAGGGTGGGGTCATACGCTGTGATTTTGTGGTCGACTGTCTACCCGCAAAGCTCTATCTATTCTGTATAAATATAACACATTTTTCATAAGTAGAGACTGAGAAATATCACTAAAGACATTAAAGCCATCAAATGTGATAAATGACCAACAGTTTCCCCAGGAAGCTGCAGGGTTTGTTGTTGCTGTGTATTATGTGAATTTACCATTGTCAATTAAAAAAATTATAATTTTCATAGCTATAAATTTATGGCAAATGTATAGTCTGACTCCAGTTGGGGGTAGGCATTTAGTTTGGGTTTATTTTTTTTCTTTTGTGGAGGACCGATTCATCAGTCTTTCATCAAAAACCATCCAGCATTGAGATGTCCACTGACATTTCTTAAATTAATTTCACAGTATTACTCTTTTTGGATGAGTTCCGGCCCCTCCGTGCAGTACTTACTCATTTACCTGTAAGCCTCTTCAGGTACGAATGCTGCCATCTATAGGTCCGTGGGTTTCGCTGAATGTCACTCAAGCGGCAGGATCAGAGGCTTGGGTGTCTCGGGGTTTGCAGAAAAGAAGATGAGTGCTGGCAGACCCTATAGTTTGTGTCCCATTTCAGACAGTGAATTACATCGATTTTCACCACTGAAAATTCGGCACCAACATAGCGTTTTGTTGGATTTGTCATCCGTGGTCACTTCCCCCAAAGCAGTGGACATGGCAGAACATTCAACTTTGATATTTTCCACAGAGGACAGAGTCTATTAGTGGGAAACAGGAACAAGATGGGCCCTTAAACTGCCTTCGGCACCTGGGATGGACACAGCCAAAGAAGGTTAGTTCCCATGTTGGTTTCTCCTTCAGTTAAGAAAGTCACAGTTTTTTTCACATCTTGCTAAGCAACTCATTTCACCAGTGCAGGTTGGTTTTTAAGATCCTGGCTCAGATTTATAAGAAAGGGATCCTTCTGGAATTTTCTTCCTGCCTTTTCTCCCCCAGAGACCTGTCATCACTACGATCTTCAGCCCAGAATTATTGGGTAATACTCTACAGAAAACTGACTGGTTCTTCAAGTTAAAACCAAACTGTCGTTTGACCTCAATCTTTATATACATTTTCCTCCAGTCATACAAATATAGATAAATTCACCCATGTGACTCTTATAGGCTACGTCATCTACCATCATGAAGGCAATTTGAGTCTTTCGCTTGTGTAAAATCCCATATAGCCATTTACAGTTTTTCCAACCTATTTCCAGGCTACAGGTAGTTTCTGAGCATCATAACAATTGGCAACATCTACCTAAATTTTACTAAGTCTGCCTAATTCGTCCGCTAGCGTTTCACGGCTTTCAGCCTCCGGAGTTAGCACATTAGCACGTTAGCACTGCCATTCATCTCCAACTGTGGCCAATTACAGCCCCTGCTGCGTGTGAGCTGTAATCACGGGGCGAGGCTCCAAGCCAGTCCTGGCGAGAAATTGCAATTATTCTGCGCACCGTGATTCACCTCCCACTCAACAGAACGTGCTTCAGTCTGCTTCGTCTTCAAAGTTATGTCAGTGAAGCAAGCATTGGGCTTTTGTTGACATATTTCCCAACAATTATTTATTATTTTTTAATATGTGGGGTAATTATTGTAATATGAAACCTTTCTAATTATCTCAAGCCAAATGAGCCGATATAAATATTTTTGAAAAGTGTGTGTGCCTTTCGGTAGCGAGCCAGACCCCAGGTGGGGGGGCGGGGCTTGTTGAGTAAAAGGCCGTCATACTCTCAGATCGACACTTGACGGCGCAGTCACAATCCTCTTACAAGCACACCCTTCCGCTCCTGTGTCCTGTTGAACACTGACCATTTATAATTTGGAAAACATTCTTGGGGGGGGGGCACCAGTGGGCTTACCATCAGGGGGCTTTTTGTACATTTCCTGGATGGCTTTGAAAGGTACAGGCTAATAGCTGAACGAGTTAATTGCACCCTGTCTCTGCTGCGCAGAGAGTCTTGTAAAGGCTCAAGTATAATGAAATCTGCTCTTAGTATAGAACAAAACTCCAGAGAAGAAGCCATGGTCCTGAGCCTCAACAGCGTCCGTACCTGAGCAACAGAGAGACAATACAGGGTCTAAGTCACAGAGCTCCTTCCGTTTCATCCACTTCATTGCTGGATAAGGCAGGGTGAACCCTTTTCCTATTAGATCTCATATCAGTGCTCTGGTATTTACCAGCTCCTGGAAGCGACCGTGTCTGTTAACAGTAGTAAATCACATTCCTGCATGCTCATTTTTGGTGCACATGCATGTAATCCGTCATGATTAATTAAAGCTTGTCTTTCAGTGGGGTGGGAGAAAGTGCTTATGAAAACAGTGTGAGCAATAAAGCCAATGACTGGTCATTGTCTATGTGAAAGATGGCTGTGTGTGTGAAAAACATTCATGTCTGTGAAAGACGACCATGTCTGTGAAAGATGGCCATGTCTATGAAAAACATCCATGTCTTACAGCCGTGTCATTACAAACACTAAATATGTATATGTTACAGTTTAAGTTCTTTGCTTTTATTTTTTTGGTAGCAATCTATATTGCCAGTGAAGCTGAACGCTAGTGTAGCTGTAATGAAAATAATTGCATAATAAAAATGCAAGGATTATATAAAGGTTACATATATTAAAAATTCATCATCCTATCTTTAATACCCTCATAAATAAGATTATGGTAATTTTTGACACTTTGTTAACCTATTTAAGTATAAATGATACTTGTGTTATTATGCAATGTGGCCAGCAGGGGCAGAAACGCCTCAGCCTCTTACTTTTGTGAATGGCTTCAGTCAGTGTGGTCAGTGAAGGTGTGAGAGATGCAGTTCCGCTGCTCGTGGATTTGAAAGATTCCACAGAAACCAAATTCACAGATTTGGTTGTGGGTCCAGCACAATCCACAGTGCTACAGATATGCTTGTTCTGCAGTCCAGTGGGTGAGAACAAGGGGAGACGGCCAAGCGATTATCCTTGGGATTTGGAATCTTAATTAATTAAGGCGTGAGACACTCATCTGTCATTAGTCAGACCCTGCATGCCTGCTGGGGGTGAGGGTAGCAGTGCAGAGTTCCTGGATCTTCATCCCAGTCGTTAATTGGCCATTAATCACACCCTGTGGTAATTCAAATCCAGCAAAACGACCTGTCGCCATCACCACTCTTCAAAGGTAACCCATCCAGAAAGGTCACGACCCCCACGGCATTTCCCCGATGATACACTCCGACGTTCCTCAGCTCAATTGTTGGTGTGTTCTACGGCATGTGCTCCCCATGTTGTCAGCCATGCTCTGCACCAGTTTCTCTGCAATATTTTCAAACCACCCTCTCATGAGATATAGATGGCTTGGTGTCTGTCCAAAAAGAAAGATGAATCAGTCGCCCCTAACTGAATTAGCCTCCCACCACTGTTACATAAACTCAACGACAAAAACAACATTGAGGTTCCTTTAGTGAACGTGCCGGATCTTTGGTGAAAAATGCTGCCCAACGTGCGGATGCATTTGTAGACAAGTACCACCTTTAAAAGGACACCTATACAGATGGGGGCAATTCAAGGGCGGAGCCACACGGCGCACTGACCAGTGCTGAAAGATCACTAGTCCTCTCCCCTGTCATTCTGCAATTAAAAGGATATCATTGGCTAATGATAAGGTTGGTCCACCTCTGTATGAATTATGGCCCCAATTATGTCTCCCCAACTTAAAAAATCTTACAGTTCCTCCTTTCACATGAAAATAGAAATAGCGTGGTGAGTCACTGGCCTAGCAGGTGAGGCGTAGACTTGTCTTTCAAGGCATCATGACAACTGATGGTGATGGTAGCCAAGGGTGGTCACAGGTGTGCACTATAAAAGGATCTTGCTAGCTTAGAGATGTTCATCTCTGAGGCGATGTGATGCACATTTCAACGCATTTACAATGATCCGATACACTAAAGATATATATGAAGCAACTACTATTGAGATACGATATGATTCACCCCATTTGCAAAGCTGTGTGATTCAGCAGGATACGATGAGCTGCACTGCTGGACACGCCCCCAGAGAGACTTGCAGAGAACTGCCCACTGACAACTACCGCAGTGCAGAACTGGAGATGAGAGAGCATTTCTGATAATGTATCTCTAGCCGTGTACTGCTTACATCTCAATAACTCCAGTGGACAGGGTAGGCCAGGCCTGGGACCCTCCCGTCATGACACTCTGTGCTGTGTTTTGGTATTTTGGTGATGTGACGTGATATGGCGTGGCAAGGGAGGTGCAGGTCTAGGTGCAGCACAGTGGCAGCAACAGTGGTGACAGTCTGACATCAGGTGTTCTGACAGAGCTGGGAGTGCAGTATGACGGGAGAGGTGGGTGATGGTGAATATAGTCTGGAGGTGTATGAGTTAAACAACAAAATAAAACTAAAGACTTGCTTGAAGGCTTAAATCTTTAAAAAAGAAAAAAAAAGGAAAAAATAGCAAACCAAAAACAAGCAAATAAATTTTGGACTGTATTAAAGATTCCTCCTCCCTTTCCCAAAAACATAAGAACAAGTTGGCAATTCTTCTCCCTTCACAGACACAAAGGAGACCTTGCTTTTGCAGACACGTTTACAATAGTCACAAATTAAACTTTTCAGTGCCGGCTTTTTAAAATATGAGCAAATGCAACAAAATTATAACAAGTAATATTTAACCAGTTACTAGCAAAGTTATATTTATTTGCCGCAAAAGAACTCGACGCTAATTAACTTAGTGAGCACTGTGAATCGCTGCGATATACAAAATTTTAAAAACCACTAAACATAATCAGAATCTTTTAAATGAACCAAATAAGCTCATTACCAAACAAGCTTCCAAATATGAACATATGAATGGCTCAGTTTTATTCCCCTTAAAGTCGGATGAGCCAGGAACTTTATCTTGGCTTTTCAAACAGACACAAAAGAGGGCTTGCTATTGCGTGCAATGGATTACAAACACAATCAGTTTTGAGAAAAAATACGAGTCCTCCTGTGGTCTGCAAGCACAATGACCTCCGAAAACATTAATAACACCAGTTGGCAGTTAAATAATACAAAATTGATAAAGCAAAATTATTTAATAATTGGATTTTACCGAAGCAAAGATGTGAGAAACCATGCATCCCAAATTCATCTCAAATTGTATTCGGTGCATACTTTTTTAATCGGAGCATTCACTCTGTGAACTTTGCCAGTGCACCAATGCAAATCGGTGAATCGTACCACCCCTGTCACGTTTCTCCAAGATCAGATCCTCCAATGCTGTCTCACGTACATGGATACATGCATAAATTCCCCCACAGTGGGCATTCAGGAAGGACGTCTGATCTGCGGCTTTGCGTTAGTGAGAATCACATCGTTTTTACAAGACGTCGACAAATAAATTAATCTCCAGGTGTGAGTGAGAGTGAGAAAACACTCTGTGTGAGATTTCACGGCCCCTCACGCACTAAATCTTGCGATTAAGCGACACGCCGGGTAGCTCATTCTCCCGAGACTGGGCCACACTGTCCAGACTGGACTCTGTCCACGGGCCAGTCCCGCGTCATTACCCGCCCACTCCGAATGACCCTCTTAAGCACCGGTGCTCGTCTCCTTGAAGCTGGGGACCAGGCATGACTGATTACCTGCCTGAAGAGTCACCAGCAGGATCTGCTGTACAGTGCTGATTACAAGGCCACTCGTGCGAAGAGGCAGGCTTTAGCAGGCAGTAGGGTGGGCAGCCCGTGGGTCCTCGCAGTTCATACCCAGCTGTGCTGCTATAAACACTCACAACCATTGTACTCTCATTTTGTTGGTAATCTTCAACTTCTAAGATGACTTACTGAAGAACTGTAGCAGCCGTTACGAAGTGCAATATGTAAACTGCACAAGAAGTACAAAAAGGCTTATAAAAGTATGTAAAGCATTTGTCTCTATGGGCATAGGCAATGTAGTGCCAGAGGTGGAGATTTCAGGTCCAGAAAGTACAAATCCAGACCAAGATTTTGTTTCAACCAACCAGTTGAGTACTCTG
>JAOYFF010000081.1:21592388-21605289 GCA_025773925.1 Cryptomyrus ogoouensis
CTGAGTACGATTTTTGAGTTGCTGCAATGAAATTTCGGCAAAATGGACTAGCCTGCCGCATCATTTTTTCACTTTGAAAGACTTCTTTCAAAGTGGAACTTTCATGTGTCTTTCAATTCAGCCTTTTGTAGGTTGATAATTTTCATTTCCAGCAAACAATGTGGCATCCTTTCATTCCTAACACATTACTCAGTCCATATCAGCATAGATATCCAGTATGATTTTTCCCTCATTGAGATCTGATGTGTTTTCAAAGTGTTCCTTTAATTTTTTGGAGCAGTGTATATATATTTACATCTGTGACGTAATAGGTCAACCAGAAAAAGCCCAATACCAACAAGCTGAAAGGAGCCATATCGCCACCTACTGTAGTAGAGTCAAACAAACTTTGGTCAATAAATCGATTCCCCTCCCATGCATGTATACTAGGACAAGGACAGGAGTCCGATTAAATGGCATAGTTGAGCTATAACCGTAGCTCAACTTATCTGTGCATGTAAACATACTGAGTGAGTGGGCCTTTGGGGACCCAGCTGACATGGAGGGGTTTGGTGATGCGGGTGAGTTGGAGGGGGGCTTTGTGATTGAGGGAAACATAGGGGGGTGGAACTGGGCTGGGGGAATGTGGAGAAGCAATCCCATAAATCAGACGCAACCCCTATGAACATAGAGGGCATGATGTGTCATTCCGTCTAATTCCCTGTCACCTCATTAATTCTACCTGTAAGATGGGGTGGGAGGGGGGGCATACAGAGAATAACACCATATGAAACGCTGGGGGTCTACAGGCGGGACGGCTGGGCCCCAGTCGATTAGCCTGAGAAGATTCCTGTGCGCCCCATCGGATCCCTGGGAAGCACGGTGGTCCCAGAGGTGTAATAAGAGGCGGACGGGATTCACACACGCTCCGGGACGTGAATGCTGCCCAGGGTGAGAAATTTCATTAGTATCACTTCCACCCAAAAAGCACCTCTCCCTTGGATAGCTGCTGTTGACCCAGGAATAGAGGGATAAAGGGAGGGTTTGATAGGATTTGTCGTTTACCAGCCGATCCACACAGCAAACACGTTAATAATATGTGATGTTTAAAAATGTCCTCATCAACATGCCTAAAATTAAACATTAATAAAGATTATAAGCCCAACTGTGTTCGCTTGTTCCTCCTCGCTGGGTGTTTTGCTTCTGGTAGATGTGTCATCACTTGGAGAGGGGCTGCTTGACTTTATAATTTCTATTTTAATCTGTTTCTCCCTATTGTGCCTTTTAACACAGTTCCAGACATGACAAATTGATGTCCGCATGGCTGCTCGATTCGGTGCTTCTTACTTGCGCCGGTGGATTATCTATATGAATGTGCATTGTCAGGATACACATGAGAGCTTGCCTGGCAATGCCAACAGAAAGCTCTGCATGCCATCTGAAACACCAGGGTGGACCTGCTTGATGAGTGATTGCTTTTCCCAGCTAATGCATAGCTATCAGCTGTCTGAAGCCCACCAGATTCATTTTAATCACGTGAAAGTGAAAGCCAGCTGGACGTCCCTGCAAAGATGGGTGTCCTGTAAATATAGGTACCCCTCCAGGGCTCTCTGGTGATGAATGTACCAAATGAAGCCTTAACACTGTTCCACAGGTATTGGGCATGTCTGTTGTGGTACTACGTCTCCATCAGGGTCTGGTCCGCTGAGTATCCCAGGCAATTACAAACCGTACTCAGGGCAACATGGACACTGGAATGTTCCATGGCTGTCTGCCAAAATGAACAGGGCTGTATTAATCGTGGACTATCCTAGGATGCTTTGACACTGTCCCAGCGAAACATTCCCGGCCTGGTGATAACTCACTCAAAACCACCATTCTCCAATTTCTGTGATATTAAAGAAATGAGTTTTCCATTGCTGCACACAAAACACATCACCGTGTGTCCATCACCGTTTGTCCATCGCCATGTATCCATCACCATTTGTCCATCACTGTGTATCCATCACCGTGTGTCCATCACCGTTTGTCCATCGCCATATATCCATCACGTTTGTCCATAGCCGTGTATCCATCACGTTTGTCCATAGCCGTGTGTCCATCACTGTTTGTCCATCACCATTTGTCCATTGTCGTGTGCCCATCACCGTTTGTATGTATCCATCACGTTTGTCCATAGCCGTGTGTCCATCACTGTTTGTCCATTGTCGTGTGTCCATCACCGTTTATCCATTGCCGTGTGTCCATCATCATGTGTCCATCACTATGTGTCCATCATCGTTTGTCCATTGTCGTGTGTCCATCACTATGTGTCCATCACCGTTTGTCCATTGTCGTGTGTCCATCACCATTTGTCCATTGTCGCGTGTCCATCACCATTTGTCCATTGTCGCGTGTCCATCACCGTTTATCCATTGCCGTGTGTCCATCACCGTTTGTCCATTGTCGTGTGTCCATCACTGTTTATCCATTGCCGTGTGTCCATCATCATGTGTCCATCACCATGTGTCCATCACCATGTGTCCATCACTATGTGTCCATCACCATTTGTCCATTGTCGTGTCTCCATCACCGTTTATCTATCGCTATGTGTCCATCACCGTTTGTCCATCACTGTGTATCCATCACCGTGTGTCCATCACCATTTGTCCATCGCTGTGTATCCATCACCGTGTGTCCATCACCATTTGTCCATCGCTGTGTATCCATCACTGTGTGTCCATCACTGTGTATCCATCACCATGTGTCTTCTACATGTGATTTAAAATAACAGAAGAAAAATCCGAAAGATGTGGAAACAAGGAGTATCCAGCTAATATGAGTGTTGGGTGACACAGTTCGTATGTTGGCGGGGTTTCACAGGGCCAGATGGGGTCTATCTGCCTATAGGTAGACTAAGCTGCCCCCCCTCCCTCGCCAAAGATAAAAATATCCCAAAATGAAATTACTATATTAGCATGTCAGGAGGTTGATTGTGGGGGAAGCAAAGCCCTTGGAGAGCCTTTTAGTGACATTATCATTGGCATGGGGGGTGCAGGGGTGGTTAGTCATCATTCTGATGAGATAAACTCTAGAACAACCTTTTAGCTCACATGTTCGATTAATGGAAATGGAATTATTGGCCCACTCTCACCAGTGCCAGAAGTGCATGTCTTTACCTGGAGCGTCGTTTATCATTCACAAAGTTGTCCATCTCAATTAGCTGGATAATAAAATCTGCATCTGTGGTAAGTATGCTTTTTGCTGTAGGAAGTTGGGACAATATGAAAAGGAAGGAAAATTTACTGCGATACAGAAAGTATTCAAAATATGAAGAATGGCATTGTAGGATGGTTGTTATAATACTGAAATTCAGAAAAACATATTTAGCGATGGGAATGCTGCAGAAACAAGTGTTAAACGTATTTTTACGAACTTAAAATAAAAGCCCTTTGGCCGTAAAGTGAAAACAATCTCATCCATCCAGAAAAGCACAACAAATGCTCGCGACCCCAATACCCCCCCCCCCCCCCGCCAATTATCCCTTAGGGGAGTCATCATAACCTCAAAAACTTAATCACTAAACTATAGTGGCACAACATAACTCCAGTTTAACAGCAAGGTAATGTCTCCCTACAGTCAGAGTAATGCCAAAAACCGTGTTCCAAACAAAACAAAACAAAAAAACGACACTGTGGGATGACGTGGTTTCCGTAACATCGTTGTTAAATTCTTCTTAGTTTTTCTTGAAGATATAATGGCACAGAGGAACCACTGCAGCGCTGGTTTTCAAACTATTTTTGACAGGCGCCTCCCTAGGGCTGATGAATTTCTCCTGATCCCACCCCCCCCCACACACACACACAAAACAGTAATCCACAAAAGCATCTTCTATTTTTCAGTTTCTACTCATTTTAGGTGTTGCTTTGCCATCACATTTACTTTTCTACAATTTTTTCAATGGTTCCTCCAAGTATGTCAGCATTAACTGAGCAACTTTCCTACTGTTACCCTTGGTTACATTGCATAAAATTTTCACATATTCAATATAAAAAATCTTTGATTTGTCACTTGCAGAAGTACATTGGTATGCTTCAACCCCATCTTGCTCTCCATTGGTTGGCGGGTCACAGCGCAGGGTCAACTAATGTGCAGCCCCCCTGGAGCTGGGGGTTAGGGGCCCTGCTCAGGGGCCCACGGACATGTGGCTACCAAGGGCAGGGCTCAAACCGCCAACCGTCCAATCACAGGCACAGAGACGTAGCCCACTGAGTCACTCATATTTATTTTTCACATTGTCATTATTTAAATTTGTTAGCATCATATTATGTTTACAGGCATATAATGTGTTCACATTATTTCAAAATAGATCTTCCCCCAGCTCAGCCCCCTCCCAACAACAGTACTGTTTTTTTCTCCTCATCTGCCCCCTCCTGCAGTTCCTTCATGTCCCACAGTTTGAAAACCTCTTGGTTAAAGGATCAGGATCTGGGAGGCCTTTCAAGGTGCTAGTCTCTGTCACCTGAGAAGCCACTAGTCACATCACCTCCACCTGGCCGCCACGACCCGAACATACAGAAAATGGGCTTACGCAACCCGGTACCAAGAGCCCCGCGACACCTTTGATTGAAGATTTCGCTCCCGGGAGGTGTGAAACCCAAGGATGCTTCTGGAGAACAGCATCGGGATTTGTGCTGGCAGGAGTGCGATCGTGCGGCTTGGCTTCTCAAACACCTCCCTGGAGCCTCCAGAAGCTTCCGCGGCTAGGGCTGGAAATATTGATGGTGAAGGAGCGGGAGTGACAGATCTGTAGGAGCGAGATAGAGAGAGGAGCCGTGCAGTAGATGCTCTTTCCGCAAGAGTAACTGGGCCTGTTTTGATACTGGATTGTGGGGGTTTATTCTGCAGCCCGCTTCATACCCACGTGGGCATGGCTACACAGGGCGATTATCATTATCCCTGCGGGGCGATCCATCATGCCACCATCCCAGTCACACCAGCAAAGCGAAACCCCTTTGACTGACACTAAGATATTCATAGCCCTACACTCTCTCACTTGAAGGTCTTTGGAGAAAATAAAAAAAAGCGGCAGGAGACACCATGAAATAGACCAGTGGCGGAAATCATAAGGCACAAATTAGCCACGTCTGCATTATTTATATACACTTAATGCCTCTAATGCTTCATCTCTAGGAGCAGTTTAAGGATTTTATCCTGCTGCACCTTCACAAGGAGGTGTAATAATATTGGCAGGATATCATATAATCTCTCTATAAAATATTTATATATACATTTACTCAGCAGACTATGTTGTCCGAAGTGATGTTCAAGTTCAGCAAATAGCACATTACAAACATACATGCTGTCAAGGAGTCAGCACAATTGTAAGCATTTTTGGAGCAAGAGCTACACAACATGTATATTAAAAGTGACAGAAAGAAAGAGTACAAAAGAAGTTTAATAGTACAGAATCCTGCTGGTATGATAATAACCTCAGAAAGAAACATCACGGCCTACATGATCTTAATAATCCCTCACTTAATACAGCACTTTAATTCAACAGACTGAAATATGATTAAAGAGACCCGACACAATGATTCTTTCAGTGTGATCAGCCCCACTGTGCCCAGCTTGGTCCTCGGAAGGTCTTACGTGATTTCAGAAGTTCTCCGTGGACGATAGAGCTGGTATCTGAGATTCTGCTAGGTTATGGTGACTCCCCTAAGGGACGGGCGATGTTCATTGGGATCCATCTGGTGTGTGTGCATGTAATTGTAAGACCAACAGGATAGAGGTCAGGATGTCACTGTGATATGGGATCTCAGCTTAGCTACCCAATCAGGCACTCAAGTTCAGGGCTGCAGAGCCGCAGGTCGTAAGGAGCGACGCTCGGACCCTGTCAGCCAATGAAAATTCAGATGGAAAAGTGTGGCTGTCAGTCTCCGACTCCAGGATCCGGGATCCGTACAGCTTGCTAATCCCTGATCCCCTTCCTTTGTTAAATTAATTTACCCATAGGTATTTCCTGTGTAAATACCTGCTGTTTTCATCAGTTAGTTGCAACGTACCATATGTGGGATATTACCTGTGTTATTTGACCGTCTGCCTGACTTTGTTTCTTTGGACTGAGACTCTGTTCTTGGTTCTGTGTCAGTTTGTTTTGCTAACTGTTTTGGCCATTTAATAACTATGAATTCTGGATGTTGTTTTTGGCTTTGGGTAAAAGGAGACCATCGCGGATCGCACAGCAAATAGACCTCCGCCTGATTGGTCACTGCGACATTCCAGGACTGCACTGTGTTGCTGAAAGCTCAGAAAGATAAGGGCTAAGCTACCCTATCTTGATGATGTGAAATCATCCTGTTGCCGCTGGGTACTTCGGGGGATGGCAGCTGATCTCAGACCAGTTAAACGGCAAGGAGAGCTCTGTGATTGAGCCACTCAAAACAGGATCTGATGCCTTGTCCTCTTCTGGGGGGTAACCCACTGGGCCAGATGTTCTGCGATATCTTCTAAGAGGTCAAATTACATACCTAATCGAATCTAAGAAGCCTGGTGGTACATCTGTGACGAGGGGGGGGCAGAAGCACAATTATCACTAAGAATCGCTCCCCCCTGAATAAGCCTGGTTTCAGCAAATCCCCTGGACTGAAGGTTCTCCCGAGCTAATGTCCATGAAATATTGATCAGCCCAGGATTCCTCTTGCGTATCCATGATGCTTATTTGAGCATCTTAATATTGCAGTGGAGAATATCTAGTGGGCGAAGGTTATTTTTGAGGTCGCACAGCATGGCAGTTATACAGACTGTCCAAAAAAGTTTGTTCTCTATTCATCAAGTTCCGTCCTTAAATCCCATCATTTCGTCCTTTCAGAATATGGCCTGCTTTTTGTAAAACTATAATTTAGTCAAATGTCTGCAGAACAGAACACACAGGGAAGATGACAGTAACATAAACCACATGTTACTTTAACTGGTGACACGATATTCATAATTAATGCAAATAGTCTGAGAGCACAGCCTATGGGGATGCTTCAGACTGTGACCTAATGCATATTCATTTTGAGTTATGGAAACATCAGCAAACAGCTCCTTTTGATAATCGCATGACTTCCACGTTTCTCAATTATTTATATCTGTAAATGAAAACCTAAAGCAATATGCTTGAGCATTTGAAATAAAATAGACCCACAGAAGATTAATAGACCCTGAAATGCGCACTCAGACAAACACTCAGAAATAACACTCAGACAAACACTCAGAAATAACACTCAGGCAAACACTCAGAAATAACAAACACTGTTATTTCTAAAAAAAAGTCAAAAGTTAAAATAGGTTAAAATATAGATAATTATGACTTGGCACATCTTAAGTCCATCATGACTCCATCTTCTTTCTGTGGTAATTCCTCTCAGATAAAATTAGAAGACATCTTCAGTAAGACATTTTGTGACACTAAACTCAAAGTCTGAAGAGGACATGACCTATTTCAGTTTTTAATCCTTCCTATAGTGATGTCATTAAAAAAAATAAACAAAAAGTTGAAAATAAAACAATTTTAAGCGAAGCATGATCACAGAATTTCTCCCTGCTTATGGACCGCAGTCACACACATTTCAGTGTGTGCGTTTCTGCGATAACAGATTTCATTTCCATCTCTCATGGCTGGAAGAACAACAGAGAAGGTCTTGGGTGAAGGTTAAGCAGATTTCCACCAGATTTCTGAGACCATTTCTCACAGTAAACACTGTATGATATATATACTTCAGCTATACACTTAATAGTAATAGCAACAACAATATTAATACTGATATTTTATTGTTCTTGTCATTCTTTTACTAGCTGACTATAAGAAAAATAATACAGCAGTCAGTTGATGTTCTGTAGGCCATTCATCACCGGAAAACAATTACAGGCGCTGAGAAGACAGATTCACTGGGGGAATCCAGTTTGTCGGCCATGAACAAACATTTGTCTCTCCCTCATCTCAAATTCCTCTGCCTGATGGCAAGTCGCCCTTGACAAAACAAAGGTAGGGTTTCCGAATCGCCCCGTTCAGCTAAAAGTGCATCGTTTGCGTGGGATATCGAACAAAGGATAAAGTGTCCCAGAATGAGGCATCGAAGGCTATGTCCTCTACGGCCCAAAGAGCGAAGGCTGTTTCTCGAGATGTTTGGCTAGCATTTGTCGGGAAAGCTGTGTTTTGCAAACACTTGAGCATTAGCTACTTCTAATGCGATTCTCAGTTGAGATGCCCTTCAACAAATACACAGACACACTCATATGCTACGTGTATATGACATATTTTCATACACAATTGTATACTGTGCATTTCATTATATGAGCGTGGCCTGAACTGTGCAGTAATAAAACTGTGCTGGCTCAGAAATACAAAATGTTTGTTTGTAGTTAAAATGAACACCTCATCAGGTTTAGTGGGGCCTGCATTTTGGACGATAAAGGCAAACTTGAAGTTAGGGTCAATCTGTCTTTAAATGGTGGTGTGTTTTCTGAAATGATTCAGAAACAGAAGAGATTATAAGGAGACTCTGTTTTCATCTGTTTTTCACATTTTATTGCGCTCTTTGCGTACAAAAGTGCACCCCATCCCCCCCAGGATTCAGAACATGCTAGAAAGCGCTTTTGGTTTCAAATGGTATGGAAGGCTCTTTACTGGCTGAGTGGGTTTGTTTTAAAGCAATGGTTCTCAACTGGTTTAATCTCCGGACCCACATTATCCTTTGGTCAGAAAATCACAACAGACTCCACGACCCACTGAAAATGGCTTTGTAACCCATTTTTAGGTCACAACCCACCAGTCCAGAAACTGTTTTAAAGGGTCCCTGGTCCTCTCAGTATCCCTGCAGGGACACTACCTTAATTGTGTGACCACACAGAGGCAGGGGAATTTAACTCTAACCCTTACCCTCCTAAATGTGTGACCTCACGGAGGCAGCTGGATTTAATTCTAACCCTGGAAAACGTGTGACCTCACGGAGGCAGCGGGATTTCACTCTAGCCCTCTTTATTGTGTTACCTCACAGAGACAGCCAGATTTAATTCTAACCCTGTTAAATGTGTGACCTCACAGAGGCAGCTGGATTTAATTCTAACCCTGGAAATCGTGTGACCTCACAGAAGCAGAGGGATTTAACTCTAACCTTCCTAAATGTGTGACCTCTCAGAGGCAGTGGGATTTAACCCTAAGACTCCTAAATGTGTGACCTCATGGAGGCAGCTGGATTTAATTCTAACCCTGGAAAACGTGTGACCTCACAGAAGCAGAGGGATTTAACTCTAACCTTCCTAAATGTGTGACCTCTCAGAGGCAGTGGGATTTAACCCCAAGACTCCTAGACGTGTGACCTCACATAAGCAGTGAATGTCAACCAGTCAAATGAAGCACTTTAATTCCACACACTCGCTCTCCTTAGCAAATTTCCCTAATGGTACACAAGTAACAGTTTCCGGCTGTATGTAAACAGAGGACAGGCCTCCTGTGATGCAGAGTCAGCATTTATTAAATTCGGGCCATTTCTGCGTTGAGTAACAGCTTTTTTATATATTATATTCTATCACCCCATTCCAACAGATAAAACCCAAGCAGAAAAATGATGGTCCCGCATGCAGTGATCCGTTCTTGCTGTATATGCAGCATGAATAGCAATGAGAATGCCAGGGCGAGCTTTTTATTTTATTTTTTACCAAACGAAAGTGAACGAAACGGACACAGCTGCCGATGAATATGCAGCAGCGTCCTGCCTTTATTATCCACCCATTTGTTTATATCTGCAGACGCGCAGGTGAGTGCTAATTAGTCAAACAAACGGCAGCGACTTGCATTTCGCTGAAGAGCTTCGTTCTGACAAACAATTAATTAAGGGGTGGGGGGTGGGGGAATCCCGCAGAGTGCACGCAGACTGATGGGACCGTCACTCACTGTGACAATAAAGACCCCCCCCCCCCCTCGCGCTTCTGTTTGGAAGTGGGATGAAAAAGCTGCGTGCTCTTTTTTGGCAGTTTGGACCCGTGGGTAGCCGGATGCTCATCGGCGCTGGCAGCGGCGTTCCACAGTCCGGGATTGAAATTCCAGGGCAGCTTTGTGCAACAACAGAGCTGGCGGAGGACAGGGAAATAAGAGGGCAAGGAATCCAAGCTATTAGCGTTTGAAGAGAGGCACCCAGATTCTCAACTTCAATCCCCCATCCTCCATTCTCACACACATGTGCACACACACACACAAACACCACCCATGGCTTCAAGCGGAACTCCTACCCTGAATAGATCGCTTCAGAAAACCTGGAGAGCTTTTCAGTTAACGAAGAGCGTCAAGTGGAACGATTTTTCCCCGCCCCGAGGAAAATAAAAACAAGATGACAACCAAGAGACATGCCGCGTTCCCTGGACCGATTTTAGCGGGAAGCACAGATCTGAGCCCTCTGCGTTGGACAGCCTGGCTCTGATCTTAGCGGGAACATGTTCAGCAGCTGGCTCTCTGACACTCAACACAGTGCATGAAATGCGAAAGCTGGAGTCAGATGAGCACAGCTGGTCTTCCAGTGCTGGAATCGTGTTCAGGGTTGAGATAATCCGCATGCCAGGAGCAAAAAGCTCCTGATTCCCTTCTAAATCCCCACACATCGTTAAATCACCTTTGTCTTCATCAGCAGACAGATGCTAGCTGCCCCGTAACAGCTGTGTAGTCAGCACAGAGTGAGCGGCGTAAATGTCGAGAGCTTCACTCGCCATAGTATCATCCGTCCTGAAAAGTTGCAGGGTATACATGTGTGTTCGGCCTCGACCCACTGCTGCCCAATCAGCAACAAGGAGCCAAATGTTTATTTTTTAATTGGTTTATTACCTGCGCCCTAATTGGGAAGCATTGGACTTGTGTGACACAGCAGCGACCTTGATCACAGACCGCATACGCCTCATGTTTGTCCAAGACACACGCTGTCAAAATGATATGTCAAATCCTGCACAATTAAAGCAGACTGTGATGACAAATCACTCATACACGCAAAAACAAATCACTGGGTGTTAAAGAAATGAGGGGAAATATTTTAAGCTAATAAATAGCAAAAGAAAGAAAAAAAAGAGCAGAATCATCACCTCAAACAGGAATTAACATCACATTTGTTGCCTTTTTTTTCCAGATTCCTATTAAAAGGCGATGTAATAGCCAAAAGATTATTCATAGGGATTAAATTCCAACTTCTTCTGTATGATACATTCTGCTGCCTCCACTTGGCACATTCAACAAAACAGTGTAATAAAAATGGGCATCGGGTCCAAGGAGGAGGTTCTGCAATGTAGGTTTTAGAGAGAACAAAACAGGTCAATTACGATGCATAATGAGGCACTGGGGGAGTAAATGAAAGGGCTGGTGACACAGCATCAGTCTGCCAGGGTGAGAGCATGTGATCCATCCCAGGAATGGACTCACGTCTACAGCCATCTCCTCGCAATTTACGGAGACTCCAACTCCCAGCATTTGACAAATCGGTGACCACTAACCAGCAAAACAAACATTAGCGGTCTGCATTTTCGACAAATGTCCAAGATGGATGTTTATATTTATCTTGACGGTAAATTGCAGCAAGTCGAATATTATGGATTTGGTCTTAGGTGGTGGGGGGGGGGGGTTGATGACGCGTTTAATTCACTCTTAGTGTGGATCGATGTTTTGAATCGGTGCAGATGTCTGACGCAAGATGCTGTGTGCAAAAAAAAACCTCTGCTTTTATGAAGTCTACCCCCCAGTGAGAGCAGCCTGGGCAGTTAGTCATGTTTGTACAACTTAATGGTGCTCATTTTACGCGTATTAGCCGGCATTATTGGGACGACTGTCGCAATGGGACTGGTGTGTAGCTCAGTGGGTTAAACTGGCTTGTGAAGATTGTGGGTTCGAATCCCAAAGTAGACAGAGTGATATCACCATTGGGTACTTAATCTCCCCAACTGCTCTCACTGTGCTTTCTCAAAAATGTACATTGGTTTGTATAAAAGTCCCTGCTAGATAAATTTTATGTTACAAATGACCCCATGACCCTGACTAGGACTGGCAGATAGATGGAAGTAGGGAGTGTTCACAAATAGCTTTGTGGTTCAGAATAAAATATGAAGGTTCAACAGCAGAACAAGGGGCGAAGGAACTGAGAAGAAGAACAGGCCCGTTACAAAGGTGAGGAGATCACCTGAACTGAGAGGAGCTGGATTGCAGTCATAATCATCCTTACTCTTCTGCAGATTTAGGAAGAGCTGAGCATTATGGGTGAATCCTGTCTGTCTCCCGTGCTGAATCTGGCTGACCTCATAAATGGATTAAAAAATGAATTTCAGACATTTTATGCACTTGTACAGCTACTGGTAGAACTGCCAGCCTAAATCTGTTAATGATCTGGTGAGTAATTTAGAGCAGAATATTAGCGAGGATCTTCGTCTGAGACCTTAGGGGAGCTGGAGGGAGCTGCACTGAGAAATGTAGAGGGTGGAAGTATGAAGTTTGAACTATGGTGTTTCCTTTGCTGGGATGATTTGTAGTGGGTGACGTTAAGTGTGCATATCCATTATGAGTGACCATGCGAGGCACGCTGTTATTCTGTACCCATAATGTACTTTTCATTTTGGTGGCACTACCTAATTAATTTGTGGAATTATTTGCTTTTGAGCCATCAGTTAATTGGTTTGGGTTACAGGCTTTTGCAGCTAAACCATTCTGTTGTGCTATATGCATGAACTCTTTCGAGAAATGCTCTTACCTTCGAGAGAATCTTAAGTATGTAACATGAAATCTGCCAAAGCAATCGAGTAAAACTGTATTATTATTACTGTGTTCTCATAATTATCACCATTCACACCGGAAATACATGGAAAGACAGACAGACCGACATTGGATGGATGGATGGATGGATGGATGGATAGATAGATAGATAGATAGATA
>JAOYFF010000081.1:21607014-21633662 GCA_025773925.1 Cryptomyrus ogoouensis
AGGCGTGATACAGGACAGACGGCGGCGTGATACAGGACAGATGGAGGCGTGATACAGGACAGACGGCGGCGTGATACAGGACAGATGGAGGCGTGATACAGGACAGACGGCGGCGTGATACAGGACAGATGGAGGCGTGATACAGGACAGACGGCGGCGTGATACAGGACAGATGGAGGCGTGATACAGGACAGACGGCGGCGTGATACGGGACAGATGGAGGCGTGATACAGGACAGACGGCGGCGTGATATAGGACTGACGGAGGCGTGATACAGGACAGATGGAGGCGTGATACAGGACAGAAGGTGGCGTGATACAGGACAGATGGCAGAAACATTTCATAAAAGCTGTACTATCTCAATGTCATTCCTTAAAATGCCATAGCAGGTTATTTTTAATTCCAAAACACATTGTTCTACGTTTCTTACATAGAGAATCACCCAGAAATGGCTGACGTGTGCTCTGTGCTCCCCAGCGTACGGAAAGGCTTTTTCAGAACTAAGTTTATTCAACAAAATGTATTTGTTTGATATTGAATCGCAAAGCTGTTTTTTTTTTAACTGAAGTGTTTTGCTTAACAAAACAGCACAGCAGCTAAATTTTTACTTTTTCATTTATTTTATTTTGCATTCAGATACAGTCCTTGAGCTGAAATGCGGCTCCTTAACTACGTAATTCCTGTGGCTGCCCACAGTCTCGGACCCCAAAAAATAGTTGAGGCCCTGCCGCCATCCAGTGTGTAACATTTCTAGGACAAAATAAGTCATCAGGTACATTCACCCCCGGAAATTTTTGGGAACTGCAGGGTTCTCGGCCGCCATACAGGTACAGACAGTGAATAAATAAGCAAACTCATGGCGGCTGTCGACCCTCGCCGCGGTCTCCTTACCCTGAGACACCTCGGTGCATCATGCACCGGTTCTGACTTGCAAATCTATCTCGAATAACGAGAGAAACCCTGCCATGTGTGACCGACTCAGGAGCAATTCCCCCGCGGTCATTACTGTATTAAATCAATTCAATGTTCACGTCAATTATATCGTCACGGCGACCATCTATTTACCATGTTACTTGCCGCAAAGGAGTTTATTTGTATAGAAATATTCTTCCCCCTCGAGGGAGTTGTTTATCGCCGATGATGTGCTGAATAATTGGACAGCGGAGCTGCGGTTCTTCCTAATGGCCCCTGACAGCCGCCGAAATGAAGAGGGAGGGCACGTTTCGGGCTGTGATTCTCCGCTGCGAGTTTTAATTGAAATGCTGTGAACTAGAAATTCACCCCTTGTGTCCATTAGAACAATCTGTTATTATTATTATTATTATTATTATTATTATTATTATTATTATTATTATTAGGGCCTTTCTTTGCCCTGCTAGACAAAGCCTGAAGTGGCACTCAGGATCAGACCTGGCCCAAGGTCACACTGGTAAACCAGGAGGCACGTCTGTTGCCAGGACAACCAGTGCGCAAGACTGGACCACTCACAGGTAGCATTTGCTTGGAGTTCATTTGTCAAAGGCCATGGCATTCAGGCTACCAGCCAATGACGTGAGCCCAGTTGGGCGGGACTTATGATGGTCATTTGAATGTGTTCTGAGTGTGAAAACATAGAAGGATAAATTGAGTCAGATAATCAAGGTTTTGAGAAAAAAGTAGCGCAGTGTTTTTGTCGTGAACCTCTGACTCGCAGGGAGAAGTGAGGGGGATTCTGCTGTCTCACATACAGCAGAATTTCAATTGATGTTCTCAATTTGTTTTGATGGCTCTATGTTTTTTTTATTCTTTTTGTGAAAATCAGATTTCTTATGGCAAATAATGTGAAGCTCATAGGTAATTTCTTCAAAAATGCTTCCAACAGAAAACTGTAGAGTAATTAAACTGGAAGTGAGGTCAAGTTGTTAATTAAAATCAGGTAACAAGCCCCTTATTTCACCTCCTGTTGGCTGCTGGCGGCATAGCACAGTCTTCTACTCTCTGCCTTTTTCGGTCCCCAGATATGGAGGCAGACCAGACCAAACATCTAGCCTCCTACTATAATTTATAAACCAAACATCAGCCATATTAATGACATATTTTTAAGTTAACTCTTTCTGTTTCATTAACATTTATTCTTTATGGATATTTGTTTCGAACTCATAAGTTTAGAAGTCACTCGCTGAGAAAGCTACTTATAAAACAGTGGGCATTATGGGTATAAAACAACAAAGCATTATGGGTAAATGTGAGACACAAACTCTGCTGGACTGTGTGGGCCTGTCCCGAAGGACTCTGGCAGTTTGTTTCTGTCTGTCTGCTTTCTGCTTAGTCATATACATTAATAATAGATATGAGCTCACCTACAGAGAGTGCTGCTGTGGTCAAATGAAATTGCGTTCACCGTGACCTTGAATCGTTAATATATTACCTGAAACAAATACCACTGAGACCTGCATGGCAACAATTTCTATAAGGGTATTATCTATAAAGGCTTCATAAATTATTTAGAAATATGTCGTTTATTTGCATTCATGTTTATATCTGCATTTATAAATCATTAAGGAGGTGTGTGTCTATGTGTCTGTAAAGAAGCAATAAATGAAATTATAGATGTGTATACCATGTAACGCTTTTACGAGCCCTTTATAGCTATTCCCGTGATGCCGAGGGCTGGTACTGAGCACCAGAAGCAGGAGGAGGTGATCGAGGCGGGTCCGAGCTGTCAGACGGATGTTTAGGGGGTGCATGTTGTCTTCAAGGGCAGCGTGATGAATGCAGGGGCAACAGAATGCAGGCGTGGAAATATCTGAGGTGACACCCTCCTTTTCTCGATGAGACAGATGGTGGCGTCGACGTGCGTTTCCATATTTCACACACAAAAGCCACTGAAAGATTGGCTCTCTCCTATGACGGATATTCTCGAAGCGCGTGGAGATCCTCTTGCCTTTACGCTTGTAAATTTGACTGTTCGTACCCCTGCCGCTCAGCTACAGATGATTCGCTGTTTGCTGGGTGCTTTGTGCTTGGCGCCAGGAGACGGCACCTCCATGGCATGCTACCCACTCCCAGCTTACTGCTAGCACTGGATGCAGATTCCCAGCTCAGCCGCCGCTGGCCTTTCCAGTGCTGGTGTTTTGCATTTTTGCTGCGTGCTGCATTTTTAAGCGATTCACCGCCAGGGAAGTCGCACTTCTGTTAGAGTGGGAGATGATTTCCGTGGTGTGGAGTTTAATGCGGAGAGGGTCTTTTTTTTCACCAGGTTTGCATGATGGGGTGGGGGTGGGGGGTGCGTGAGTCGGGGTGAATTATGTGAGTTCATCTCAGGTCATCCCACCTTATTAGACAGAGAGAAAGACAGAAAAATACTTTGTTAATCTCAAAGAAAATTGCAGACTTACAGTGGCACAACACACACATTTAGACAGTATAAAAGACACATTTACACAATAATAAACAGCAACAGTAAATAATACATGACAATGAACAGTAACAGTGCAAAGAATGGAATTACATTGTAATGGCTTCATAATAAATCGTCTTGCACGGTGAAAGTGTGCTGGAAGAATGCTGAATGGATTGCACTCAGGCTTCACTCCCCAGCAAAAACATATTTGTTCTCCCCCCGCATGAAGACACTGCAGTTTTTCAGCCTGTTCCCTCTCTAATTCATAGCAATTTGTGCACCACAGGCTGGAGAGATCGTCAGCATTTTGCATGAATGACCATCGGTCAAAGCGATATATGTCCCATCTCTGAAGCGCTCACTTCTGTGTCTTGGTTCCCGGATTAAACGGTTTTAAATGTGCATTTCGCCGGCCAGCACGCTTCGGGGTATGACCCGTCAAAGGGTCTGCTCAAAATCTGTCAATGAAGAACAGGAAAGGGAGAGTCCTGCTGTCAGAAGATAGCAGGACGTCGTTAATGGCTTTAACTCCGTGGTATGATAGCACCAGGTCAGACAGATGCCTGTTAGAGATACTGTACTCGATTTATGAGGACAATACCTCCTGTACATTTCTTTCTACAGGTTAACAGGTCGGTCTTTAAGAATAGGCTTCTGAACAGGATTTATTTCTGTCTATGTTCGATTTATTACTCATAATTGCTTTCGGAGGTTTCTTCTTGACAAGAATAGTTAATTGATGCTATTTATTATGGACTGAGAAAGGTACAGGGGGATCCTTTCCAAGCGCAGTTGGCGCTAGGCTGAGTTAGCTGCTCGATTAAGTCGTCATTTGCTCTGAATGGAGGCAGGATACTGGGAACAGACTTGGACCAGTGCTGCATCGGCATCCCATGATTTCGACATCTCTATAGCAATCTGAAGGGAATCGCCCTTGGCATTTTCTTATCCTGAGCCTCCCCATGTTTTTACCTTAGTTTTAATGTACAGAAACTACATCATTCCCAAAAAGGGAAAGCTGAAGACAAAACGGTGCTCTGTTTGTGATCCCCAATGATGTTCGGTTCTTCAAGACTTATTTTTTAGTCATACTTTACATACTTTACAGACATATTGTGCTGTGCTGTGCTGTGCTGTGCTGTCTTGTCTTGTCTTGTATTGTGCTGCTGTTTGTCCTATTTCCTCCCATGCAGTTGTCGCATCCGTTGCAACTGTGATATAAGAATTTCACCGTGTTCCTGTGAGCACACTTGACAATAAAACGTGAACCTTGAAACCTGAGTTCTGTCTACTAGACGCTGCAGTCGCTAAAACATCGGATTTTGTGAAATCTAGTTTTTCGTTTTGGGTAATTTACCAGCTGCAATTATTAAGTTTTACAGCGTTGGATGAAGTCCTGAAGGGACCGTGATGCCATTTCAAAACACTACCTCCGCCCTCGATGAGCTCTGCAATGATCGCTGCACCCAAAGTGCATTTTTTCATTAAAAATCCACAGAGATCCCAAATGGCCTATACACAATAATCAGTATTGCAAATTCACGACGGTCGAGTGGCTCCGATTCAAGCCCAAAAGCACCCAGGACTTGAAAAGAACCGTTACTGGATGCTGGGAAAGCCGTTGATGCTGGTGTGGAATGAGATCCCACTTTCACCCCCGAGTGTGGGATTTTACCGACATCAAAGCTTGATGATTGCGCTTATTGTGTTACCACGGCAGTGGCCTTCGTGTGACGTATGATGAAATAATGTATCCGTCTCCTGCATTGTGGCCTCTTTCCTCGTGGCTTGAGAGTTCCATCCCTGCCCCTGTGTGTGTGTGGTGCTGATACCTTCTCCTTGTGGCTTACCTCCAAGTATCCTGGGTTCCTCCCACGGTCCGAGAACATGCAGATAGCTGAATCGGTGGCCCTGAACTGTCTGTGGTGTGCATTAAACGCCAATGAACTGCCTTCTGCCCAAAGCATTTTGGGATACATCCCAGGCTTGCCGAGACCCTGATGGGGATGAGCAGTTATGAAAAATTGATGGAAATGACAAAATGGGCAGGGTCATGGGTCGGGAACGCAGATATGTCTTTTCGGAGTTCCCGACACAGGCCCAAATCTGCAGCCCTGTTTGGATTTCTGTAATGTCCATCCTTTGAGGACCATGTGGAAGCTGGAATTTGCTACACAGCAGATTGAGTGTGAATAATATTTCCTCATTTAAAATATGCCCCCCCCCCATATCCATCCATTTTCCAGACCTTTGTCTCAATAAGGGAATAAAAAGTAAGGCAGTATCATTGCGTAATGACCATTCTACAATCAAAATGCATCATTATAAAAGTGACCACCTCCCCCTGCTCCTGGCTCCTCCTTTAGAGTGTAGTAAGTGAATAATCAAGTAACTCGCAGCCCGTAGCCTCAGGAGAAGCAAGAAAAATTAATGTGGATCCTGACCAGCTGAGCATATTACCGAAACCTGAACTGGTTCCGTTAATATTCAGCTGTGGAAAAATGTGCGGAAAATCAAAATGCCTCTAATTTAGGGTCTTCTTGATTAAGCCGGTGGAGGAAGCATCTGCCTGACTGTTTGCCTGAATTTTGAAAGTATTCCATTAATGGCCACCCCACCCCCCCACCATACAAACACACACACACACACACACACTCTCTGGGTTGATTTCTGTTGTACCGAGGTACTGGGTACACATTTTCCCCACATGCTTAACAACTCAGTACAATCAAAAGAGCCTGATTAGCCCAATGCCACCACCAAAGTATTAACATAGGCTCTACCTGCAATGCCCTGGGCATCCAGTAGGAAGCAACTGTGTCCTTGTGATGGTAAAGGCTAGAATCATGTTAGGCAGAAATGAAAAAGCCTGATAAACACTAGGGCTCCAAAATTACAGCACAATGGTCCATTCACACCACTTTATTGGGCCATTACATCTAATTAAACACCGCAGCCCATCGGTAAATGCGGCGTTAACTTTCCACCACAGCTGCATAAAGAATCTTTAAGAGCCACACAGGAGAGCAGTGAGTTTCTGTGAGGTGACATTAAGGAAGAGGCCCTGATTAATGTCACTGCACGTAAGAAAATGTCAGGAACGTGACTGAGCCTATAGTGCAAAGATGCCGGCGGCCGTCCTTCGGGAAAAGGAGATGAGACTGGTCTTTCCTGAACAATGTTATTGAGAAGCCCCCCCCCCCGCACCCCATTTTTTTCAGAAAATAAGTGTTTGTTCTGTCCTGTGTCGAGAGGAGCATCATGACATGTCACTGGTATCGATCGGGTCATAAAGGAGCTGGGACTGGGGAACTGATGACTTCTTTAAGGTGGCAGGCAGTGCGTTATGATATCTATATTTCAAACGTTTCCCAGAATTCTCTGACCTTGGCCTGGCGAATGGTGTTGCTGTGAGCCCGAGCCAGGGACAGCTCTGCCGCTGAAAGCAGAAGTAACATGCAAAGCTGGTTGTTCTACTGTTCTGAATGACTCATTACTAAACCTTTGTGAACATTTAACAACTCATTAACGGTGATAATAGGTGTTCCAGTTACGTATGTTTTAGTTAGTCCCTACAGGCTAACTGCTAAGCCGGCACTGGTAAGTTGCTATGGAGATCAGCAGCTTTATGAGGCCATACTGACCTTAATGAAATTCCATGATCATGGAATTTAACACTTTTCATATTATTTTATGAATGCTTGGACTCGGGTGAATGTCTGTGGACCTGAGAGTCAAACTTCTTATCACACTGTCAGGACGGCATCGAATGGCCCAGACTATTACATCAGATGAGCAGTCTGTTTAATATTAAGGAGGTGAAATAACAGGGAAGATGTTGTCCTGTAACGGGAGAGCAGTGTGGTTGCTGATTGGTCAGATGATTGCTCGGGTGACTGGTCACATAATTGGCCAGATGCGTGTATAAGACAATTAAACCAACCTCATCACCCCCGACCCCCCTCCATGCTAAAGTCGACGCTGCTATGTTACGTCTGACTGCTCAGTTTGAGGCCATTAGCACCACCGTCTGCTGAACAGCCAGTAATTATGGGCTAAAATCAAAGAGTGTGTATGGGGGCGCTGCAGGGGGCAGCCTCTCAGCCGCTAGCTGAAAGCTATCCACCTGCATGCGAGCTGCAAGATGAGGGCCCACAGGGGCCCGATTGAAGATGCGTGTGGGCGGGACCTCTCTGCCTGCTCGTTAGTGAATAGCTGCTAAGTCACCCAGAAGTGTGTGAAAAGGCTAAGCGGGTGGGTCTTGACAGACACACACACACCATGTGATTAAATTAACCTTAACGACGTCCGCCTGCATATTAATGAACCCATTCATCTGACTCACCTCTCTGTCCCTTTAAAAGGCTAGGGAAAAAAATTACATAAAACAAGGTCCAAGCCTATGATTTAGCACTTCCTCTGACATTATTAACCTCTGCGGTCTGAAATGAGGGACAGATAACTTAACGCCGGTAGGTCGGTGGTTCAGATCCCAGCGGGGGGCTCGTAATTGTGTCATGACAGATTCTATCAGACCCTGCATTATATACTCGCCATCCAGACATTCATTTTAGGTGACATATCTCGGTGGCATATCTGTGTTTATAACTGGATTTCAGGCTTTCAGCAGAGACAAAGGTGTCATTTTAAATGCTACTCATTTGGTACAGGTAGCTCTTACCTACAGCAGCCGCACTGCAAAAGCCTCAGGCAGTCAAAGGAAATGTTTAAAGCTGGAAAAAGTGTTCACTGGTTAACATTAGAGCATATGCATGTTAAGAGTAACACAATAAAAATAGCAGTAATTTCTTCTTTTCTCCAAAAAGTTACTCATGTCCAGTTGGATGGCTAGATGAACACCACTTCAGTTCCCAAGCTTCTCTTCAGGGGCACCCCAACCATTCCATGTGTTTGTTAAATTTCACCCCCTGCTCAGTCAATTAATTTAATTAGTTAAAAAAAAGTCAATGAGGTATTGATTAGCCATTCGAGGTAAGGTTGTTAAAGTCATAAAATACATGTGTGTTTTGTACGCACTGCTGCAAATATTGGCGTGACTTTAGCAGAGGTTTAGCTAAGGCGAATGGCTAAGCTAACAGACTTTGATGGACAATATCATGCAGTTTCACCAGCATGAAGAGCATTTAAGCATCGTTTTCTTAGATTTTGCACATTGCTGTACGCATGAATTTAGCCAGATCAGGTCTCTGTAACTATTTTAACAATATAACCAAAAATACTTACAAGATTAAGTGGATGCCTGGACTCAGGTTTCCATGGCTGTCATTTCTTGGGTGTCATAGCTTCACAGACCGAATCTGCCTGCGATTTTTCCCGTGCGCGTCTGGGAATCTGTCGAGTCATTGTGTTTGTGCGATGACAGTCCGCATACACGCCAGATCCGACTGACGTTTAGACTGTAAATAAAGCAGAATGGAAATAATACCTTCTATAATGTTTTGACATTTGCGTGTGCATTTGCTATGATTTTATGATAGAGACCCCCCCACACACACAGCGTAACACGTGTATTGATGTCGCCTTCTGAACTTAAACTACCTTCTGATTTAATTTGAGAACAGCAGTTTCAGGTCGGCATAACTATAATTTTTAAATATAAAACTATATATTTAAATTAGACCTTTTCATTTTATTCTATCGACTGCATGATGTAATTTGAAAATACTGCTTGATCATGAATGATTTTCTACGATGCATAATCTATATGTATTTATTCAACATATGCATGTGCACCTGTACGTGTGTATGTGTGTGAGCCATGAATGATCAATTTATTTCCCTTTCTTCTTACTGCAACTATAGCTCTCTGTGTCTCATTTTAGCCTCCTGAGTCCCGGGCTTTTGTTTTTTTTAACAATTAATAGTTTTAAACTAAAAATGATGTCCTTATATGAGGACGTAGGGTCTCAGGAGGTTAATCTATTTCTATATAGTGCCTTTTTATGGGTTATTTCTTGAAAAGTCAAAAGACTAAACTTTTGTTTGATATTACAAACAGATCTGAAGCTATCAGACTAATTTGCGGACACATCACAGCAGTTTAGCAACACATTATATTAAAAGAGCACTGTTGAAAAATGGTCAGAATCCAAGGAAGAAGAAAGTTAACAAGAAGTAAATGTGGTTAAATCTGAGAGTGGGGTTCCTGTTTCACCGCTAGACATTTTTCCCACTGGTTCGTCCAGAGAACTCGACCTAAGTCACGTAAGTTACTTTCAATGAAAGGAACCGCAAATCACGCAGTAGCTAAGCTGCATAAGATGTCGAAACCACATGTGATCCGTGGGCCCCGCCGCCCTCCTCGGTGCCGTGATGGCGAGCGCTAGCCTTGGGACAGAGCAAAAACCCGGCTTGAAAATAAAGTAATTCATGCTAACGCATCGCCACAAGCGACAGCCGGATCCATCATTGTCAGCGAAAGACTGGATCTTACAGGCCTCAAGGTCCCATCAACTCACACCTTGGAGGTTCGGAGTTTCATTCAAGCGTCTGAAAATATCGTGAAGTTGAAACAGACATGACAAGTGAGTTTCAAAAGTGACACATTTTCCAAGAAATCTGTTGTCCTATTGAAGCATGACATTCTTTTTATGATTTATTTATTTGGCAGGCACTTTTTTCCACCAAAGTGACAGACATTTTTGAGTGACAAATCCCTGGAGCAATTGAGGTTAAGGGCCTTCCTCAAAGGCCAAATGGTACCATGACTCTGCCGATCTTGGGATTTGAACAAGCGACCCTTTAATCACAGGTGCAGCCTCTTAACCCACCAAGCTAAACATTGTCAGCCGGGGGGAACTTCCAGTGGTCTTAGCGAATCTGTAATCTCAGTTTATTCTGCCAACCTCAGCATGGGACTCACTGCGCACGACAGTGGGAATTTCCTGGCGCCGTTAGGGCCACGTCACCTTTCACTATTCAGGCCGGTGAATGCGCCAGCCAGATCCTTGATGAATAAATAAATTTAGTTGTAAGATCTTTGTCAGGTTCTCCATCACGAAAGCTAAATTTGAAAGGTCAGGTCCGGTATCTGAAATATTTCTTTAAGTGGTAACGACCCGCACAACAGTCTGATGTGTCATGATAAACTGGAGTGGTGTTAAGCACTGCATGTCTGTCACCCTACTCAGGAAATACGAAACAGCTAGAAGTGGTGGGTTACGGGTTCGAGCTGCGGATTCAAGTCCCCAGCCTTTGTTCTAGAGATGGGTCCTGAGGTTTAGATAGCTGGTTTACTGCCCAGGTGTGTTGGCGACTGCCCATGATTGGTTCCCACCTGCACCCATTGTTCCCGGGATAGGCTCCGGTCCCCCTCGCGACTCCAGTTCGGATTAAGTGGTTACAGTAATGGATGGTTTATTGCCCCTCCCATTTATACTGGGATGTTTCCTGGAGTATTCCAGGTTAAATGCCTCTCCCTTTTATTCAGGAATACTGGTTGTTTCATGGAGCATTCCAGGTTGAATGCCCCTCCCGTTCTTACAGGGATGTCGGATGTTTACTGGAGTATTCTGGTTTAAATGCCAGGGTTCCCTTCTGCGTCCCGCTTGGATGAGTTTCCTGGTTTCAGTTTGCCTTGTTTTTTCGGGGACATTCAAATGCCACGTTGTACCCTCGTCCGTAAAGATGGATCACTCCATCCTTTTGTCTGTCACCGCTGAATAATGCAGTGCCAAAATTCCACCGTGACATTTACCGAAATGTAAAAGGGATGAGGGGGCCCTCTGTGTGGGCACTTAGCTCTTTGTGATGGAAGGGGCGGAGGACCTCGTGATGGAATGCTTTCATTATTCCCATGACAGCCTTTGGGTCCACTGACAGGATCCAGCACTGCTGGGCAAACACCAGCATACTGTTGAGTGTCTTCACAAGGGTGATTCCAGGATTGTTTAAGGTGGGAAGCATTAGAGGGTTCATAGTTCATACAAAGGGTCAGCCAATGATATGTCATGAATTGGTGAGTGACAGGGGAGCAGACCAAGCAGCGCAGAGTTGGGGCCAGTGCTCTTGTTAGCCTCAAACCTGCATACACCCCTGCACGTCAGATTCCAAAACTCCACAAACATTTCTTGTAGAATTTACTAGAAACCTCCAGATAAAATCTCAACGAAAGTGTGAGTGTTAATGCCCTCTTGAGTGCGGACTGTACACACTGTCCCCTCCAAAACAAACAGGTCAGGTCGATGGTTGATTGCTTTTCCAGTCCATGTCTGCATTCCGCTCCCATGCTGTCTGGAATGAGCCCTGAGTCTCCCTGTTAGGCTCTGCATCACTGCTTGAAAACGTGGAGCTGGGAAGTTTTTATAATGCAGTTCTGTCTTTCACACTCTGTTGTCCCCGTCGAGGTGTGCTGTGGACTCTGGTTACCTTGTTTTAGGGGCGTACTGGTTGTTTGTAAGGTCGCGGGACTTTGCATGGTTTATTTATAATGCCGGACTTATGACCTAAGCTCGGCATGACAGAGAAATGCAGGAAGCTCGCTCACCAAATGGCTGCTCTGTTCTGTCTCTCTCAGAAACCGAGAGAGTGAAGGCCGACGGCTGGAGAGACCATATCTTTGGAAGAGGCAGGCAGGAGCAGGTAGGAGTCTAGGTAGCCCTTATCTCGCTGCACCTAGTGCTCCATCCCATGAGATGTTCTCCCAGATGTCAGAACTGGTAGGGAGTTCAAAAGGACTAATCTGGGGATGGTAGCCGGTAATTGCACTTCAGGAGACAGATCATCTTGCCAAATGCAAATTCCATCGATACATGTCGATCCCCATACTTCCAGGCGTGATGTGGAGATGAAGATTTTAATTAGCCAGGACCCAAACGGGGAAATCGGGTCAGCAATGGAATAAATAAAACGTGGTTCACATCGGCGTAGTGCATCTTGCGATATTTTCATGCCAGTACCTTCAGGAAAACCTTAGATAACATTGTCGTCGGGTGCTATGAAAACTAATTGCTTCCTTATCATAAAACGCTTATGTTTAATAAGGTGGAAGATGTTTAATTTGTGGCTGGAGGTTAGCTGAAGTAGGTGTTAAGAATCAGGAGATGCCTGCGAATGTTTGTCTTCGAGCCTGCCGAGGTGCGGGCCAGTACGGTGCACAGGTGGAGTCGTAAAGCTGCAAATTAATTCTCATAGCACGTTAGCAAATGAGAACAAATCCAAGTTTGTTCCATTTCAATTTGCTTTATTGGAAAACTACCCTGTTGAGGGCTGAGTTCAAAGAAGCAACAATATTTCAATATTTTATTTTTCGTTTGCTGTTTGCTAATGCAATATTTTACTTTGCTGTTACAGTCTGCATGGGAAATCACAGGCCGCGGGAAGGAGTTCTGAGATATTTAGACAACGCGACTGACCTTTGAAAGAGGAATGGGGCGCGAATGCCGCGGCTGTCGAGGTGCCGCTGAGCCCCTGCCAAAACAGCAGCTTTTTCGCCGATGACAAACGGGGGCTGTCCCTGGGTCCTTCAGTGGGGGGGGGGGGCTGTGCTTTTAATCCCCGGGCCGCTGCCTCCCCCCCACTCTCCACTCTCCCTGCGGAGGGAATCTAATTCAATTCCCCCGCTTCCCGGGAATCGAATACTTCTCAGCGGTCATCCTGAATAACGAGCCGAGCATGGTACTCCTTCGACATCACTCAGACGCCAATCTTTTTTTTTTTTTGTAATCCGGACCTGAAATAAACACAAAGTGCTCTTTCGGCGAAAGGGAAAACCACTAGTTTTTTTGTTCTTTTTAATCGGGTCCTCAGGCTTCCATGCATCCCTGAGGAGCAGAAGAGATGAGCCCCATCCTAGTCATTAATGACGGCTGCTTAGAAAACTGACCTTCTATCCTCCTGCATCGCAGTTTGCTGCTCATGTTTATGGTTATGGAAGGTGAACGTATATATCATTAATATCATATCCATCCATCCATCCATCCATCTTCCAGTCCGCTTATTCAGTATGGGGGGGGGGGGATCCTGAATCACTCAGAATCACACAGTATGTGGTGGAGATGCTAGTTCACGAACTGCATGAGTTTGCGGTTCGATGCATACAAAGTATTTATTTTAATAATTAGCGGTCTGTCAAAAATAAAAGAACACGCCTTGCTGAAAGTGACATCATCACACACCCCCGTTTGAACGATTCACAGGAGCACTGATTTCAGTAATTAATTAATATGATTCATTTTGTTTAAATCCCGGAGCAAGTGGAAACTCAGCTGTAAATAAATGCTTTGAAGGGGTTTTGTGAGGTAAGCACTGAGAGGACGCCGTGGAGGTCTGACCTAAGTGCTGCTGTTGACCTCGGCCGAGAGCCCAGCCGTAACCGTGCTCCCTATTGGTGTTTAGATCCAGACAGCGTCATCAGTGTCTGAGCACCCGAGTGTCATTCCCAGGCAGAAGGAAACGAATACTAATGATCTGAAGATGGGTTTTCTGTCTCACATTTCTGCAAAAGCCATGCGTGTACGTGCTCAGTGGATTCGGATGCAGTGCCCGAGAACAGGAGCATGCCGGCTCCAGTCCTGAGGTTGGCAGAGCGATCGGGTCCCAGAGCAAGGCCCATCCGTCCATTCTCTGTACCCACTTGTCATTTTCAGTCTGGAGCCGATCCCAGAAGATACAGGCAAAAGGCAGAAAATAACTCAGCATGGGTCACCAACCTATCGCAGGGCACGCTCACACACCATTCACGCATATATGCACATCTATGGGAGATTCGCCCAGGAATTTCATTCATAGGCAGAGCTGTGTGTTAAGGAAGGCCAATTATTTGAAGCGGAAATGGGTGGTAACATCGCTGATTGGAAGGATATCGAGAGCTCTCAATGGTCTTTACAACAAGATGGCCGCCACTGTTCTGGAAATGAGGCTGTGCTTAAGGAATCTAGCAGTTAAGGACTCTTGATTAGCAACCTAAGGGTTGTGGGTTTGACTCCCAGCAAGCACCCTGCTGTTTTCCCACTGGGGAAGATTTTGAATTTTCATGCACTAGCCAAACTATTTCTTTATCCAAAACAGTCTCTCTCTCTCTCTCTCTCTCTCTCTCTCTCTTTCTCTCTGCATAGATAAGCCAAGTGTGTTTACTGGCCACAAACATCTCAGAAACTTGGCTTCTTAAGAACGTGGCAGAATATCAGACATCAAACATGGCAGCCGTTTTCCTTGCTTATCATGTTGCCATGGAAACCAGCTATGTACTTCCTGCTGGTCCGCGACAGGTTGACACCAGATAACGGACTATATCAGTCGATGCCCTTACCTGTTGATCACATCGCCAAAGACGATGGAGAGTCGGGAGGAGAGGACGACCTCCAAGGACAGAGATGAGGTCCAGGTCCGTGGCTTTTACAGGCTTCGCGATCTGACAGGAGGCTCTTCTGTGTAGAAAGAGGCTTCCCTCCATTAATGGTCCATGTCTTCAGACATGCTGGACTCTGTTATTACTTTATGTCGTCAGCAGGAACAGAAAAAGCTTCAGCAGCAACTGAAGCCTTCACACGGGTTTTAAGATATTGATGTTACATCGTCTTTTTATTTGCTCGCAGTTCTCTATTGGCTCATAAACAATGGCTCGCGTGGGAGCAGAGCTCATAGCTAGTGGCCAGCGGCCCGCGTATCATGGCCAGAGGTCCCTGGGCAATTTCACTTAGGACCCCTAGTATTTTCTGCAGAGGTGTAGATGGTGTTGTCAACAGTAAAAGTTGTCGACCAGAGACGGAGGGGACCAAGTGTAAAAGTTGTTTAAAATTTATTAAACAAGCATAGTTGAGATTAGTGTTGGCCCCTGGGCTTCAGCTTGGGTAAACCTGTGCAGTTAGTGCCCCTGCTTGTGGCCTCCAGAGACCCCGGAGTTATTGCCAATATCTGAGTGTCCATGCTGATCTCAGCCTAGTGCTGCCAGATAAGTTAACCCCCCCGGTGGTCATGGTCCCCGTGACACTGGTAGTTTTTACACCTGCCATCTTGAGGCTTGTCCTTGTAAACCGGAGCCCGCCAGAGGAATGAGACCGCTGTCGTTTTGGACATTTACAGATTGCTGAGCATCTTGCGATGAAAGGGTACAGTTCTTCTCTGTATGAGGTTCTCCCCCCCTCCCCCGGGGGTAAATCAGGAGTAGAGGGTTCTCAAGGTGTGGACGGGTTAAAGCCAGGCCTGACATGACAGCCAGGTGCCTGGGAACAAGCTGTATCAGCCAGAAGCAACGTCTGCGAGATGGCTGGGGCCTGCTCTCTGCTCAAAGCCTATTGTTCTGGATAAAAAATAACATTACAGAGGAGAATTGCTAATGCCAATCACCCACTAAGGCTCTCTTTCCTTCATTATTGTGACGCGGGCACTTATTGTTAGCACTTTAACCACTCTAATTTAGACAAGCCCCTCTAAGGGGGCACTGCTGTGAACTCTGGCTGCGTGCTGACCGGCTGCTGTGGTCTTCGATGCATGTAGGGGCAAGGCTAATATATTGGTGCAGGGCCATGTACTGGCCCCAGCTAAAAGCTGATTGGCCCGCTCCCCTGTCACTCCCTGATTCAAAACATGTCATTGGCTAATGATAAGGTTGGCCTATCCCCCACCTTAAAAAAATCCTAGCTGTGGCCCACCCCCATATACTTCCCTGATGAATACTAACTTAGCTAACACATTGTGTAGCCTCTGTCTTACGTGCCCCCGTCCAGCTACACCTCTGCCACGGCTCTATCCCTCTCAGAGAAAAATGGGGAGGCTGCAGCCGGCTCTTTGAAGTGAGTCCCTCCCGGAAATTCGGTCCATTAAAGTCCTGCCGTCTCTGAGCTGACGCTGCCCCCCCGCTTTCCAAAGATGTCAATGGCGCTGATAAACGAGGGCTCGCAGTTGGAGGGTGGTAGGGTGGACGTGGGCGGCAGACCTCCAGGGTCTTAAACTCCCATCACTTCCATTGAGCTACTTGGAAAACATGGTGAGGGCCAGCACCCTGGCAGAGATTATGGATTGTCATGTTCTACAGAATCATCCGGAAACCAATTCAGGCAGACAGCATGAAGCTTATGGATATAACAGCTAACAGGGGTGATTCTAGGATATTTTAAGACATAATTCATGCAGAGGGGCCAGCTTAATCATTAGCCAATTAAATGTTTTCAATGGGTGGGCACATGTTGGGCCCCTCTCCCTCTGGCTCTGCCCCTGCAAATGCCCCCTAATGGCACTGGATTTGTGTCTGATAGGAAAGCAGGGGCAGGAAGAGGTTTGACCTGTAGGGGGAGCCACAGCAAAGGTGTCAGACTCATAATAAGAAGTTTACAGTTCATATATGTCAAACAGTTCCTTGATGTTTATTATGACACAGTCACACTACTGCCCCCTACAGAAACAGGGCAATAAATACATCTAATCAAATTCTGATTAGGCCAGTGATAATTAACCTTCGGCTAATTGTCATTTAGCACTGGATTTTTTATCATAGCTCTCAGTGTAAAGGACCATAAACATGAGTTTACTGGGTAACACACTGATCTATTAAAACTGAGCTCTGGTAACAGTGAAAAAGGTTTCCCCTCTGTTTACTTTCACACAAATGACAAGGGACTCACATTGTGTTTTTGTCCCCCCCCCACCCAAGCCCTGTAACACACCCCAAGCGCCTATGACTCATTGTCCCTTGTTGATGCAACACAACAGCAATCAAGGGGGCTGCATCGCTAATGGATAAACACGGTGACAGTGGCCGTGGTCCTGCCAGTGCGCACCCTCTCCGAAACCACCGCCGGTGGAGCGTGACCCAGGACAGGGGCGTGAAGTAGAAGTGCCTTGATTACACAGGGTCACGTGTTTAAGTTCCCGAGGAGGCACCTTGCGCTCGTGCCCAGTGTAATTTCATAAGGGTAAGGCTACATTGTAGCATGTGGTTCACTCAGGGAGTCAGCGGTGATTCTAGGTCAATTTTTAAGGATTTTAAGGGCCTAAGAGGGGCTGCTATTCATACAGTGGAGCCAACATTATCATTAGCCAATGATATGTTTTGATTCTTAGTGACAGGGGAGCAGGCCAATCAGCTTTCATATTGTACCGAAGTTCCTAAGGCCCCACCCCTGTATAAACCCTTCCAGGCAGTTTAAGCCCCTGCAACTCAAGATAAGCAGTCAGAAGATGGATGGATGGATAGATGGATGGATGGACGGATAGATGGATGAATGGAGTTTTTTCTCATCCCTCATATAAAAGAACAGGTATTATATGGATTCAAGTTTGAGTCCTGGAGATATGGGAGTGGGGTTACATCCTTAAACAAACATGGCTCTCCGCTTTCAATCCTCCTCTTCCTCCAGTAAGGCTTAATATGTCTCATTTTGACATGTGGGCCAGATTACAGCCATGGACCTCTTTGTACCTGCTGTGGCATAACCTTAAAGCTACTTGTGTTGTTGGACTATTGAGCCAAGTATTGAACTTGGTCCAGTAAAACATCCAGCTGTATAAATGGGTCAAAACTGGAGTCTAACACAAAAGAGCATGAACAAGATAAGTGAAAGATAGATTAGGGTTATATAAGGAGTTTTCCTCGAGCTAATTGTTAATTGATCGAACCTGTGTGTTTCGCTTGCCATTCTTGCTGGAAACATCTTCTGTGTATTAAACCATTGTTCCTCAACTCAGTCATTGGGGACCCCAGGCAGTCTAGCAACATGTGCCTGGTGTTCAGTGTTCTTGCTTGTTTGGTTCATTCTTGATTGATTGATTGATATGTTTTTGTTTGTTCGGTTTGTTCTTTTCGTTTAGTTTGTTCTTGATGATTTGGTTCAGGTGTGCTGGGAGCAGGGAGGGAGCAAAAATGTGGACCGTCGGTGGGCCCCTAAGGACTGGGTTAAGAAAAACTGCATTTGACTATAGTTGACTTTCTTGAGCATCCCCACACATGCACCTATATGAGAATCAGGCACTCAATTTCCCCACACACACTTCTGCAAGCGATGGTCGCCCATTACCTCCCAACTGCACCAACTGTCCCAAGAGATGCCTGTGGCAGTTAATGTTGATTCCCAAGTCCCATCTGTGCACACATACCCTGATAGAGATTGACACCAGTTTGTGGAGCTGCCATATTGATATTCAACACATCCATCCCTCTTATACACACATTAATATTAGCTGTTTTGCTTTTATTGTTCTTTTTTAAGTTGTTTTATTGATTTTTTTTTTGGCTGGTTTCTCACGTTGCATGTTTCATTACTCTTTTTAGTCATTGCACTCCTCTGGGAATTAGTAGCGAGACGCTGACCTATCAGAATAGCGTTTTAAATCACATGGGTTTTATAATCCAGTCATGGGGCAGCTTATGGATTATGAGTGATGGATTATGGAGGCATAATGATGAAGGGCATAGGGGTCTACTTACATTGTGTGTGACTGGTTTTGGCAGAAGAGTCTAGGATTTGGCATGTCAACATCCCACTGGGATCAAGCGCAGATGATTCCTTTCTAAACTGAGAGTTGTGTTTTCTTCCAGCACCAGATTTTGTTACAGATATTAATTAAGTAGTATGTCTTGTTTTTTCTTTATCCCATGATGTGTTTATGTTTTTAAAAGGCCTAATTCAGATGAAGGGCCACATGAAATTCCTTTATTAAATATTAATTATCTCTTTAAATGACCAGGTATTTGGTGTTTTTGATTTATTGGTTTTTTCTTGATTGTTTGATTTATATTTGCTTGTTTGGTTTGTTCTTGATTGTTTGGTTTGTTTTTGTTTGGTTTGATGTTACTGTTTAATTCTTCTTGACGATTTGGTTCAGATGTGCTTGGAGCTGGGAGGGAGCAAAAATGTGGACTGTCCGTGGATCCCTGAGGACTAAGTTGAGAAACAGTGATTTAAACAAAGTCTGAGGCTGATACCGTTATATATGTCCATAACCGTTTTTTCACCGGACATACACACAAACCTCGTATACATACATACACCTGCCAGACCACCATCAACACTAAATTAGCGCATTTCATCACTTCCATATATTGCTCTGGTTGGACTGTATTTCTTTCTATAATGACATTGGTCTTTTTGTTAGACCAGCTCATTTCATCGTGAGAGATCGCTCACAGACAGGCAGAAGCCTCTCTCACCTCCACTAGATGGGGCTTCTTCTCTGAAGAACCAGACCAGATCACTGTGCTCCCCTTGTATTATAGCTGAAGCCTTTCATTTGTATATGTGTAGCTATTATGTTGTATGCAGCTCAAAATGAGTAGGTGCGCCAAAAAACACAGAGTTTTCCAGAAGGCGCTGGGCTGTGGAAAAGAGGCTTAACCCATCTGATGTGTCTTTTGAGTCCGTCTCTTTGACCATTATGTCCCCAGATCTAAATCAAATGGGTTTGTCTGTGCCTTGTTTTAACGGTATTAGTTTCTCGACGTGTGCGAGAGCGTACCGCAAGCCCCCTCCCACTGTTCATGGTGGGGGTTGGCCTCAGAGGAAATTGTCCACAGACAGAAAACAGAGAAATATGACAAAATAAAAAAGACAATGTCAGTGAATCATTGCCACAGTGACTAATGGCAGAGAGCGTTGGATTAGGTAGGTTATGGAGAGCACAGCAAGAAATTCACTTCAGAGAAAACACAGAGCATGTTTCGCAACAGGGCGGACAGGGTGTGGGATCCTAACCTCATTTTATTCTCCACTATTTAATTCCCTTTAAAAGAACCCATATAACCGCTCGCTGTGGGTTCGCGAAGATAAGAGGCTTTCCGGGTTACTTTTGTAATCCTGCCGTTCTTCTCAGTAAGTACGCTTGAACTCGAATCCACAGAAATATTGAGGAATGAAAACATATGTATAGAGAGCCGTGGATTCATTTTATCATATCAGAGCAGTGCGTGACACTCGTCGGTCAAGTCACCGAGGCTGTTTGTGGTATAAGGGTTAGCCAGCGAGGTACAGATATGAAAAAAACAGGAAATCATAGCAAATAAATACTAATAGTATAAAAGAACACTGGCGTTTTGGTATGGGATCTATTCAGAGTAATTAACACATATTGTGTTGCTTTATTCAGTGTATCTCTAGAACTTAGCTGAAGGTCAGAGCAGAATTCAGAATAAAATAACAGGTTTTTAGTTATTTTAAAAATTCATGGACACACAGCGAGCAGGGGAATGCTTCAGAGAATCGTTTGTGTTTATCCACATGTCCATCTGTCCATCCATCCATGTGTGCATCCATCCATCTTTCAGCTGTTTATCCAGATGCATTGAGCCTGGAGCACATCCCAGGAAGCACAGATCACAAGGCAGGGGACACCCTGGATGGGGTGATCTGTGTTTTTCCAAGATCTGAACTTTTTCTTCCCCTGTAGTGAAACAGGATTTTTTTTAGCTCAGATAGAAACATTACTAAGGTCCCATTTGGAATAATCTTGATGGCATCTCAATCTCCTTTGTATGAACAAAACCGACACACAATTGCAATGACGTGACAACCGCCAATATCTTTGAATTCCATTTGACCCAGCATATTTTGAGGATTATGCTTCCCATAATAAATACAGTCGCGCATTAATCTCGGAGTGTGACGTGCCGGTTATTAAACAACACTCACTCTTCCTGGGAAATTTCATTAGAAAATCTTTTAGTTCTCACGGCTTGTGTGCACCAATTCATCAGGGATATTAAATGCTCCCAGGGAACCAGAAAGACACAGGCAGGGGGCAGCGGTATTCGGGAAATACCCCTATATGCAAGGTTACCCCCAAATATCAGACATGGTTCCCAGATCCCCGCACAACGGATTAGATTCACCTGCTGACAACTTCACGTTCTGTTCGAGGTGTGATGGATTATGGTCGCCTTCTCTGTGTTTGGCCAATAATCCTAGATGAACTGGCAATCCACGCAGTATCCTGAAGTGAAATATAAATAAAATAAATATTAAATAGATCAAATAAAATAGGAATGGCAAACTATGCCCTGTTTAATGCTTTTTCTGAAAGCATGTTGGATCACACCAGGCTCTGCTTTAGCTAACTAATACATGAGTGATACTGACTAATTAATCCCATAAAGCATCTTTGCCACATGTATGAATCAGTGTCTCTGAATTGCCAGTAGGGGGCACCCTCCACCTCACCCCCTCTGCTACCTGGGCCCCCCGGTGAAAAACTGATGGATCTGCGGACCATATTTCCCACGGTTCTGTGCAATTGCTCTGATTATTGCAAAGCTTGTTGCTGGGTTATGTTAGCTAGCTGTTGTGCTATAAATCTGCAAAGTTTCACTATATTTTTGGCCATGATGAATAAGGTATGTGTCACTCTCCAAGTCAGAGAATCGCCAGCTAACCCGAGGCCTCCGATGATCTGAGAGCTGTCACCCGTGAAGGTGTGGCTGTCAGTGACTGGTCGCTTGCTTTTCTAAGTCGATCACTGTGCTGCAGCAGGTAAGTAAGTTGCAAAAGCTTGTTTCTGTATCCGGTGCTTTGGCACTGTGTGTAACGTTTTAACCGATCCTTAACATATGACTGATTGTTAAGTTAATTTGTTGTTACTTTTTCGGCAAGTCTTATATTTTCCCCTTTGTCTTCATCACCATCATTATCACCCTCATCATTGGGATCATCATTCTGTCTCAGTTGTGCCTTTAAGCTTCTCCAGACAAATTGACTGGCTATAGTCACGTGAGGCACCGTGGGCCTGAAATATCACGGCAGAGCCCGTAGAGCAGCAAATTAAATATAATTTTAATATTATAAGCATGCTGGAGCGTCTCATTGAAATCCAATAAGCTACTCTTTCCAGCCAGCGTGTGACTAAATGGAATCCAGAATAAATTAGCTTTTATACTTTTGGGGGAGAGAGAGCTGCCGTAAACTTCACTTTTGATTTCCTTTATCGCGTTAATACATGACTTTATTCTTTGGCTAACTTCTGAAATGCTCTTGCAGCGTCTCCCGAAGCCTGCCAGTATTAATCACGCGGCCGACTCGCTCCTGCAAGATCTCATTATCGTCTCGCAGACATCATCAAATGTTTAAGAACTCCGCTGATATGACTGTAAAACGCTCATTAAAGTCTGTTATTTCAAATCACCGATGCTGGGGCTGGAATTAATAATTAAATAAGATCAATTAATAAATAGAGAAGCCAGTGCTTTCTGGACACAGTGCGTGCTGTGAATTAGGGGTGGTTTGGGTAATAGGTATGAGGTTATTCAGTGTATTTGCTCATCCAGCAATATTCTCAACATCCCATGCAATTATGGGATGTGGATGAGAAAGCTTTCGATTTCTGCACCCCCCCCCCACCAGATGTTTAAACTACCTCGTTTGGCCAGCAGGGGGTGTGATGTAAAAACAAGGGCTGCTTTTTCACAGAAGAAATGTAGCATGAATGTGTAACAGCAGCAGGGTGAATGTTCTTCTTTTGTTGTGGCATCTTACAAAGATGGGAAGGTAATTGTCCAGACCTCTGGGGTGCTGTGAGGGGACCTGCTGTTGAACCCATATATGATTGCAGTGATATTACTCTTCGTACTGTGAGCCGCCTGCGGCGTCTCCGGGGGCCGGGTTCGAGGTCCCCTCCATTGGCAGCATCATGTCGCTTCTGTGTGCCTTTTGGCATTATCACCAAAAAATGAAGTTCAGTTTTTCCAGCACTTGCTGTGTGCAGGAGGTACCACAGGTGGGAATTGGCTGAATTTTCCTGAGAACGTGGAAGTTTAGTAGCTATTCCAGCATTCATATTAATGGATAGTGAATGCTATGAGGCTCATGATAAATTCTGCACCAGCGGCTGGCTCGAGTCCCACGCTCTTTTAGGACACGTCTTCCATTTTATTTTTTCATCTTTTCCTCTGTATCCTATACAGTCAACACAAGATTAGCCATTTTAGATTGGCAGTGGGGTGGGGTGGGGTATTTAATTTAATATTCTTGGCATAATTAAAATCCTGTGGTGTATTGCCTAATTGGACACACACTTGGGGCTTCACGTCCTGTTGGAGGGCTGCGTAAATCCTGTTGCAGTGACTGCAGTCCTTCTGCCATTGAGGGTCTGACAGCAATGCATTCTGGGAAAATAATGTTCAGCCGGATAGAATGATGTGATTGGTCGGTATGACAGAAGCCACCTTCATGTGCACAGTGAGGTTCAGGACCTGGACATCTGTGATTGTTTGATGAGCATGTAATTAATTACCAGGCAAGGGGTTGGAATGCCAGTAATGATTGGCAGCTCTTGTAATTGATTGCAGGAGCTGAGTGTGAGCTTGAGCCCCTCCAATATCTTCTTTAGCCCCCTCCCCCAAATAAACGTCTATTAATAATGTGGGCCATCTCTATCAGACACCCTCTCCCAGTAAAGGCTTAGCCCCCTTTTCATAAATCTCTAATGATGCCCCTGATTGATCATATTGGTGGACAGACATGAGCAAATCTGGACAGTGATTGGCCAGTGTATGCAATGACAGCAGAGTATACATGTTCACATTGGCTGGAAGCGTTGGCATGGCAGAGAGTGCCAGAAGAGTCTGATATGTTACCCGTGGATCCATTACGTTACATTTATTCATTTAGCAGAGGCTAAACGTGCCACTGAGGACAGCTTGGGGTCTGAGAGCAGGGCTCTCACTGCCCGATTCATGCCATCCCTGTACACAGGGAACGTAGATACAGAATTTTCCAGCAATGGCCCAGCAGGCCAACCAGATTGGGGTGAGCTCACAAGTTAGTTATTTAAGCCCAGGTTCATGAAACCAAGCTCATAAATAAAACAGTCCATCGTGAACGTTGTCCACTGGATCTTGTCCATTCTTTATAAACCGTGACCTGGGATGTGGCGAGTAAATAAAGAGTCATTTTAAGCATGGCCGCCGTCCATGATTCATATCCCGGTGCTTGTTACAGACAAAGTCGATGCATTTGAAATGACATAACCCCCCTGTGCTTTGGGGGATGGACGCGCAGTTGTGTACACAAACCACCAAACTCATTAGCATCAGATTCGGACTGACGGGGGAGCAGATGCATAAAACATCCTTCCATCAGACAGGATGGGCCTGGAGGTACGGCTGAGTCACTCCTGGATGTCCAACCAGCTCACAGGGATGAGGTGCCATCAGGGGACTCCCTGTCACTCTCCCAGAATGCACCTGTGGCCATGCATTGCCTCCGGTGGAGACAGGCGGTGCCCTGCCCCCATCCTTCCCCAAATAGGCACTGGCATGCATATGGAACCAGCCAGAATCCAGAGATTACATGTTTGTTTGATTTCCTCCAATTCTGCTTGATTGGCCCAAAAGCTTTTTCTTCATTATAAAAACTATCATCAAGTGAATCTAAAATTGGGTGATGTTTCGATGTGGAAAGTGTGATTCTGCGCTGTAGGTACATTTTATTCCTGCTGTCAGGTGTTAAGACCACAGGTGCTAGTAACGACCTTCGTTAAGGCCGTGCCATTCCATTTCCACCGTAATAAGTTCACTAGAAAGATTTTTCCTAGAACATATAGGGAACGTTATTCATCATTTACCTCCAATATACTTCATTGTTTATCTCTTTTGTTCTGTACCCTTTAAGCTCTCTTAACTCTTCCTGAGGTAGTAGACAGATTAAAATATATGCATTTTTAAATATAAAATAGACGAAAATCTTTCATGGTAGACTGGGAAATATGAGAGATGAGAATTTTTTAGATGAGCAACGTTTCTTGGTTTTCTTGAAGTTGAAGTGAGGTGGTATCTCTCCAGGACCCTGCAAGGATGTGTTTCTTAGATTCGGCTGAAGCCTGTGTAATGCTCACAGACAGTTTCTCAGGAGGACAGCCTGAGAGGTCTAAGACCGGCCTTTGTGTTGCAGTCATCCTGTTTCTGTCTCAGTGACAAGCTCCATGGAGGCGACCTCGCCTTGAATCCCTCTGAATCGCCCTCCTCTGGACCCCGCCATCCTGCAGCATGTTTGGGTGAGCGGAGCCAAAGCAGCATCGATACATCGGATTCTTACATTTACCTGGTGATTAGGCAGCCAGCAGGCAACTCGCCATAAGACAAATGTTTACTGTTCACGGCTGGCTGGGTTTTTCCGAAGCTCCCGGTACAAGACCAATAGATCAATAACCCAGCATGGCGAGAAGTTTGTTCTTCTGCACAGGAGGTGTTCTGCCTCGTGTAGTGACGTCTGGGAGGTGCTGCTTGGATAAAATAGGGGACACTATCTGCTGGATATGGTTTCTTGAATTGACAGCGATGGAGATGACCGCATCCTCAAGGGAAAGCAAACCCCACACGCTCTCTGCTATTGTTTGATGCTCTGTGGCTCTGTGTGTTGCGAAAACCCTGACTGTGCCCAGGTCGACTTCAATTATTTACACTCATTTGACTTGTTTGTGTCAGACAGAAGGTCTCCATTCAGAGGTACGATGGTATTTGTTAAATCTTCTGGCGGAACCTTCTGGCATGTTCTTCACACCTGTAAAAACCTTCTTAATAAGGAGTCGAGGTTGTCTGGCTTGGCATCTGCAGAGTAGACCTCTGTAAAGAAAAGTTCTGATTGGTCAACAGCAGTTTCAATCAGGTATCCTACATCCGAGTGAGTCTGACTGATATGAATTTAAACTTTTGAAGATGACTCTGAGGAGTTGTTGAAGGATTTTGTTCTTGCACTGGACTTTTTATGATGCTGCTTAAATACAGTTGGAGAGTCATACAACAGTGTGTATCTGAGGACCAGTGTCTGTAGTGACTACTTGATGCGTAATGTCAGGAGAGAGTCAGAGAGGTTGCCCACCACCCTGCAGGAGGTATTTTAAAGTAAATCACAGACAGAGGCTGACCTTTGACCCCATGTCTGAGCTGCATGATTGGCCAGGCCCTCACTGGACTAGTTGATCCTCAAGTAAGGCAGCCTCGAGGTGGCCATAAAGGGCCTCATTAAAGACTGTGCTGTTCCGTTTCTGTGGTAACGAGCCCGCTAACAAGTTTTCATCAAATAATTGTACTCGTCCGGCTTAGCTGCCATTGGGGGCAGCATTCCCAGGCCATGTCTCTGTCCCTTAGGCCTCCCTGTAACCTGGGCTCTAATGGCTTGCCCACTGCCATCCCCCATCATGCAGTTCAGTCTATGCTGTGTGGCTAAGCTAATGCTAATTCAGCTTCATCGTTTAACCCCTTGGGGTCGGCGGTCCCGCCGGCGGGATCTGACAGAAATTTCGCCGAACCGTTTAAATAACTCCGCGAGTTTTTGTCATATACACATTTTAAAAACACCCTCAAAAACCTTGGACGGTCTACTTTTCA
>JAOYFF010000081.1:21641180-21663209 GCA_025773925.1 Cryptomyrus ogoouensis
AGAACGGGCAACTCTGGCAGGCAAGCAGGAGATGCTTTCTGTGGAAATTGTTTCAGAATGCCAACCCATCTGTCCGTCTCCGCTGCCTCTGCATCTGGGTGTTGCTTCCCAGAGTGGGGGCTGGCCTTTCTTTTATACGGAGTCTGTCACCGTCACCAGGCCCTGGCCACTTTGTCCAGAACATTCCGTAACCTGGCCGAGCTATGCAGAGGCGATAAATGTTATCCGGTAGACAGACTCAGAATGTTCACCGAGATACCACCTACTACCTGTGAAGGGCTTCTATCCAGCCTGAATATATTTGTGCCTCCTGCCCCCCCACCTCACTCCCCAAGACCAGCAGGCCTCGCTGATAAATCTGCCCGGTCACTCTGCCCCGTACTGTCACCTGTGTCACTGCATTTCAGTAAGTGCACCCGCATGCCATCCCGTGAACTGATATTCTGTTCCTCTTGGGGAGGAAAACGCATTCCAAAGGAACACACTGCCAGCTACGGCAGTGTCACATGGAAGCTTCCGGGCTATTAGTCGGACACTCGACGTTTGGCCGCCCTGACAAACAGACTGGCCCTTCATATAGGCCGTGCTGTGGCCATTCTGCAGGGGATGGAAGAAATGTCCAGCAGGGACCCTGTCAACAGCTGTCATCTTCAAGACAGTTCCTGACTAAAAAAAGGGGATTCCAGACCAAAAGCAGAGGAGAGTCTGTTATGTATTTCTGTACAGGCATTGACTGGCCTGCCGTTCCACCATCTCTCTGGCCAAGGACCCTCTACAGCCAATCGTACAGCCAGGGAGCCGTGCGATTGGCTGAGAGCCCCAGTTCATTTGCATAGGCCCAGACTCGCTAACTCTGCTTCCAAAACCTCAGCTTTATTTACTCTATGTAGTGTTTGCTAATTAGCCCAGCAGAAGCTACCAGTTAATCACTCCAGTCTGGGCTACCTGTTACCCTTTAATCTCATTATCACTTTTATCTACACAAAGGTGGCATAAAGGGTCTGGGCGGTGGTCATTTGTTACACAATTAGTTTGCTTTGGATTATGGGCAAATCGAGGGGAAGGATCCTCAGGACTGTGTTGACGGGAAGCTCTTCATTGTTCTGTCTGTCCAATGTCATATCAGCGAATGGCTGTCGCTCTGCTGTCATGGAACGTTTTACCTGCTAGTGACCCCTGTAAAGTTACCCACCCCCCAGGACAGAACTTCCTATTTATACACATGCTCCCGGAACGCCCGTGCAATCTAGTTTATTAATATGTGTTCCTTGTTTCTCGGGAGAGACAGAAAATACGGAAGCAAAACAGAGCACAGAGAGTTCTTTCTGGTTGCCGCAGTCGTGTCCATGGAGAAGCGTGTGTACTTCATGGTCCGTTGGACCAGGCTCCACGGCTCAGCATTTTGCAGTATCCCAGTGTGGTGCATCACGGTTGAGCTGCGATTGACCATGGGACTCGAACCTCTCACGTGCCTGCGTTCTGTCATTCCTGCCGTGTCCCTTACGCTCAGTCACGGGGCAAAAGCCAGTTCAAAAAACAAAACGAGCCCCGATGTTGGCGCCGGCAGGTCATTGTGAGGACGGACTTCTCACTCTGGTACCAGGGGGGACTGAGCATGTCGCTTGCGGCAGATCTTAAACGCTGCTGGGTATGTGGATGAGCTTTGACTACCTGAAATCAGGAGAGGTGACCTGCTACACGGATTCAACCTCCAGTTAAGACATCTGGAGATGACAATGAGCAGCGCCACAACATAAATTTTTTCAAGGTCACTGTTACAAATCTCTGGAGGAACACAGTGAAATGTTTATTCCACAAGTTGCAAAGGAGGGGACAATTGCATCAGGTGGACAATAGGACACACAGCAGTGTGATACAGGACAGACGGCGGAGTGATACGGCAGATGATGGTGCATTAAGAATTAATAAACAAAAAGAAATAAATAGGATCTGTTGGAGATAAGGATGTGCAAATTGACCTAGTATAGTGAGTAATACTGATAAGGTGCAGAAGAGGAATATTAACATGGAGGGGAGACAGAGGCAGGTCAGCAGTTGTTTAGCGACCTGACGCCTGGGGGGGAGACGCTGTCCGCGAAATGGGTGGTGACACACCGGTCGCATTTTTCACAAGGGCGTGAAGAGGCCATGAGGAGAGGTTTCGGTAGCTAAGGAACAGGATGTTAGCAGGGCTGACAGGAGCAGTGGGACACAGGCTGGCAGGAGGTAGCGCCGCTGATGCCGGCGTGGTGGCTGACACGGCTGGAGTCCTCTGCTTCTCTGCGGCCTCGCTGACGGCGAGCTCGACGACGGGAAGACTGTCACCGTGCCTTCGTCAGCAGCATCCTGGGCAAACGCAGTGGCGACCGGTGTTTCCCGGGATCGCTGTCTCTCCCGGGTCACATTCGATGTTAATTAACGGACGGCAGTGACCTTTGCGGGAAACGGGGTGGATGGCGTACCTAATCTCACACCCGCTGAGTTCGAGGGAGCATCATTATCAGATCAAGCCGAGAGTCGGTCTTCCTTTGATGGAGTGTTGATTTAGTAAAAGCAGAGTCATCGGAGCTCATTAAAACCACAAACCCAAGCACCCAGCGCAGTCCCCTTATCCCAAACCACCCGCCCACCCACCCGCAAGCTCTCCCCACATTAGCGAGAAGATCCCTGAAAGGTAAAGTGTGTAATTATGGAGCGATAATGACTCTTATTCATAGCCCGGGAAAGCAGTTATGGAAGTCCTACGATTCTACGATTTGGCACAAAAACAGTGTGTGTAGGAGGGGATCTTGGATTCGGAGCTTCTGAAACATCTCAGTGATGTTCAGTACGAGCCCGGGTGTCTCCCTCATGGTCGGCTTCCCGCTAATATCATTATTATTTTATTTAATTTGTGTGATGTGTCAGGAACGACAGCACCCGCATGCTGACCAGATGGCGTCTAGCGATTGTGGTCGGGGATCCCATTTAACAGAGGGCCGGGAAATGGCTTTTAAATCCTCTGATGGTTCTCAGCTGGTAAACAGTGCTGGGTGTTATGATAACGGACACACAGCTCAAACACCGCGTGACACCCATTGTCTGATGCTAATAGTGTAATTGTACAGGTGCTTCCAATATTTTCCTAGCCTCTGGAGCTCCTACGAAGGTTCGTGCAGACTGACGAGGTCATGTTGAAGGGGTAACTTGCTCATTCATGAAACACCAGTTCCTTTATGATGCAGGTTTGTTTTTCTCACATTTGTGTTAATGTCAGAGCAATGGTGGGCCAGAGGTATGCTGCCGAAGGCGGCATGAAAGCTTTGGTGTGCCTTCTACGCATGGGTGTGTAATAAGTCTGATTTAATACACCACCATCCCCCCACCCATGTTGTATATCATGGACTGATCTGTATCTGTGGGTTTGTAGGACCCAAAATGCTTGTCGGAGGGGGGGGGGGGTTCCTATATATGAAAGACATAAACCTGATTCATCTTCCTCTTCTTCTTCAAATAAATTCAGTGGTTAATTAACCGAAATATCAATCATTCAGTTTTTGCTTCTTCATCTACACTTAAGGCACACCTAGCTCATTGTCGCTCTCCTGGATAATAGCTCCGCGTCTGTAAGCTCCTGCACTCTCTGGCGGATCCTCCAGAAAGCCGTTCCCCTGCGCGCTCAGGGAGGGGCGTGTACGTACATGATAGATTTGCTGCTCCAATTAGCAAAACGCTCCACATAAAGGATACTCGGTTGATTTGCATAATCATCATGCCGTGCTCAGTACTAATGTAGCAAATGATATCCTTGTAAAACTAAATAAATAGGGCTTGTAAACAGTGTTCTGTCGTGTCACTTCGCCTGTACTTACCACACCTGAAATGTGTACACAGTGCCTGCCGGCCGCTTTCTGAAGCAAAGGGCCTGAACGTGCACAGCACGTACGCGTGGGCTTTTTCCTGGGTTAGAAATCTGCCATTCCTCTGAAGTGTCCCCCAGTCGACTCCCAGCCCCATCTGTACGGCTATATGATTGGCTGGTGTGTGGCTCATTGGGTTAGGAAGTTGATCTGAAGGTCGCCAGTTTAAATCCCAGGGTCACCAGGATGAGGTCACTGTCGGGCCCCTGAGTAAGACCCTTAACCCCCAATTGTTCCAGCAACTGTCTGATATACATTGCTAAATAAATAGAATGTGAATGCACTGCCAGAAGGTGAAGTTCTGTGCCATATGAGCAGGGGAGAACCCAAAAAATCCTGGGCCCCTGAATCTGCCAGGGTATCCATGCCCCTTCTACACCCCTGCATATGAGACAGATCCCTGACGTGTCATTTTATTAGCATTTAGGGCTTATTTCTGCGTGCCATGCATGTTGTAAAACCTGTAGCCATTTAACCTGCGACCCTTATTTGAAAATAGCATTACTGATCAAACCTTCACTTTACTTCACTTAAAACACCCATACAACATGCCCAATCATGTTCTACTTTAAATCCTGACAAAAGGATGATAACCAAACACAAACCAATTTCTGAAAGTTTCACTTAAACGGATAAAGAAACTCACACTCACAGACACATTAATGTTGGATTTCTCTAGCCATTGTAAGCATTGTGGAGACTTCTGTCCCGGGTCAGACATATGATTTTGAAAGCTCAGACCCTTGGGAAAAATCAATATAAAGCTTGTCTTGATTGGTTCAGTGACATGACATGTCACCAGCTTTTCCCATGCTGCCTCGTTTACCAGGCCTTGAAAACAGCAAATAAAATATTAGAAAGTGCCTTACTTGTGTTCAGTTGTAGTCTTTTCTGCTTAATTCCATTCCTGGCTTTGTATCCAAAGTGTTAAAAGTCACCTTCCCCGCGGTGACAGTGACCAGCACCATGAAGATCTTGTGTAGCATAGCTTCAAAATAAGGTGGGGTTTGCAATAACTGGCAGGATAGGTAGTCCCCATGTTACAAGGTGACTGGCCGGAAATCCTTGCCATTCAGGAAACCTGTACGGATTGATCCATATGCAGGCTCATTTTGGTCACTAGGCCAAGAGCTATGTGCTGAATGCTGTGAATCATATGTATAGACAGTACCTGTTCATTTTTAAATATGCCTTTTCCACTGAAATATTGATGATAAAAGAGTTTAGTTGATTATGTTTTGCTCCAATGCCCAGCAATGTGGGATTGCCTGCTCTATTTGTGTGTGCCATTTTACCCACCAGTGGGGGCGCTGTCTCCTTGATGTTCTGTCATGTTAGTCACCACAGGGCCTAAGGTTGCTAAGTCAAGGTCTTCTGCATCATGGAGCCCTGGGAGGTGGAACTTTCTCTGTTTTCCCACAGTGATGTTCACATAGTCTGTTTTTCTGGAACTTTTCTGGTTGGGGTTACTGCACCCATGTGAGTCTTACTTTTCCCCAGCTGGGGTGAGGTCCTCCTTTAACAGTACTGTTTTTAAATGACCCAAGCTGGTAGATTACGAACTTTGAGAAGAATAAATGAAGCTTAGTTTGACAAAGATCTGGTTGGCTTCCCCATGTTTTACATATCAATTTAATTGGTTGGCCGTTTGCCACATTTTTGATAGAGGTCTGTGTCATATCGCCATGGTAACCACAGAGTGGCCCTTTCCACTAATTAGCAAGTGTGCTTCCAGGTTTACGTCAGCATGCCAGCTGTTAATCACAGTTTTATAAGTGCTGATGTTGACGAGTGTCACCTTTTGCCAGTTATCTTTGTGAGGGCTGTGTTGATTTGTCGTTTGCTCAGAAAGAACCTGCCCTCTCAGACCCATGATTGGCCAGTCTCAAGCATGTTTGTAGACTGGGAGTGACATGTTCATCTAAGCTGCTTAATAAATCCAGAGTAACGGTGGAAAACCCATGTAGTTCTGGGAGCCGAGCTTGTATTCAGACCCAAAACCTTCTGACGTAAACAGTGCCCCCCAGAGTCCATCCATCCATCCATCCATCCATCCATTGTCTGAAACTGCTCAATCCCAACTGGGGTTGTGGGGGGGACTGGAGCCTATCCCAGGAACAATGGGTGCAAGCGGGAACCAACCCTGGGCAGTCGCCAACACACTTTATCTATTAATCTATACATTTTATCTATTAATATTCCAGAAACTTGATAAACCACAATGTTGGATGATGGACGGTGCTTGGATAAGGTGGGGCTGGTTCCCCCCATTTTACTTATTGACCTCATACTATGCGTGATCCTGTTCCTGGCACTGAAACACGCAATAGTCCTATGGGGTGGGGCCCAGTTCCTACGGTGCTCCCCAGACAGCAGTCCGACTCCCCTCCCATCTGCCGGCCAGAAGAATCCCGGCGCTCGGTAAATAGCGGGCAGGTGCACTGTTGGGTGGAGTGACCAGCGAGCTTGGATCTGGGCGGGGGGAGGTGGATGGTGGCATTGGGGGGGTGGATGGTTTGGACATACCTGCCGGGCCACAGGGGAGAGTGAGCGACTGACAGAGAAAGCGAGTGAGACAGTGAGAGACCGAGTAGGATAGCTGTCGGGCCACAGAGGAGAGCGAGCGCGAGCATGTACCCCCCCGCCTCCCCCCCCCTCGGCTCCCAGCTGCTCGCCTCTGCACACGCTCAAAGAGACTGAAGGATGAAGGAGGTAAGCAAACACCAAGCCAGGGACAGCACTGTGTGTGTGTGTGTGTGTGTGTGTGTGTGTGTGGTCCAGATTTTATACATTACATTGAGACCAAATGTCCATTTTTGTATCCACACAAGGGGAAATTCGATTTTATAAAATTCTGTGACTGCAGTCAAAAAAATAAAAATACCAAAACTCGTATTTTGTTTGGTTACTTATGGTAAAGGTTAGGGCTGCGTAGAGGTTAAGGTTGTCATAGTTTCACAGAGTTTAGGGTTTTTCCTATAGAAATAAATAGATGTTCCCCACAAAGATATGGATACAAACATGTGCATGTGTGTGTGTGTGTGTGCGTGTGTGTGTGTGTGTGCGTGCGTGCGTGTGTGTGTGTGTGTGTGTGCGTGTGTGTCTCTGCTGTTCTACGTTCCCCAGCTCTTCGTCTCCCTCTATCTCTACCTCAGTTGCCTTTTCTCAGCTCTCTGACTCCTTCTGTCATACAGAGAGTGGAGTGCAGGCAGAGAGCGGCTAATGGAATTCTCTTATGGAAGAGGCATGTGCGTCTCTCCATGTCAGCGCGTGTATGTGCGTGTCTGTGTGTGCATGTCTGTGTGTGCATGTCTGTGTGTGCGTGTTCTTGCTATGGGACCAGAAGAAGGTACGTTCTCGTTAGATACATTGTATGTCTGTGTGTCACTGTCAGTGTCTCTCCTGCTCTGGAATATTGTTGCGTTTGGTTACAGCTGATCTCTCTCTCTCTCTGCGTTATTGTTTCGGTGGAGTGTGTGTGTGTGTGTGTGTGAATGAGTGTGTGTGAGTGCCTGTCTGTCTGGGACTTGGCGGAGATGTTTGTATTAGTTACTGTGTGTGTCTGCATGTTACTGTCAGTGTCTCTCCTGCTTCAGAATCACACTGTGAATAGAGCTGCTCTCTCTTTGCGTTATTGGCTTGGTGGAGTGTGTCGAGCCGCATCTGCATGCCCATCTGCGTACGGAGAAGGCTCTCCCCATGCTGCATGCATAATTCTGCGAGTCAGAGCTGTCCGATTAAACTTACAGGAAGGCTGAGGATGCTCTTCTGCCTGAGCTCTGTGATAATGTTGCTATAATTTTGATCTCAACTTCAAAAGGCTCTTTGAGGCTGCATGAGTTTTTTTTGTTTTTTTTTTCAAATTGATATAATTTATTTTTTATGTTTTTTCCTTCCAGCTGAATGCAGCCTAAAAAGAAATGATTGGTTTTCAGATCTGGGATGCCTGGTTATCAGTGGTTTGGTAGTTGCAAGGATCTAGGAAATGGGGGGTGGGGGGGGGGGTGTCAGGGGGTTGAAGAAAAAAACTGAGAGGGGCGTGATTTACTTTGAGCATGACTGCAAGCTCAGAGGTCATGTGACACTCACATGGGTGGCAGGTATGGATCTGTCTGCTGGGTCTCTTCAGGGGTTTATCTTGCAGCTGGGAACGTGGGGGAGGGGGACAGATCGGGCCTTTATTTACTCACCAATAAGAGGCAGCATCAACGGTAGCCCCAGGAGTGAGGTCACCCGGAGGACACTCGGCGTGAATGACATAGGAACGAGGACTTTCAGGGTCGTGCTGATGGGCCCCCCTTCTCCCACGTAAAGGATTCTGCTCACCTGCAGATAAATGCCCAGTAGCTCCCCGGGGCTGGAGCCAACAACCTGCTTTGTATCCATGTCATGAAATAGTTTAAATAGCTTTAAAATATGATAATAGTCAGTCCCCTTTAATGACAGATTGACCTCTAGGACCAAAATGTCAGATTAAAGGGATTAAGGCTTCTCATGGATTATCTATAGCCAGTAGTTTGACCATATTTCCCCAAGATCCGGAGGATGATGGTTGATCACTTCTGTTGTATTGGGGGGGGCAGCCTCCATCCATCCATCCATCCATCCAGAACCCAAGGTCACTCCTCTTGTTAATTATCAACAATCCTCATCACCAAATTTCTGGATATCTGGCTTTATCTGTCTTTCTGATCAATGTACCAGCTTTATTGGCGCTATACTTGGAGAGGACCCTAAGTGAGGTGTTTCAATACAACCCTAATTCCTATTTGTATTAAGGTACAAAAGGTGGACTTGTGATTGAAATGAGCTCAAAACTTGAGGATTTCTGGTTAAAGTCCTTGAGATGTTCCTGCTGAGATAACTTTGGGAAATATACCTAAGCTGAGTCTCTCCTTGGTCCCATCTCATGGAAGGAAAATAAATAATGTTACATCAATATGGTGCAGTGGCTTAAGTATTAAGGTACAACATCCGTTTCCTTCCTGATCCTCTGATATCCTACCCACAATTCCTGATCCAAGACCGTTACCCATTGCCAGCAGGGAGATGAATATTGATTGTAAGTTTACAGCAGATAAACTTTCATGGACGAGGTGTTATGTCACCCGTCTGGTGGCGAGCGGTGGCTGCATCTGGCTTGGCCTGTTCGGGCCTGATGTTTTCCGCGGAGAGCCAGCGGGAATGATGACAGTTTCAGCTGGAAGATTCTGATTATCATCCACTATCTTCCAATGGGAAAAAAAAAATGAGGATAGCGACTGGTCAATTAAAAAAACATGCCTCATCCAAGAATGGGCAGCAGCCCATGGGTGCCAACAGTGCCTGTGGCGCAGCATTGCCCCCACCGGGCCAATGCCAATCTCACCCTCATCTCAACATTTGGTGGGGAGGCGGTTAAGGAACCCAGGTGGATCACTTAACCCAGACCGGCTCCTTTAAACCACATCAGAGCGTGTAAACCTGAGCATGTAATATGCCTGGGGTAAAGACAGAGATTTACCGAATTTGTAATTGTACAGTAATTACATTAATAGCAGAGAACTCATCACCTTGTAATGGATTTAAATCCAGGTTGTCTGTTAATGGCTCACATCTACATAAAGGCTTTTAACAGTGTTTTTCTTGCGTGGTTGTTAAATATTTTGACATGTGCAGGATTTTCACACATCCTGTGTCACCAGTGAGCGTCATAGTTGCTGTCAGTGGTAATTTAACAACTGAGTGGACTCCAGAGGGGGTGGTTCTGGTTCTGGGCCGTCAGACAGAACGGATGCGTTCATGAGGATGAGGCTTGATCCAAATCGTTTCATAGTAAATGTAGGTGTACCACTTCTGCTTGTCTGGCTAGCACAGATGCCCCTCACCCATCTGTCTGATCCCTCCTCCCACGGTCCTGCCAACAGGGACCCTTATTCTTCCCCACTGCTGATACTAACAGAGGATCCATCTGGACTTGCAGGAATGCGACCTTATTATGGGGCTGCCACAGACATGGTTCGGTTAATGACTGCTTTTTGCTAAACCACTAATGAGATCTCATCTTCTTCACCTTCGGGGGTTATGTTAGAGGTATTTTGACGTATAATACTGTATAATTGAAGCATGTCCTTTATTTGCTCACTACTTTATTTATTCAGTACCTTCTCGCCGCTCTTTTATATCGGGTCTAATGTAGAGCGGTGTCTCTCACGGGAGGTTGTCCCAGATTAGCCTTCTTTCCCAGAATGCCCTGTGCTGGTACTGACCGGGTGCTTTCTATAATCGAGCCATGGATTAGGGTTAAGGTTAGGGTGCTGTTGAGGTCGCAAAATGGGTTGTGGTTACGGAGAACCCCCCCGCCCCCATCATCCTATGCTTCTCCATCATCAGAGCCATACCACAATCCTTCAGACAGGCTAGCTTGCTTCAACGAGAGATGAAATGCTCGACACACTTTAAGCAGCCGCCTGCTTTGGGAGAAGGTTCTGGAACTCTTAGGAGACTATCTCCGCTCTGAAATTAATGAAGACTGATGACGAAAAAAAACCTTAGTCTCACAGTGAAGTGCTTGTTCTCCCTAAAGGGTTTGGGTTTTTTCCAGATAGATTCTTCTCTTCTTTGAATACACACACAGAAAACTAATGGCAGTTTACAGTAAGTGAAAGCAAGTGGTTGCATCTGTCTGCGGTCTTGATATTATGTCAGACTCCCACGTGAGATGGGTGTGAGTCACATGACCTATTCAGCCTCTGGGAGGGAGGGGGGGGCTCAAAGCTCTCTGGAAGGTCTTGTTTGTGTCGTTGATGTCTGTTTGGAGGTTTTGGGGGGACTTTTTAAAAATCAAATTACAGTGGTGCCTGCGGTTCACAAATGCTGAGGTCTATGAACAATTTGGTTTGCGACCAAAAATTTTGTGAAAAAAATGCATTGGTTCATGTACAAAATTTGGTCGACGAACAGATTCCTTTTTTTTATACTAGTGTACCACCGGTGGGGCGCATGTCCCAGCATGCCCTGCGTGCAATTGTAAATAGACGGACCACAATAGGCACACACGGTTGTCAGACGCCGAACTGCAAGATACACACACGGTGGAAGATTTACACACGCTAAATACACGCAAGGATCGGACCAGGTACACACAAGACATGGGCAAACACACGCGTGACAATAGGGAAATGCAACCATTAACATTAACAACAACACAAGGGTTAAGGACTGTGTAAAGAGCGTGATTTCCCCGACAAGCAAATCTCCATGTCTGTCTCTGCTCCCGAGATGCCTCAGTCCGCTTGCCACCACACTATATTGTGTTTTTTTTGCTATAAAAACCAGAAAAATAATTAACAAAAATTATTATTTAGTGGGCTTGTGAACGAATTAATCAAATTTCAATGCTTTCTTACGGGAAAAATTGCGTTGGTTCGCGTACAAATTAGTTCACGAACACCTTTCCTGGAACAGCTTTTGTTCGTGAACCGCAGGCACCATTGTACATATATCTCTGTTGTGAAGGAAGGGGGCATATGATCATTAATGTTAGCTAGTTAGTAGCATCAGAAGATTGTACGTAGCTAGCTGGCTAGCAGAACATGCTGCTTCAGCATCTCCCAGATGAGGAACATAGTGTGTATTTAATATTTGGTGTAGTGACTGTTTGTGGCCAACAGGGGGGCGCCAAAGCTCAGTTTGAGTTGTGGTAAATGCCTCTGCTGTGGCTGTATACTTCCCAGAGCCACTTCAGGAAGAACCTCCTAAATGCAGCAAGATCCTGTTGATGTTCGCCTGAATGCACAGACAGCAGCTACTCAGATAGGCAGTATCTCATAAAGACGTTCCGGTGTTTTCGGAGCTCTACGGAGGATGGGAAAGTGGTGTCTACAGGCTCCTCATTACTCTGTAACGAGTCCAGCGGGCCAGCTCCAGAGTCACGCTAAAGCGATGTCGTGACACTCTCTGAGCTGGATAGGAAAGCCCAGTCTACCTGTTTGTTTATTCATGATCCATATAAACAATGCAGAAAGCTTGCTGTTGAGGGGGAGTTCCGATACAGGAATGTCTTCGCGGATGGTTATCGGCCTCTCGGATCTGGCAGGTGAGGCGCTCGCCATCTGTGGGGGTAAGAGGGTCACAAAGACAGTGGGGGTGCGCTCAGCGTGCGGTGAGCATTTGATGATCCGGTACATCTCAGTCCGGGAGACTCCGGGGCAGGTCATGCATGCCTGATGGTGTCACTCTCTGAAACCTCACTCTCAAAGCCTCTTGAGCAAGGCCCAAACTCCCTGGAATGCTCCAGGGGTGCATGATAAATGGCTGACCCGGCGCTTGGACTCAGGACCAAATCTGAATTTTGGTGATGGTGGTGGTGTGGGGGGGGGACTCCCTGCTGGAAGATTTTGCCAATTTTGGGAGCCGCCTTGATACCTTCTCAGATAGGGCCCTCTTATACCGAATGGGCGCAGCTAGGCAGTTTAGTTTGCCTCAACTGCCTGGTAAAGATCCAGGGCCTGCACTTGGACCCCAAGCTCCGCTCTCACCTGGATATGTCACATGTTGGGATATGTGATACGTTGGGATATGTCACATGTTGGGATATGTGATACGTTGGGATATGTCACATGTTGGGAGATGTGATACGTTGGGATATGTCACATGTTGGGAGATGTGATACGTTGGGATATGGGAAATAGGGATTCCAGTTTGCGTCCGAGTCAGGCGGAGAGCCGTATCTTTCCTGTTATCTGCTATCCTCCTCGGGAGAACAGAAGGGTGATGTGTTTCTGGGCTTGTAAGTAGTGCGTCAGATCAGGTAATTAATCCGCTTTGGTGTTATTTATGTTTCTTGAGCCTCTTTGATGAAAAGCTGAAATGGCAAAACCAGCAAGCAGATGATGTTCAGGGTTCATTCTCTGTTTTATTGTCTTGTTGCTGAAAACAGGACAGAACCAGTATTAGCCAACTGTAGTTTGACACACTATGGGTATTATGACCGCATGCTGTGAAGTATACTTTGGATGAGAGTGTAGACTGCATTTTCATGACTTTTTCCCTAGGAGGCGCTGTGGAGTTTCAGCCAAATTAGTATTGTGTGTGAGTATATGTGCTTCTGTATTCTAACCAATGAATCTGAATCATTAACAATGTTCATTTTCCTGCAAATTTTGCATGAATAAATCTATGTTAGTCAAACACTACCAGTTTTCCTGACTGCTGTCAATTCAGTCACCTGCACATTGACCGTGATCAATGAATTAATCTGCTGTCCGCAGTAAGAGGCCGCCATTTTGAAAATGTGATGTCTGTAACCTTTTCGCTGATGTATACACCTAATTTATGCCGTAGGCCAAATAAATCTTTACAAATTAATTGCCAGACACATCTCATTTGTTTTCTGTGTGCACTCTTTTAGGTACAGCTTCCCAATGTGCCTTCTTACATTTCTGCATGTTAGCTGAATTAGTAAGGGGGTGGCTTTAAGAGTGTTACTTTCTGTGGCCTGGATTGTCTCTCTCCCTCTCATTTTACTGTTTATTTCCCTTTCTGGGAATTGCAACAATGTTTAATTGCGTTAAAGGCCAGTTCTTTATTTTCTATAAAGTCTAAGGGTTGTTGGAATGATAAGCCCCGTTGAAAAGGCTTCTCTGCTACTTCTCTTTCAAACATTAATTATAAAAGGAACATTTCATTATCTTTGAAGAAACGCCACACATTTTATGTATTTAACACGTCAAGAATATATTCTTGGATTTAAACAAATTACTTCCCGAAGTGACTGGGTTTTCAGCCAGTATTCGAGCTGGATATAAGTCCAGGAAATACTGAGACCAAGCTCTATTCCCTAAGGTCCAACAGCATATTCCCAGCAGGGATCATGTTAGCAGTCCAACAGCGTGATCTAGGCAGGGATCAGGTTAACAATCTAACAGTGTGTCAACGGTAGGGATCATGTTAACAGTCCACCTGCATGTCCCGGCAAGGATCAGGTTAACAGCCCATTAGCACAGGTACATAGCACAGGTACATGGCACAGGTACATGCAGGACTGTAGTATGAGTGTTAAGTGTCCCTGGGCAACCGCGTATATGATGTCATATCAGAAAGAATCAGAGTTGATTAGTGGATCATGGAATTCAGATTCAGACCTTACAGAAATTTTTCATTGACTGCCATTTTCAAAAATTGACATTTGTGAATGGGACTGTGAGGGGCTTATAGGGGCTGCTCTGTTTGGTGCCCCCCCAAGCACATACCCACATACCCACACTGTTAATCCTGGCCAGGGTTGATGGCTGGCATCCTTGACTAAGTCTTCCCTCTTGGGTGATTCTTGGATCTTGGATGTTTGGGATCCTGTTCACACAGCTGGATTTTCCTGTGGGGGGGTTACAGGCCTCCATTCTAAGCTCTAATGGCAGCTCCCTGCAGGGTTCCAGTGCATTTAGATTTTCCCTGCCTTTTGGGGTGGGGGGATGGGCATGTGTGAGCTGGAGGGCGGGCTAATGGAGAGACGATTAGATGGGGGCCGGGACACATTCGGGATTTGAAGATTCTGGATTTTGGAGGTTTGGGATTTGGGAATGTTGCTCCTGCCTTGTAGAGCCTTTCAGGTTCTACTGGTTTGGCTTTGGCCTGGCATAGCCGCACTGTCATTTTTATGTTTCTGTCTCGCTGGCAGCCCATCGCTGACCCCCCTGGTTCGGGTGGGCCCTGACGGGGGCTCCCTCCAACTGCCGGAGTGCTGTTTGACTTCAGAAATGGGATTCAGGAATCTGTTTGCCCAGCTTTGTTTTCCTTGTGATATTCGGGCTGTTGTGTTGGCGTGTTTTTAATATATAATGCACAGATCATTTGCATTTTCATTCTCTCCATTTTTTTTCTTCTTCCTTGTAGATCTGGAGAGGTTACACCCCGCACCCAACACTGAAGGCCTCAGGTTGACGTCCATCTTGCTCGCTTGGCATATTCTGCCGATGCCCGCCCACCCATGGCGTAAATGAAGGCCACCCAGTTCCCCGAACACTCGGCTAAAACCATGGGCCTTAATGGAACTCTCCGGAAAGGCTGGCCACTGATTTGGATCTAGCTGTACCTACCCCCTCCCCAAACCCCCCGTTCTCGCCATGAGGATCAGCCCCACCTCCTGCCTCTGCCCCTTCCTGGTCTGCCTCTGCTTTGTCCTCCATTGCTATGGCGATGGCCACCACGGCACAGCCGAGATACCCTCCCGGAACCAGACGAGGCACCCTGAGGCGGAAAGCGAGGTACATCACCGGCCCAAGCGTGGCTGGATCTGGAATCAGTTCTTTGTTTTAGAAGAACACATTGGACCAGACGCCCAATACGTGGGGAAGGTGGGTGTGTCCGCGAGCTCATTGGCTCGGCATTGTTAAGCTTTTTATTTGCACGATACTGTACTTTGCCCGGTGTCATGTGATGAGACCCAGAGTGATTTAATTTGATTTGACTGCCACCTTAACCAGGTCTGAACCTTAAACAAGGTCAAATCCACATCCTAAAACAGTTTCCTTTCATTATTTACTGCATGAGGGAATCATAATGGTCTAACAAGTGTGAACTTTGCCCTGGGGACACACAGAGCGAAAGTAGCGTAAAATCTGCACAAAAATCCTGGTTTCGCTCCATCTATGATTAATGACAGCTGGCAGTTCATTTATAATTATATTTAAGGCCAGAGTTAAGATTATGTTTACTGTTATGCACAAAAGAAGTTGTTCTATTAATCAATGTATGGTAATAATGGATGAGTCACACCACAGGCATCTTGGGTAATGAAGTGTGTATCCAATAACACGCCTTAGGCAGAATGAGTGGTGAAGGTATGTTTTTTTCAGAAGAAAGTCTCAAACAAGCAGGCCTAATCCCCTGTCGTATGACTTCTATCTGATTTTATTCCTCTTCTTATGAATACTTTTCTTTTTTATACTGACATTCCCTTAAGATTATCCCAGAATCCTACAAAGCTTCTTTTCATTTGTTAGTTACTTTATTCTCCCCTCCAAAAGCTGGCAAATCGCGTTTCAAGTAGCATTCTGACACTTGAAGCACTCTATGGTAAATGGAATCTGATTGGTGGATGCATTGACAGTGGACTCCACCTTCACGGCTTGCATGGTGGTTTTTCCGTTTTCCTCCCCCAGATCCTCTGTTCTCCCCAAACTGACGATTCGTGTCACTCAGGCCCATTCCTTGCTGTTTTCTCGCTGTGAGGCGTTACAGTCACGCGTGTGCTCGTGTCACAAAGAGAAAGCTTCCTCGTCCAGCTCGTGGTGAGCAAATTATTTCCAGAATGACACACATGAGACTCTGTGGGAGGACGGTGACATCAGTCAGGAGAGCGGGGGAGTGACGGGTCCTCACGTTGGGAGGCAGACATGGCGATGCCGTTTCCAGCATTGCGCAGCCAAGGTTACGTCGAAAAGGAGGCGCGGACTCATTTTTGCTGTCGCGGTGCGGATTAGACTGCAACAGAGACTTGACGTTAGCGGGCACAGTTTGTTGGGAGCCTTCTAGAATGTTTTGGAAGTTTCAGAGTGAAATAGACTCATCGTACCTACACCAGGGCTTGGAAACCTCCAAGAGCACACACTAGCAGAGACCATGAATCTTGTACTTGTGCCTGAAAATAGACAGTAAGCTAGCATGAAGTGTACAGCTTTGACATCTGGGGTGTATTCAGGGGTGGGGCCACAGGGGCCCTGAAATTTGACATTATGGTTCACGTGGACCTAGAACTCCTCCCCTCCATCTTGGAGGTCTGGATTAGTTGGGGGGGGTGGGTTCTCAGATGGCCTGATCGGTGTTGATTGGAGCTGTAAGACTCTTGACTCCATCTAACGTCTCGAGACAGACGATCTAAGAGCCGGGAGGCGGGGGGATCTCGCGGCTCTGAAGTGGTAATGACCTTCCTCAAATATTTATGTGGCTTAGTGCGATGTAGAGTTGGACAGACTGTGGCGTGTTACCGGAGCACTGTGGGAGAATCTACTTTAAATGTATGATTATTGACCTCTGTGTTGTAGCCTTAAGCCCTTTGGTCAGTGGTTTATGTTCCCAGCAGCTGTGACTGTGATACGCCACACTTCCTGTATTTCTGTTACAGGGCAAACATGTAACTTCCTGTTTGAGTCCGAGCTGAGCTGTTCAGAGCCTGGAGACTGGGGCAGGCAGTGTGAAGAAGGGCTCGTGTGAGGTTCTTATAACCATGAACAGATGCGGTCATAAGCATTTATTAAGCGTTTGGTTTAGGCCATTCCTGAACGCTTGCCATATATAAAATGAAAAGCGTGTCTTAATAATTTGATGCTTAATGAGAAGCATACGGATTTGTGTAAAGGGAAGGCAGGGAATGGTCGGGTGAACATTCCCAAGGCAATGCAGCAACGTTCCCTGACGCCCTTCTGGGAATATGACCACGGTGACTTATTGCCAGAAGCAGGTGGGGAAGTGTATATGCTGATTAGACCAGATAACACCTGGTAAAGAGCATCACGAAGATGCTGATGGGGCGGGTCGTCATGGCAACGGTGTTACCGCTTTCTCTCCCGGACTACGGTGGTATGGGCTGGTCGCTTCATTAACCGGGCTGTAACGTTTTGATAAATTTGGGGAGGGGGATCAGGGTTATTTTGAGGAGTTCATATATAACTATACACCTCCTTGGCGAGGTGTTCGGCTGTTAGGGAACTGTGTCTTCATCATATGGTCTGAACTGAAACAAGTGTGACAACTCCTCTGGAAAAAGCTGGGGATTATGACAGCATTCCTGTTCGTTCTCTCTCTCTATCTCTATCTCTCTCTCTCTCTCTCTCTCCCTCTCTCTCATTGACTAACTGCCTTTTGGTGAAACAATACTATCGTGGTAGCATCCTCTTATCCTTAAGCCCTCAACAACAGAAGGGCTCAATGTGCAATGAGGCAATTAGGCCTGCCTAAACGACCTTTTATGAATATGCGAAGTACTGTGAAAATATCTTTGTGTATATATAAAGAGAGATAATATTCGCCGGCTAAGCAAGAGCCGATAGCAATTAAAGTCTGAGATATAGAAGTCTGGTTCTCGGAGTAGTAAATTTAATCTCTGCAAACTTCAGCAGTGCGTCGAGAAGCCTGCGGGTATCTTTGCTGATACTAAAGGTGCATTTTGCAACATGAAACCAGAAAGTTCAAGAATGTTTGATGAACTAGAACTGGCAGCTGAGACTCGATGAGGGAATGTGTCGAGCAAACAGAAAGCTGTGAGCCGTAATTATATTCCTGCTTATCTGTCTATAGTGCTGCTGAATTTCTAGTTTTACAGTTTATAACTGTATTCGATGTTCACTTATGGGGTCTGAAACACACAACCAGCAAGTCTGATGAAAACAAAGGACTGGGACTAGCGTGATTAGCAGTAAGGCTGCGGTCTCCGCGCACTTTAAGGCGACCTGCATCAGTGATGTGCAGCTGTGGGGGCCAGCTAGGGCTTATGGAATGTGTGAGAATTGGTAATGCATTTGGAACAAGGCTAAGCTAACAGCCATAGGCAAATCTAACACCAATCGGCTATACTAATACTAGAAGACTAAGCTTACGCCAAATTAGCTCCTATGTCATGAAACAGACTCTTTCCTTGCTGATTTCCATACCCCCCGGTTTCTCCTGAAGATGCTGCTGTGGATGTGTTCCAGGGGTATCCCCTTTGGAAGGGGAGAATTTCATGGGGGGGATTCCAGGTGCCTGTAATCGCTTATCCCGCAGTCAGGCTAATCCGCAGTGACACGGACATCGCTCAGCTCATGCGGGGAAGTGACAGGGGCTCCGGGAGCAGAGCGAAAAGCTGAATATAGTTGCAGACCTCGTTGAGATGTAGCCCATGGGCCGGTGTGGAACATTCCGGTCCCGGTGGGAGGCTTGAAAGCTGGCCTGTCAATCAGCAGTCCAGATGATTATGTGATGGACAAGGACTATTTATAGAGTGACATTTGATTTTTCAGGAGGGGGAGGAGAAACAGCCCGGAATGTGAATAAAGCATGTTGTTTTCCTTCAGTTTACCTCAAGGCTTTTGTCGAATGGGGGCATTTATAGGGGCGGAACCTCAGGGGAACCAGACCAAGCTGAAAACTGATTGGCCACGCAGTGCTCTTCCCCTGTCAGTCACTCATTCAAAACATATTATTGGCTAATGGGAAGGTTGGCCTTTATATATAATGACCCTTCTTATGCCTCCCACCTTAAAAAAATCTCAGAATCACCCCCATTCCCTGTCATTAGCCAAAACTTTCAGCCACTGAGGCGAGAAAATGACGTTCAACACTCTCTCTGCGGGCACCTCGATCTGACAAGCTTTCCAGAATTCTAGTTCTTCACGATGACTAACACTGACGTCTGATGCAGCTCGTCTGCGTTCATGCTGACTTGTGTGCTTGTTGTAGCCTCTGTATTCATTAGCGACACGCCGCTTGGGGTTTACTTTTTGTTTAAGATCAGCAAGTTCGATCATATTTCAAGTCGGCCGCTTATGTTTGATGGATTAACAGAAAAAGCGGCCAACCAGGAACCTACTGAATAACTCTTGACAGATCAAGGTTTAAAATAACCTGACAGCGTGCTCTTTTTTTCGTAATCTTTCAGGCACTGGCTTCATTTGCGGCAGAAAATGTCCGCCTTTTTAAAAAGGTGCTAAAATGTTTTATTCATAATGCTAAAAATGGATTTGGCCATGACAGAATAAGGCACTTGCATTACATCCAGCAGTGCAACATCACGGGGAGAAAAAAGTTATCACAAAGGGCCTTTTGGTCTCTCCCTGTATGAATGCTGTGTGCCTATTTCACCCCCAAGAGTTAATTTAGCGGTTTGAGGCGAGATTTTGCACGAGCTCCTTGTTTGTTGAGACGTAAAAGCTTTTCTCTGTGGAAAAAAAAGAAAAAGGGATAATAAGAGGAAAACAGAAAACCTCCACAGGAGAAGTATGAGCTTTAATGTGCTTTTATCAGCCTGGATAATCTTTGTGTGTGGAGCTTTCGGCTGAGCTACAGGAGAGAGTGGGGTTTTTTGTTTTTTCTTCTGGTAAGTTCTTAAGCAGGAAATGGTTTGGTTAGCCGCAGAGGGGACTGGTTGATCTCTGCAGCTCAGACAGCAGTTCGGGGTCGAGCTGTCTTTGCTGGCAATCAGGATAGAGTCCGCCGGTCCAGGCTCCACCGGGCGCCATTCCAACCACTTCAGCTACCGTCTCAAGCTAGGAGTGATGTCGTCATGGCAACTGATTCTGACGCCCGGCAGTGAGATAATTGGGTGACGTTATTAAGTACGGTGCCCTCAGGGAAGTGGCCGGCAATGGTCAGGCATATCCAGCTCTGCCCCACCTTCACACCAATTCTCCATTCCACAGCCAAGCCTATAGCTAGTTATGCTTTCTGATGAAATTGAGGAACAAGCTTAATCAGGTATCATACACACACAGGGAGCATCCGTAAAAGGGTATCACTGCAGTGGGGTTGTGTTTATGGACATGGGGATATGCCGTATGTACAGCAGAAAGCTTCTGACTTAATGGCCAGTCACACTTTGCTGCTTCAGAAGAATCCCAGAAGAACATCATCATTCCAATGTCATCATCTATGAGTTTTCAGAAGGGCTGTGACAGCTTGTGTTAAATCAGTCTCATATGAACTTGTGTCCAAACCTTTTTATGTTCAGTTCCAGTGCCGTCTTCTCAAGAATTACACTAAGCAGAAGAATTTCTGCTCCATGGTGGGGAAAAATACAGTTTCTACCCACGATTCTTCACCCGCTATAAACCAGCAGAAGCTAATAGGAAACATGATGGTGGGCGGTCCTTGGCATCAGCCCACCCACTCTCCCTTCCGCACAGCCCTCATGTTTTATTCACACTCTTCCAGCAGCATTGTGATTTACCGCGTGCCAGACCCACGGGATGCTGGGATATCCCGCAGTAACGTGCATTGTCGGGAAAAGAATTCTGCACGTACCTTAACAAAGAATCAAGGCTCTGCCAGAGCTTGGCTTTGGTTTAGTATAGTATCTTTTTGCTATGTGTGGGGTAGAGGAGGGAGAGAGTTGTAGTGGTGCATGCTGGGAAGACGAGCTTAGGCAGGAAGCCCCCTGAAGTGGATTTAGGGGCGATTACATTGTTTTTATCTCCGTATTGGACCTGATGAGTGCTCGGTGACCGTCTGGAATTGCTGATGTGTTCTTACCCTGTTCTAGAAAAACACCTCCCTCCCCGCTGGCCCCAGCATCCAGACAGTCAACGAAAACCCCTGTCAGCACAGCCCTATTAGTTAGCGACTTCAAGAAGGGCCGTGATATCACCTCCTGGGTCTTGCTGGCTAAACAGCTCCTGCCATATCCAGCGGTAAAGTGGAATAATGACCCCTGAAAGGTGGTCGTTTGGTGCTGGAGAGTCGGTCTCTGTTCACATTCCGAACCCTTAACCAGACAAATGGCCGATGAGAGAGCCCCGACAAGCGGCCTGTTTCCTGACAAGCCAAACGTTATAAGTACTAGCTTTTTTCATTTCTGACATCACTGGACCTCTGTTATTGAAAGGAAAGGAACGTTTATTAAACTGAGCACTGGTCACAAGCCAGTACACTGTATATGTGTGTGTGTATAAACAGTTTACATATAGCTAGAAAAAGAGGCTGATTGCGACTCAACTTACATTCATGAAAAAAACATGTTGTGTTACTGTAGTATGGCCGCGCCTACCTGGGTCGCTACATGTGTTATGTCAGGTTATCCATGTGAAATCAGCAGACCCTGGTCATAGGTCTCAGTTGCCCTGAGTGTAGGTGCAGATTACAGTTCCTCTGTAGGCTGGCATGACCTGACAATGTTGTGGAAAAACACGGGGCAGGGGGGGACATGGCTCCGAGAAGGATGCTGCCCCCCCCCAAACAAGCATGAGGCCAGTTAATTATGCAAAAAAGTGATGTGTCTAGACATAGACCTTTAGAATTTCCTTCCCTGACAGGCCAACCAGTGGCGGCTACTGGTCTGTCAAATAGGGGAAGCTCATTTTCGGCCTACATCATAAAATAAAAACAGGAAGGCCCTGTTTTGTTTGACTGTTTCATTATGTTTAGCCACTTGAATGCGAGCACCTTCATTTATTGCATGCTC
>JAOYFF010000081.1:21672019-21682292 GCA_025773925.1 Cryptomyrus ogoouensis
AGCCGAATGCCCCCCCTGAGAAGTGAATCCACTCTTGTGCTTGCGGGGGTTTCCCCCCAAGGTATGCTCTTAGGCACACTGACGTCTCTGACTCACCCCCAGGGTGCGAGTTTGCGTGCGTGTGCTCTGGGATGGGCTGACCTCCTGTCTAGGATGTCCTGTTCTTTTGGGGTGGGGTTCTATCTCCCTATGATAGCTGGATTAATAGGGATGGATGGATGGATGAATGGATGGAGGGATGGCCTGTACCCCCTGACCCTGCAGCTGCCCTGCCTGTCCCTGTGTCTCTCTGCTCTACACCCCAGCTCCTATGTTCTACCCCAGCCATGAAGTTTAAGTATTTGTTAACAAATAATGAGGTGGCAACTCTCAGGCCATTTTCACCCACAAAGGTCACACCGGAAAAAAAAAGTCAATTTACCCTGTGAAATGAAACCTGCCTCACACCCCACCAGCCTTCCTGCCCCCACCGGGGCCGTCTCTGCATTCGGACGCTGTAGATCTCCACCAAAAGATCATGGCTTGTCCCTCCTGGTGTCTTGAGGTCCATGGTGATTTGATCCCTTCTCCAAGGTTCTGTAAAAGTCATCCAGTGAGGTCTTGTTATACATTTGTTCCTTCTCTGGTCCTGTTAACAGACTGCACACGGGTGTCACCATGGCGATGGCTTAGCCACAGTTAATTAGTAAATTTTCACTTCGCCAGCGACCAGTCCAGAGCCGCCAGTGCTGCTGTTATTTTCATCGGTTAGTATTATGGGATGCCTCAGAATCCTGTTCACACTGTGTGTTATTTATACAGCTGTTATGTACGGGAAGAAGCGTCAGCCGGGGGACTTGAACACCTAAAGCCTGCTGTCGCCATTAGCGGCTGAGTAGGTGGGGAGTCACATGGGGTATTTTCAGGTGCCACATGCCTGCACGAGCACCTCCAAAAGGATGCGGGGAGCGAGAGCAAGGTTCTTGCCCGTGAATAGAACTGGAGAATCGCTGTTTCCCTCCCCCGGAGTCTGAGTAGCGACAGTCTCGGCAGAAGGCCAAAGCGAAGGCAGACAGCCAGGAAATAACATGGCCATAATAGCGATGCGGTTAGCTGTTAGCACCTTAGACGTGTGCGGGCCGGATCTGCCTTTTCAGGGGCTCTTGGCAAAGCTTTACTTGGAATGCCCCCCTACCAAGAAAACAAATGATCATTTCCTATATTTTACCTAAAGCTACAGCTAGGTAGCTGCCTAGTTTGCCTATGGCTGGATCCAGCTCTGACCCTGTGATAGAAATAGTCTGGACGCAAATTTATACTGTCTGTGTCATGCTATTTTTTCGAAGCTCACTGTTGCCTGCACTGCGTTATGGGAAAATGGATGTATGGAATTGTGATTCATTATTATATCGGTGTTGATAATATTTAATTGGTTATTACTTAGTTCTTTTCGACGTGTGTTTGCTTTATAAGAAATGCGTATGAACAATAAACAGAAGATAAAGACAATAGTAAATAACGGTATGAAACAGGGAATGATGGTATTCTGCGTCCCTAATGGCAACACAGAGCAGGGAGCTGGATGTTGATGTGAACGATTCTCTCTCACTCTCTCTCTGACTGGATTGCACATTCTATTTCGCACTGGGGGAGCATTTCTACAAGACATATTGTTAGAGGTATATTTTTGGAAGCGGTTTTATCAGACAGTTTCATTCGTCGCTCCGCCGAGATAATGTTACCCACGTCTGAAAGGCCTAAACAGATTACCTCATTGTTTCTACTTACATGCAATCCATTACTCCTTGTCTTCTGTGTTTCCCTCAGTGTAATACGATTGGTCAGCCTCAATTTACAGCTATGGTAGGGATCCAATCAGGCACTCGCCTCGATGGTTGGCCAAGGTATTTCCCATGTCATGGAGTTATCTGAACTGAGATTCCTTGCAGTATTCCCAGCTAAATCATCCTAGGGCAATCTTAGATTAACCTAGCAAGTCATATATGTAGGGGTATGTACAGGGCCGGGGACACTAACCCTAGCTGAAAGCTGATTGGTCCCCAGAGTGCCCCCTCCACTGTCACTAACCGATTCAAAACATATGATTGGTTAAAGACAAGGTCGGCTCCTCTGAATGAATTATGGCCCCTGTGAGTAGAACAGTTTATACATGTGTTTCCAGAAGCCCACTACATCATTCAGTTGGACCCTGCCCCTGTTGCTTTGCTTCCCCCCCCCCCCCCGCCTTCCTCTGCCTGCATGTATAAAGCATAGTGCCCGTCTGGTCTAAAGCCAGACACTGAGGTGTTAATTGTTTCACAAGGTGAATCAGCTCTGTCCCGATGGTCCCGGTTCTCCTGCCACCAGCAGTTTGTTTTCACGCGCATATTGCGGAAATAAAGACGGCCCAGTTCCCTGGATAATCCCATCTAAGCCAGCCAATTTCAGCTCCCGGGATTGTATTAACTGAGAAGAGGTACTGGCCATAAGCCAACGGGAGAGACTGGGAATGGGGGCTGGTGGGAATGGGGGTTCCGCAGCCCCATGGGGGTCGGCCGTGGGATCATAGCTGTCTAAGCTGTGTCCCTGATACATGGCTTTGAAATCATCTATCCATCCATCCATCCTCATTAATCCAGGGTCACTGGGAGACTGAAACGTAACCTAAGAGATGTGAATTAGCCTGAGCATATCTGGACCAGATATCTGAGGGCTTTAACATTATCTACTCACCCCTCCATCCATCCATCCATCCATCCATCCATCTATCCATCCATCCATCTTCATTAATCCAAGGGTCACTGGGAGACTGGAACGTAACCCAAGAGACGTGAATTAGCCTGAGCATACCTGGACCAGATATCTGAGGGCTTTAACATTATCTACTCACCCCTCCATCCATCCATGCATCCAACTGCTGGATGGTTTCTGTGACATCACAAAGGGTTCCCTCCTGAACACAAATGAGGAGTATGAAAGCTGATGTTCACCTGGTTGTATTATCTTGGAGTCAGTGACAGCCCCACCCCCAGAGTGCTATATGATAATACAGACATTTGCATGTTGTGGGACTCTTCAGTTTGACCCAGACCCAATGTACACAACAATTGATACATTATTTATGAAAATTATTTGTGCAATACTCCAAAAATGGGCCTAGACCTTTCTCTTTGTGTCACGGTGTTGGTGTAACCTGCCCTGCTGTTGTTTGATTACATAAAGGCCATGATTACAGCACCGTGGGTCATTGCTAAGCCCCTTTTCCTATGAAGTACAAGCTGTAACTAATAGCGAAGCAGCAGATAAATACTGTTTGTGGTTTTTGTGAAGCAGCTGGAGGAAATACAGCATCAGTTCTTGCTCTGCTGAGGTCTGTCCTCAATCTCTCAGTAAGGAGCCGTCCTCCTTCTCTGAGTCAGACCCCTGGCCTCTTCAAGGTCTTGTGTGCAAAACAGGGAGTTGATCCCAGGACCAGCATGTCATAATTCCTTTCATTCATTTGCCCAGCCCACGCCCCCATGTTTAATTTTATCTCTTCTTCTAAATCACCTTATGATCAGTAGAGACCACGCACGTACATGCGTGCAGAGGCACATGTGTGTATGTGTATGACACAGACATATCCTCAGGATTCATGTAGCGAGCTCACCAACAGATACACAGTTACACATCAGATGCACATCAGTTACACACATTCAGCCTTCCTACGCCTAATACATGGGTCTCAAACTCCAGTCCTGGGGGGCCGGAGCCCTACACAGTTTTTGGTTCACCCTCATTTAACACACCTGATTCAACTCCTTGTGCTAATTACCACACAGCTCTTGAGCTGAATCATTTGTGGTGGAACAGGGAAAGAACTAAGCTACACAGGGCTCTGGCCCCCCAGGACTGGAGTTTGACACCCCTGGCCTAATGCATCTATTTCCTCCCATGTTCCAGGGACTTCCGTGTTCCAGGTGACGGCGACGGACGCGGATGACCCCACCTATGGGAACAGTGCCCGGGTGGTGTACAGCATCCTGCAGGGACAGCCCTACTTCTCTGTGGACCCCAAGACGGGTGAGTGCGCCTGTTTGTGGTACAGGGGGCGAGACGTATGAGTCTAGCAGGGCGATGCTGTCAGCCTCGCGTGGTGGGATGGCTTCTTGGTGTTTTTGCGTTGTGTTGGGGCCGCTTTCCTGTGTTTCAGTCGTATGTCTTCTGTCAGCTTTTCAGTTTGGGGGGGGGGGGGACATAAGAGTGGTCATAAATCATAAAGAGGGGCCTGCCGTATCTTTAGCCAATGATGTTTTGATTGGGTGATTTACAGGGAAGGCGGGTACTCCAGGGACCAATCAGGTCTAGTGCCTCTGTGACCCCGCCCTTGTACACTGTACTGTACCTTGTACTGATTTTACCTGCATAAATCAGGCCTGCTCTCTTGTGGATGCCTGTGGGATCCCTCTTTCACATAGTAGACATACATTTCTTCGAAAATAGGGAAAAGCACCAGCATTCCACGCATCACTGGCTAATTGCAGCGTTAGCGGCCCTGGGGGTCCTTGCAGTGGTCAGTGCTGTATTTTACCAGCTGCTTAGCGCAACTATTGGACTATAAAATTAAATTGCTATTCCACATTAATTTGGAGGGTTGGGTGGGAACTGAATAGTGCCTTGATGTTGAAGCGCATATTGTTATTACTATTCTTATTAATATAGTGACGCTATTGACTAATTGATTTATTCCTGTCCTGGGTGACATTTTCATGCACGTTCAGGACAAGCAGCAAATGACTTAATTTTCCCTCCTGTTGTTGAATATTTTTAGTCATTGCTCCGAAAAGCCACGCCTGAGCTCCGGGACCACAAGAATATGCAGACTGGATCTTTGTTAGAGAGCTCTCTCAGATTAAATTTGATTAAATTATAATGGCACTTTCAGGGGAAGACTTTACTGTGTGTGAGAGAGAGAGTCTGTCAGACAGGTTCTGCTTCATATTTTCCGTTATTCTGTGTCTGCAATCTGGAGTTTAGATGAATCTTCGAGAGAAAATGTAAAGCTCTGTAAATTCAGCCTGCTCTACTTGGCAAAGCAATGCTGTGAAGTTAGAAAGAGGTTTTGGCCAGAATAGAAGGATAGCACCTTGGCGATGAGTATTGCATGTATCTCTTTAAATTCTGTACTGGAACATATGTAAATTCCGGACCTGAGAGTTTGGATTTCTCGTGGGTGCCGGAAGATCGATTGAGGCGGCAAACCACTTCAGGGTGTAAAGCGTGTTTATTGGCATGAGAGCAGCATGCTTAAACACCTAGAGGGCTCTGTGAGGGGGTGGGATGTAGCAGAGAAGACAAGCGGTCAGTCTGGGCTTAATCTGATGTAGGATGAGAGCAATGGTTTGTGTGGTCCGTGAGGGGTCTAGGATGCTTGGTGCCTTGGGTGAAATCTGAGCCAACGGCCTCACCGTCAGCACCCCTCCCCCCCCTCATTCGAGCAGTCAGGTTGGGAGGGGCGTATGGTGCCCCCTCAGAAGTTGTCCTTCTGGACAATTTCCCATCTTTCCCTTTCCATAATCCTCAGGGGCCCTCTGAGGTGCAGCTGGGGGCCTTGAGCTTAGAAAGATGAGGCTCCTGTGCCTTAGGCGTCCAGGTAACTGCCGGCTATGTGCATGGCACGCATGATGAGGGGGATTCACAGAGGAGACCGGCAGGCTGCAATTGCACCAGCTGCTAGCTCTCCTGCTATGATTCCACCCCCTTTCTTTGCATAACAATGACCTGCTCGCTGCCCCCTGCAGGGTAAACACACACTTCGCACCTCCTAGCCCAATTACCACCTACCACGAGTCTAACCCACAGAGGAGGGGCCAGGCCTTGAATTGCAGGATTTGAAATGTTACACCCAGTAGCGGCTTTATTGTTTTATGGGATCCCACTCAAAATGTCATTTTGCCCAACCACCCCCACAGTGTAGTCATGGTTTTTGGCCAGCGGGGAAGACCCTGGGGGGGCCATGTGCAAACACATGGTTTTAATGGTGAAAAACACTGGCACTACTCAGGGGTGGATCAGCCCTTCTACCAGTCAGCCCTACAGCGCCATCTACCTTTGGGGGGGGGCTAAACTAAGGCACCAAATGGGTTTCAATGGGGACCGTTTGCTCCATTTAATAAGTTGTGTAATTTTTTTCCAAGCTGACAATGAGCATTGACTGTTTCCTTCTGTTAGAAGCAGCAGTGTTTTCAGGACGCTTGGACCTCCGGAAGGTCTTACATCCTGGATGTTTGTTCACGAGAAAGTCGTTCTGTTTGTAGGCCTTTTCCATCGCAAGATGTCTATCCTGACCCAGGAAAGGGGGGCGGCAGATAGTTCAATGTCTGCAGAATGATCCGAGGCTTTCCGGACAAGTCCCCACACTCCAGAAAGACCGGATTGTGTGATCGGATAGGGCTCAGACTCCAGGTGGGGTGCGAATCTACGCCTCATCATCTGGCAGTCAAGTCCCACAGAGGTGTCATTTATCGACTGGGAAGCTAAATTCCACCAAAGGGATGGGGGTGTTAGGGTAAACAAATAACAGAAAAGACATCAGCGGATCTCACAGGTCTACATAAAGAAGGATGTAGTCGAGTTGAGGGATTTGGGGATAGGACTATAAAATCTACAAAAGAAGATTACAAATCACCACAAAAGCGTGCCGGAAGCATGCTGCAGAGATGCTGAAGGATATACCGGCAACTTCTTAGAATAATTTTACTCCTGGAGGCGATTCCAACCGGCGCCATCGAGGTTCCTACAAGCCGATCCATACACCTGCGCAGTCATGGCTGTGTCTGTCTGCCGTGTGCTAAAATAGCATCCTCAGGAATGAGGAAAATTTAATCTGTTTCCTGAATCTGGTTGGGGAAAACGTGTTGATCCATGCATTAATTTACTGAGGTTAACCATACTTTGTTTTTCTTTTCTATTATTTTTATTTAAAGCAACCTTTTTGGGCGGTGGTTATAATGAACCCTTAGACAGCTACTTTTGCTACAAGCAGAGGTTCAAGCTCCAGCAACCTCCATATTTAAGTAACTGATGCATCGGCGAGACCAGAATGTAAATGCCATAATTATGCATAAAGTCTTTATTTATTTTATTTTTTCGCTCAGGGCTGTCTGTGCTGGACCAATTACATTCCAGCGGAGAAGATTATTTATGAGTTGCATTTTTATAGTTGTGTGTCCTCTGCGTCTGGTGATACAGGGGCAGAAGGCTTTCACCGTTTTTAAAGAGACATGCAGAAAGTGCCAGAAAGGGCAGATTTAATGCAGCCTCGAGCTGCTCTTAATATTCAAAGTGCGTGTCATTAGGGTTGGGTGCAGATTGATGCAGAGAGTCGTTTGGGCTAGGACAGATTTACAGGTGGTGGTGGAGAGGGTCAAAGAGTGACCGTCTGCTACACAGGAACTTGAAAGAACGAAAGAAGACATTTGAAATGCAGTTTCAAATGGTGGCTGCTTTTCTGCTTCATATTGTGTCCTAAGCTCAAACTGTCAAGTGGGGCTCTGTGCTCCTCCTTTGTAACAGACCGACAGATTGACTAGCCTGTAAATATTTTCTTCATCCTGTATCATGCAGCATTAGCGTTTTAGCATCCTAGCGGGTCAGTAATATTTAAAGTGCTCAGAATAAACACAATGGACCCAGTCAGCACCTTCGGCGATGAAGATGATGCTGATCTTTCCTCCAGAGGCCGTCTCCCGTGCAGCAGTGCAACGGTAAATTTGCTAATGTCTGCTGGTTCCCATGGCGGCCTAAATACCAGAGGCGTTTTCCAGTCCCTCACGGGCCACATGAGATGCTTTGATTCCCTGAGATCCAGTCGGAGAGCGTCTGGATGTTTCTGAGACGCATGTTGGTTCTGGGAGAGGGAAAACGTACCCTTATAAACCCAAGGAAAAGAATATATGTTATGATGTGTGAAGGGGGACCACTTAGATTGAGAACCATAGTGGGCGGTGCTTCCCGTATTCCGTGGTCCTGATTGGTCTAACCCTGATGGATTATTGGTTTCTATTGGGTGACAGCAGGCAGTGGCACATAGTAATCCCTCCCACTGTGAGTTTTGAAAATTCAGTGTTGCTCTGACTACTTAAGATTCTATCCATGCATAAAGTTACACTTCCTTCTGTTTCTCATTGTAAAAGTTAGTGCGCTTAGCGGAGAAACTCGTTTATTAAGTTCCTTTTTCGATCGATAAACCGTATTTGCTGCAGAAAATAAGTCCAAGCCTGAGTCACCTCTGTTTCATTCTTTCCTAATCGTACCTGGGTTGATATCCACTTACAGATCGATCGTGTTCATTGTGCTGCACACTCCGCTGACGTGCTCAAATCTGTGTACCGTAACTGCTCACGTGTCACACGACCCACGTCTTTTCATTCTGCTATCCTAGGCCAAGGTCTTCCTGGTTTGCTGCAGACTGGATGTGTTAGCCCAACTAAACAGCCATCGATTTAACGATTACTTTTGAACTTAGTTAAATTTAATAAGTCATTAATCATAAATATGGAGCCATATTCCCCAGGTCTTTGCAAATGATCACTGCACATATGAGTGTACGATTAGGCCATTTTATTGTCGGCTGGAATTTACTTATGCTTTGCTTAATGTCATTCTCCGTATGCTTTTATGGAGGAAGGAGGTAGTCCATTTGACATTATATTCATACTCAGTTTGCTCATTAATCCACCCTAGCAGTGAAGTGATCTCGAAAACTACCTGCAGAGTGTTAAGGAGCATGCTGGGAAACGGGCTTAATTATTGGGTGGAATCTGATATTTGCCGCTCTGACATGCAGCAGAATTTTGCAAGGGGGAAAAAAAAGTCCGTCATTGGATTCTTTCTTTTTTTCTTCGCTTGATCTGCTGAACAACCTCGCAGCTGCCACCGCTACTCACTGTGACATGTAGCCAGTATTATGATGGATTCACTAAAGCAAAAGGATCATGGGAATCTGGAGAGGTCAGGACTAATCGTACATGCAGGCTACCTGCCGTTCTCTGACAGTAGGTTGTGTTGCATATTTAGCTATAGTGCAGCTTTTCAGAGTCTAATCTATATATCCCTTCCTGTAGCTGCCTTGTCAGCATCCCGTAAATCCTGGCAAATGGGCCAGAATGTTTTCAATATTACTCTGGTGGTCATGGAGCCAAGAATTGCAGTTTCAGAGCTGTTCAGAGATCAGCGTTGTGACTGTGAAAAACAGTGACAATCCTGGGGATGATATTGATTCATTGATTGATTAATTGAATCAGTTAAGTTCCATTACGGTTTAGCCACTGAAAGGCAGAGCATCAGTTAATGTTATGTGATTGAAAGTCATTGTGTAGGCAGAGAAGAGACTGAGCATCTGTTGGCTGGTTACACAGTGGCTACCAGACACCCCTGCGGTTTTGTGGTCAAATGGCTCGGCCTTCTCTCTAATCAGGAAATCGAACAGGGGGAGGTCAAAGGTCAGACGATCAGAGTGGTGTCTACGCCAAGCCTTGTACTGGAAACGAGAGTGTCTAATGGGATGTAATCCAGTTTGCCAAAGGAAGAACGGATTTATATTATTTTTACAAAAAGAGATGCCTTAAGCACATTAGTGGGCTCAGAAATCCCATAATATAATTCCCCAATCATCCTGTGAAGATTTAAGTAATGTACGTGCATTTCGTACATGGGGAATTTTATTAGTGATGCACGCAATTCGGATTCAGTGGAATAAAAGCATGCAAAGGGCGTGTAAAAATACAGGAGGAGTGATTCCTTTAATCTCTTCTTTCTCATTGCCCTCAACAAGAGATGCAGATAACTAATTAGCAGTTAGCATATACCGTCGACATTATTTTGAGAAGATCCAGAACCGCAGACTCAAACACTCCATCTCCAAAATGAGCGTCTGATTATGTTTGTTTTTGTTGAAATTACTTGATTATTTAAAGGACGAAAGGAAACTTAGCACTGCACCCCCCCTCAGCTGCCCCCCATCGCTGTTCATGGACATTAAGATTTTAATGTTTTTTCCGCTGACAGTAATGGAGTTCCTGAGCTTCCTGGTTTTAGTAATCGGTAGTAATAGCCTTGATTTGCGGGATTTGGCTGACTTTCCGAGTCATTTCCATGCAAATGGCTCCAGATAACGGGAGATGTGACACGCTGCATGGATGCTGCCGGAAAGTTCCGTCCCCTGTAACGAGAGATGTGACACGCTGCAAGGATGCTACTGGAAAGTTCCACCCCCTGTAATGGGAGATGTGACACGCTGCAGGGATGCTGCCGG